>VXAX01007984.1:1247709-1264576 GCA_013399835.1 Leptocoma aspasia
CCTGTGCTGGGGGGGAGCACCGTGTGAGGGGGGTGCCCGGGCTGCGAAGGGTCCCTGCGAGGGGCAGCGGTGCTCGGCTGTGGGAGGTGATGGCGTGAGGGGAGAGGGCGCCTGAGCGGGGCTGTGGGGGAGAGGGGTGTGCGAGGCAGCGTGCTGGGCTAGGCTGCGCTGGGCTGGGCTGGCAGGCAGGAGGCTGTGCCGTGAGGGACCCCCCTGCTGTGTGAGGGGGGCGCAGCCGGGAGAGGCGAGTGGGGCTGATGAAAGGCTTCTGTGAAAATGGGTGTGCTCTCTCTCCTCTCTGCCCCTTTGTGTTGCCTAAATTCTGTCGGAAGCACTCTGTTGCAGTCAGCAGCTTTACCTGATTTGCAGCTCTTGCCACCTAATGTTTTTCTTTTGAGCTCTCCTTTGTTGTTTTTGTTGCGTAAAAATTTTGGTGCTATTACGAAATGGATTGTTGTGCTTGAGCTATTGCTCAATTTTCACTTTGGGATTTACTTCATTAGGCTTATCACATGTTATTTAGCAGCATATGCTCTACTAAATATGTTTCCACGGTGATGTATGAGCTCCTTCACACCTGAGAAATTTCAAATTATAGCTCAGTTTTATTTGTAGAGAAAACATGTAACTGTATCTACAGATTTTGTGAGTTTAAGTTTGTTGCCCAGCAGACTTATTGTAGGGCTGTTTCTTCATGAGCCTCTGCTCCAGCCATTACTTGTGTAAGGCAGGAGCCAGTTCCTGTTTCAGTGTGAAGTTAAATATTTACATACAGCCTTGTGTAATGGTGGGGTAGTGTGGGGATTTATTTTATTCCTCTGTGTCCCTTTTCATTTTAAAGGTCAATAAGTGTTATACTTCTTGACTTGATTTCCCCTTCCCCAGTTGTATGGAGTATTTGTATTGTTTTCCTTAATGGATATAAACTTTATAGGGGTGTGAACTTTGTAGTTGAATGGTAACTGACATTCACTTTGTGAAACAAAGTAAAGGTTTTGAGGTCTCTTTATGTATTCACTCACCCTTGACAATGTTTGGCTTGCTGTTGATGGATGATGATGCTGAGGAAGTATGGAATATCAGTTTGTGCTAATTCTTGGTCATGTGTGGGTTTTTGGCGCATGTATGAATTTTTGGAGGCTTTTTTTTGTTGTCGTTGGTTGTTTTCTGTTAAAGTTTCAATTCTGCTTTGTAGAACCAAGTCAGTTTTCACAAACACTGAACGGAATCCCTCCCTCAAACCAAGTCACCAGTGGAATGGACCCCTTCCATGCTTGTAGTATCCTCCAACAGCTGAAGACCATGTATGATGAAGGGCAGCTGACAGATATTGTGGTGGAAGTGGATCATGGGAAGACATTCTCCTGTCATAGGAATGTTCTTGCTGCAATCAGTCCTTATTTCAGGTACAACCACCCATTGTTCTAGTGGTGATCAAAGCAGATAGAATGTTAGTGTAGGTGTGATTTTTTTAAAATTTTCATTCAATGAAAATAAGTTCTGTGTATTTATAGACAATATAGTGCACCTAGCAAGTAAAGATCACTGTTCTCTTAAGGTCAGTGAATTATCGATGTCTGTTTCTCAAAGGATAAGTTTCATTGGAGAAAATGTCACACAATTTTAAACCAAGCAAAAGTACCTCTGGTACCGAGGGTATCAGAGATACAGCAAGAGCATATTGAAACTACTTGTTTTCTTTTCAAGTTACATATTTTAGCATGCTAGAGTATGCATATGAAATAATTTGTTGAATGCAAAGCCTGGGATATGTCAAGAGCTTTGCTTGTAAACTCAGTGAATTTTAACATTAGTGAGATATTTAAGCAAGAAGTTCCACTTTTGTTTCAGTAAGTGTAGAAATGATCTTAACTTTAGGTACCCCAACAGGAAAGTTGAACACCTGTAATAAATGTGTTTGTGCTGACAGAGAGGCAAAGGCATTGTGACTAGCTGTAGAATCTATTTGATTTTCTGGCTGTAGTTAAAGGTGGTTGCAGACAAACTGCTGGATGTTTTTGTTTTGCAGATCGATGTTCACGAGCGGCCTTACCGAGAGCACCCAGAAGGAAGTTCGGATCGTTGGTGTGGAAGCAGAGTCGATGCATTTAGTGTTGAACTATGCATATACCTCCAGAGTAGTGCTGACAGAGGCCAACGTTCAAGCTTTGTTCACTGCAGCCAGTATCTTCCAGATCCCTTCCATACAAGACCAGTGTGCTAAATACATGATCAGTCATTTGGACCCACAGAACTCCATTGGGGTGTTCATCTTTGCTGATCACTATGGTCATCAGGAACTCAAAGACAGGTCACAAGACTACATTCGCAAGAAGTTTCTGAGTGTCACCAAAGAGCAAGAGTTTCTTCAGTTGAGAAAAGACCAACTGATAAGTATTCTCAACAGTGATGACTTAAATGTAGATAAAGAAGAACATGTTTATGAGAGCATTATAAGGTGGTTTGAGCATGAGCAAAATAAGAGAGAAGTGCACCTTCCAGAAATATTTGCCAAATGCATCCGTATGCCTCTGTTGGATGAGACATTTTTAGAGAAAATCCCTCCCGTGTTTGCACAGGCGATGGCCAAAAGCTGTGTACAAAAGGGACAACCCAGTGCCAATGGCTACACGCAACGGCTTGGAATGACCGCTTCCGAAATGATCATCTGCTTTGATGCTGCCCACAAACACTCAGGAAAGAAGCAAACAGTGCCTTGTTTAGATTCGGTCACAGGGAGAGTGTTCAAACTATGCAAGCCACCAAATGACTTGAGGGAGGTGGGGATTCTCGTGTCTCCTGATAACGATATTTACATTGCGGGTGGTTACAGGCCCAGCAGCAGCGAGGTCTCCATCGACCACCGGGCAGAGAGTGATTTCTGGATGTACGATCACTCTGGCAATAGGTGGATCCCCAAGGCTCCTTTGCTGCGGGCCAGGATAGGCTGCAAGTTGGTTCACTGCTGTGGGAAGCTGTATGCCATCGGGGGCAGAGTTTATGAAGGAGATGGGCGGAACTCCCTCAAGTCTGTGGAGTGCTATGACAGCCGGGAGAACTGCTGGACAGCTGTGTGTCCCATGCCGGTAGCAATGGAGTTCCATAGTGCTGTGGAGTATAAGGATAACATCTATGTTTTACAGGGTAAGGTGGTTTGAGTGCCTCTGTGGTGTTTCATTGGAAGTGGGGATTGTTCATTCTGTGTTTTCTTAAGCACTTTGGAAAAACCCCTTGGGCAATGGTGGGGCGGGAGGGAGGGGGAGAACTAGGAAGATGGAGGTTGCTGCTTGAATTCTCATGCCCTGGCAATGTGTCACTAAGTTGTAGTACTGAATTATTGCACAGATGGCATTTTTGGTGGTATTCTGAGTCAACAATACAGTATTAAAATTAACTCTGAAAATTCTTTATTAAATCTTTACCTGGGTGAAATGCACCAATGTTGAAGAAAAGAGACTATCCTGTGAAAAAGCACTTTGCATTTTACTTGGCTAAAGCTGAGAAAATTCCTGGTGTCTTTATTCTTGGTGACTTGTAGAAGTCGATTAACGACTTCTAAGTCTTCATTTCCTGCCCTACCCTGCTTTCTGAAGTCATCTTAGAAACTAGAAAGAGATAAAGCATCTCTCTTAGTTAACTGTTTCTTTGGTCAGTAATTACAGTACTGCCTTTACATTCAGTGCACACTGGAAAGTGCTGAGACTGGTCTGAGGCTGTGGTAAGAAGCCCACAAAGTGGAAAGAAGGAAGGAGTGGGGGTGTCCCGGTTTTGTTTTGCTGAGGCCACCTCTGTAAACAGCTGCACAAGCTGGGGTCTTGGATGCACATCTTGGGTCGCTTCCATACAAAGCCGGATCACAGGGAAGAAACAGGATAGAGAATACTGTAAGGTCCTTGTTATGTACCAGAAGAAGTTAACATTGTTGACTTTGCATTCGTGATCTTCCATGTGACTTGCAGTTTTCTTCTTCCATTGTTTCTGTATAATGTTTGACTCTTGTTGGTTGTGGCATTAAATAGTTCTGTTATGTTAAAAAGTTCTCTAAATCTCTCTCTCTTAGGTCAGATGTCTGCTTTGGGTGGTTAGAAAGGAATGCTGAGGAATACTGAACTTACTATTTGTTCTTTTAATGTTTCTTAGAACTGATATAAGGTGGATGATATTATTATAACCTATTGAATAAGAAAAAATCACAAATTTTAGCTGCTCTGATTCTGTGCTTCAGTGCTTTAAGTGACAACTGACTGCTCATATAAATAAGCTACTTCCTGTGCTAACCAGCAAATTCTAAAAGGTACTGTTATGGGTGGCTGGAAAAAACCTTGATTGAATTGTGCTGTAGTACAACGAGGTTAGCTTTTAGTAATTTTTCTAGGGAAAACTCATAAGTTAGAAGTAGTCAATAAGAATTGATGAGAGTGTGAAATTGCCTGTGGAATGCAAGTGCCAGTCACAGGAGATTGCATTGTGGAACAAAACTGAATAATCAAAATTAGTATTATCTGTAAGACTTAATCTCTTAAACTCTGTTCCACCAGTTTTACTGTCTCACTTCTGTATTCTTTGTTACACTCGAGGTGCTTGGTCACACTATAGCTTGGTTAAAATTCTTAAGATAGCCATGTGAAATAATATATGATTTGAATTATGCTAATATTTGGCAGTTAGGCCTTTCTCTCACTGGACTTTATAAAAGTCAAGGTGGTCTTTACCCATATTCTTTTCATGAAATGTATAGAGCATGAGTTTTTGGTCATCTGAACTTCCTTCATCTGCAGTCTGAGCTGCTGCTGTGTGCACTGAGCAGCAGAGGTGTTTTATAACCTAACCATGAATCAGTAGCTTCATGCAGGTTCTCACCTGGCCTCCTTGTAAGCAAATCAGCCCAAAAGTGTAACCCAGCCACCTGATACCAGTGGCTTCAAAATCTGTGTGTAGTATAAGATAGAACTCAGGGTTTGAAAGCTGCTAAACCTGAGCAGATAATTGTGAGACTTCCCATCTGCAGATAACACATTGTGAAGATGTTCAAGAGTGAAACAAATGTACTTCAGACATTTCAAGACTGGAATCTTGAAAGGTTTTGTCCCAAATTAATAAGCATGGTTTAGAAGTAATAAAGGATACCTAGAAACAGTGTAAAATGTCTTTCTGATATGCTTCAAATTCCCTCTGCTTCAGCTGAACCAGAAACTCGAAGTAGGTTTTAATCATGCCATTAATATTTTGGTAAAGCACTAAAAGACAAGCAGTTGATGGTGCTGGGGTGTTTGTTTTGGGATCCAGGCTCTAGAAAACTGAGAGTGTTTCTGTCTGTGGAAGAACGTACCTGAGAGCTTGATTGCCGCAGAACTGTCGCATGAGTTACGTTTTATTTATCCCCTCTCTTTTCAGGGGAGTTTTTCCTTTGCTACGATCCTCAGAAGGATTACTGGGGATTTCTGACCCCGATGACTGTGCCTAGGATCCAAGGCTTGGCAACAGTGTACAACGACTCCATCTACTACATAGCTGGCACCTGTGGCAACCATCAGCGCATGTTCACCGTCGAGGCCTACGACATCGAGCAGAACAAGTGGACTCGAAAAAAAGACTTCCCCTGCGACCAGTCCATCAATCCATACATAAAACTTGTTCTCCTCAAAAACAAACTCCATCTCTTTGTCAGAGCTACTCAAGTCACTGTTGAAGAGCACGTTTTCAGAACCAGCAGGAAGAATTCTCTGTACCAGTACGATGAGGTCACTGACCAATGGCAGAAAGTCTACGAGACTCCAGACAGGCTCTGGGATTTAGGCCGGCATTTTGAATGTGTTGTTGCTAAATTGTATCCGCAGTGTCTTCAGAAAGTTATTTAAATTCATTTTGGTTTGGTTTTTTTTTTTTTTTTGGTAACAGGCCTTAGTGATTTCAGTGGTAATTTGATGCTAGAGAAAACATGTCTTAAAAGAAAACAAAGAAATTCTGTCAGTATTTATTGTAAGATGAAACAGACAGTTTTTTGTATATGGGGATGGGTGCTCTTTAAAGGTTGCAGTCCGGGGAGGGAATTGTTGGTTCAGTTTCATATTCACTGATATTTTCCTGGGAAATGAGAAGGAGGTTACAAAGTGCAATTATCAGCATTTTTTTTCTGGTAAACACTTAATCATGTCATACTAAAGGGTTTTTTTGTGGTAAAAGCAAATTAAGTGGAAGAGCCAGGATAACTATGCACTACAGTGAAAGAAAATCTAGCATTAATAGTTAAGGATGTCCAAGATGTGTTGAAATGACTTTTCTTCTTTTTCTCTTTTTTTTTAATACGGGTAAAATTTGAGGCAATATCACTAAGTTTTGTTGCTTTTTTTTTTTTTTTAATTTAGATTGAAAGTACATAGAGAGAAATGGTAGATCCTGATTCATAATGATCTCTTCTTTTTGTACTGTTTTTGAAGTCTGCTAAGATGTTTGTGATGTTGTTTGTGCACTGCAATTTGGGAGAAAAACTCAAGTCAGAATTGGATTGTGGAGTACCTTTGCCCCGGATGGAGGCCTGTTCATATTGTTGTACCAGTTCCTGTCTGTGGATTTTTGTTGAGATTTAGCTTAATGATAGTGGGGAAAAAACCCAGCACCTGTTTTTTGCCACATAGGTGTAGTGCTGTAAAAACTTTTTTTTTTAACACTGATTAAAACCTTTTTTTTCACCCCGTAAAGGGCTTTAACCCAAAAGTTGATGGTGCTAGTACATTTTTAATACTTGTTTGTCTGAACTGGGCCAGCCTTCTGCTACTGTATAAGACAGCCTGTTATTTTCCATGGAGTGTGTCTGTCTTCAGGCCCTGTCCTGTCATCAGATTCTTTTCTAACATAACATTTTTACTGCAGTGGTGTTCTTGCACAGAATGGTGACAGGATATGGCCTTAATAATACTGATTCTCTTTTATTTTTTCTCTTTGTGTTCATTCTGTCTCCACTACAGTACAGTGCTATGTGCGGAGTTGGCATGTGCTCTGATGATTTGGAAAAGTGTGGTTTAACTTTGCAAGTTTTTCTTTTCTCTTTGCAGTCAAGCCCCCAACTATCTTCTATTTCCTTCTGATCTATAATGTGAAAAATTGCACTACTGAGCTGTCAGCATTATCCAGTGTATTAAAGCAAAATTGACAATAAGCGTCCATGGCTTAAATAATCTTAGGGAAAATACAGAATAAGGAATATATTGCAACACTTTTCTTTATGTATTTAACATTTAACTTATTTTTAAAAAGTAAATAAGTTCAAAGTTCAGCCTCTACTTCAGTAGTGAAAATTGGATTTAAAAGGGAAAAGAGGACTCCTAAAACTTGCATCAGCTGTAATTTACCAGGTTTCTTACAGCTCTGCTTTTTGCAGAGCTTTAAGTTATTTTACTCTTTCCTGTTTTTTCCTGTTGACCTAAGTAAACCAGTTAACTTGACATGGCACTGGCCATCACTGCCTGAAAGTGCTTATCATTATCTGGCTTAACAGCTGATATTTCAGTCAGCCAAATATTTATCTCATTGTTTATCCCCCTGGCATGGCTGAGGATTTGGATAATGTTTGTTTACTATGTGGTCTTCCTGTTCCCAAATGGAATCTTCCTAATACAAGAAACTACTCGCCTGGTTCTATTTATTAATTCTTGCACAAAATGTTTGAGAGGCAAAAACAAACAAAAAACTGTGAAATGAAAAGCAAAATAAAAATGCCTCTTTGCATTACATACCTCATCTTCCAGAGATTCACCAAACTCTTCTTCCAATGTGAGCACCTGCATTTTGGTTTTTTTTTTCCTGAATTTGGCAATTCTTGCTAAGACTGCATTTTCCAACAGTGTTGAGGTGTATTGTTTCTTTGTTTAGTTTTCTTCTGGATAGTTTTATCTATATGCATAGCCAAGAATAAGGGGTTTTCTGAAAAGTACAACTAATTTAATGTTTAACTAATGATCCTTAGTCCTTGGCTAGCTCTCTTTGCGCTGTTGTAGGCCTCTAGCTGCAAGCTTTCTGAAGCACCCTCCCTAACAGTGTTGCATTTGTGTGTAAGACCATTTCTTTTGCAAAGTGTTACGTAACTTTTTCCTTGTTTCTTTGTTTGTTTTTCTTCTGTTTTTTTTTTTTTTTTTTGAGCTTGGTTGAATATTTACAAGATTTCTTGCTGCTTTTTGACAATCTATATTTATTTAGTAGAACAAATTTCAATATATTACTTGAAACTATGAAATAGAGTTGAGTTAGCATTTGACTGGTCATGTGATGTATAGAAGTACAATATGCTGTGGTTAATTCTGCAGTAGGTTTGTTAATTTTGTTTATCTGCACTAAAGTACGAAGATCTCCATTCTGTTTAACCATTCAAACTGAGGGTGTGATCCAAGTCTGTCATGTGTTTGAAAGCTAAATCCTGGAACTTGCTGTGGGAGTAGAATATACTAAATCTTTTGCATGAGGAGTTTGTTGAGACAGTAATGTAGCTGTGACATTTTGCCAATTCTTAAATGCTTCTACGTTATGCTGAAAGTCAGATTCCTGGTAAAGTTTTGCTTTAGAGTCAGGCTTAAGTAAACTTGCACAGCACAAAAAAAAATAATTGCACCAAAGGTACTGATAATATTTGAACAGTAATCTGTACATTTTGCTCATTTGGAATTTTTTTTGCATTTGTTCATTTCCCTTTATGAAATGAATTTCTAGTGTTGTAAGAATTTACGTGAGTGTAAATCTCTTCCAAAATTATTAGTTACTTTAGAAGGAAACATTTTGTAATTTCCACTTGCTTCCATCAATGAAATTTAGAATAACTCAAAGCAGTTTTGGTGCACCAGACATGCAGTGTGTGTATGTTCTACAAGAGATCCAAGAGCTCCCTGTTGGCGAGGCTGTTGAGAAGTGGCATCCAACATTCAGTGCTCAGGTATGTTAGTAAGAAGTACTGTAGTCCTATGAGGGCAAATGTGTGGATTTTTAAACATTTTGCCATAATTGCACAATTTTGCATTTTTACTTAATGTCATGTTATGTTTCTTAAAATAAACCTATTGTTGAAATACAGTGGAGTTCAACTGTTTTTGTGACAACTTGTGTGCATTTTAGTAAATTTCTGAAAATTAATCTGATGTATTTTTGATGTTTGTTCAGTTCTTCAATTTCTGCACTTGTGCCTCACCTGTGTGTGATGTCACTTTCTTTTCTTTAATGTGGAAGGTGCTTTGTTCCTTTGTCTCATTCCTTGTGGCTGCTCAGGTGTAACTTCTGATTTGTTTGCACACAGGCGACACGGTCTTGCCCTTTCTCCGTGCCTTTGTCTGCAGCTGGCATCCCAGCAGCAGTGTCAAGTGGGGCTTTCCAGCCTGAGGACACTGTGTATTGGAAAACCCCCTTTACACTGGATTTCCAAGCACCCTTGCTGCAGAGCTGGGAACTAGAGACCCCCTGGCTTCTGAAGCAAAGCTCCAGCATTATTGGTGCTTTCTGCTGCAGCGATGGTGCTCAGCAGAGCTGCTTGTACCTGATACTGGTTGAGAACCTTTGCTCCCTTCCAGAGACTCTCATGACCAGTGGAGATGCCAAGTCATGGCAGCCTAGGAAAGCACCAGGAATTCTCTTGTTTGGGACGGTGTCAGGTTCTCCAGGCAGTGTCTGTGGAGTCCTGGGGCTGTGACCTCGCTGTGACTGCAGAGCTGTCTCCTGGGCTGGCTCCTGTCACTGGGGTCTTGCTGTGGAGGGCTGCACTGTTTGGGAAAGACAGACCAGGAAGGCACCATGGATCTGGTGGCAACACTTGGAATGTATCAAAGTCTGTCTTGGGGTGGAGGATGAGTTGGGATTTAGGGGCTCTGCTCATGGGGCAGTTGTGGTGAGGGTGACCTGCTGTGGCTGTTTGCTACAGGCCACCAGAGCGTGAGGCTTTCTCCAGGCAGCCTCTTCAGGGGTCTTGGAGCAATCCCATAGGAACAGGCCCTGCAGGGAACAGGGGTCCAGGAGAGATGGTTGATATTAAAGGATCACTTCCTTCACGGTCTAAAATGTTGCAACCTGATGAACAAGAAATTGGGTAAAAGGGGCAAGACACCTGTGTGAGTAAAAAAGGAATTCAGTTCCTGCATAAGCAGGAAATACACAGGAGATGGAAGCAGGGTCAGAACAAGAGAGGGACAAAAGTGTTTCAGCCATGCTCCTTGATTCTCTAATTTCTCTTCTGCTGTCATGGCAAAGAACAGATACATGGATTGTCCCCCAGTGCCCCAGGTTCCTGTGGAGCTCTTGTGAAATCCTTTCAGTGCTGGCATGTGTTACAATGCCAATGCTCTAACAGAGGAGGGTGACTTTGCAGGTCAGGTTAACCTGCTCAGGTGCAAGGAGGGTGAGCAGCTAACTGAGGGAGCTGGGGAGCCACAGGTTTGCAAATGATTATATTCTTTTAAGGGTCAGTAAGGGTCTTCCTTCTTTGAATACTAAAGTAAATTCCAGTGTATTTTTTTGAAGAGAGAAGTAGCTGAGCCCTTGAGAGATTCTTTCCACCTGCAGGTTGGGGGTGGAATTATTTGCTGGGCCTGTTTTTCCTTCAGAATTCCTTTTGGAAGCGAGTTGTGTTATTTTAGAAGCGTCTGCTGAAGGACAGGAACACACAAAGCCCTGCACACCCCCTAAAACAGAGTAGCATTACTTAAATGAACTTTTCCACTGTGTTTGTGCCCCAAAGCTGTGCAGTGCATGCTGCATGCAGGGGAGTATCTCACAGCTTGGCACTCATGTGCTGCCAAGAGGTGGGGAAATAACCATGCAGCTGCTGCTTTCTGCTTATCTCTTTGCACATGTTCTCCCCTCTGGGCCTCTCGAAGATAGAAAAGTGAGACCAACAAAGCTGGAACCTCCCCCATTTCTTAATATCTCACTAAGGTCCCCGTGCCTCACTGCCGATTTTTGTGTTTTACACAAATAATGATGCAAATATCCACTGTAAGAGGCAGGTATTTATTAACTTCTACAAAGATCATGTGATCAAGTTGCTTAACAGGTAGGAGCAGCAAAACAACTGATTTCTAACATCTGAGAGGAATTTCTGAAGTACAACAAAGGTGTTTGTCAGCTTTCCCTTTCAGAAGGTGCTGATGGGGTCTGTCTTTGTTTTTAACCAACCAGTAGGACACAAATCCTGTACAGACTCTACATCTTTGAAAGCTTTGGCCCTTTACAAAATGCAATTTAAAGCAGCCTCCACCTGAGGAGTTGGGGGACCATGAGCAGACAGTGAGAGTGATCGAGCACATGTACAAAACCCTGAATATTGTGTTTCCTCATGGAAAAAGTGCTAAAAATCCCCACTTGCAGAACATTAGACTCGGTCTGACTGTTTTTGAGGATTAGGTGAATTCCTGCATGTCACAAGCTTTGAGTGAAGAAGGCCTAGATCTGCCTGAAGAGGAACAAAAGGGAAATAGGTAAAGAATGATGCCCTACTTTTTGTAGCACCTGGGTGATGGGGAGACCTTCCCAGCATGGAAGGACCTCTGTGTAATTCATGCAAGTGGGTCACAGCTTTCTCCTCTGCCCTCCCTCTTTCTGTGGCTGTGAGCCAGGGCATAGCCTGATCCCAAAAGCCACACCAGGGTAACAGGACTGGATAAAAAACCCAAAAACCCTCAAGCTGCTGTCTTTGAACAGATCAGCTCCACAGTTTGCACGTGGTATGTGTGTGTTTAGACCTTTAAGTGTCTGTGAGTGCTAGCAATGATAACACACCTGTAGAACATCAACCAAAATAGTACCAAATGTATCTATTTTAAGGAATGCCCTCTGTGTTCCCATGTCTCCTTAGATCTGCATGTGACCTCTGCTTTGCAGCCCTCACTGTCACACAAAAGCAGCAATGTCCAGTCCAAGTGTAAGAACTGTGAACTGCATCCTCACTTTGTGCCAGCTTTTGATCCAGTTATTTAATGATACATATCTAATTTTTGATTATCTATAAACTCAGTTCTAAATTTCATTAGTTCAATTATTTTGAAGTCGAGATGGTATGTGACACATCAGTTGCAGAAAAAGATTTGCAGATAAATTCTGAATTACCTTAAACCCTTCTAGATTGATTCAGTTCATATTCCTTCAGTAACAGATTTCTTTGTAGATTCTGAAAAGTTCAGGGGCAGAAATAATTGGTGAATATCAAATTAACCTTCTCCAACAGCCAATAAATTAAGTTCTGAAATCGATTTTACTCTGAAAATTTACATTTTGTTTTTCTTAAGTAAAAGTTATACCACATTTTATATCAAAACTAGTAGGAAATGTTAAGAAGGAAGAGCCATTGGATTAGTCGTTTAAGTTCAATTTTTCATAGGCCAATGAAATAGTAAAGGAGAGTTTCTGCTGCTTTTGTCCATCTCAGCCACAAGGGAGGTGTCCAAGATTTTCTGAAGTGATTTTGAAGAGCAGTCTCAATAGTCTGAGTTGCTATTGTGTCTGAAGTACACTAGAAATGGTCACAGCCCTGTAACTATCAGCAAAAACCTTTATAAATTAGGCAATTGCTGTTAACACAGAGATGGGAGGAGGGACAATGTCTAACAAAGGCAAATCCATGTTTTGATTTGGTAAAGCACCAGTCTAAAATGGCTCAGTGTCAAGGGAACTGTTAAGTATCCACAAGCAAAATAGAAAGTACATCTTTGAAAGTGTAGACATTAATTGATTCTGAAAGTCTAAAGGAATTTCTCTGCTTGCAATGCCATTCTGTTTTACAGTAGCATTCTTCCAGCACTACACCTTCAGGAACAAATGACTCCCATGAGCCCTAGGTCTGGTGTGGTTGCATTCTCCTGCACAGGCAGCTCCTGGTGCGCTCCCATGGGGTGGAGCACAGAGGAGCACATGCACCTCCAACAACCTGTACGGAATCCCCACAGCACCTCCAACTGCCTTTAAGGATTTACTCATTTTAGAAGACAGAAAAAGCACCAGATATGCTTGTATTTCTGGCTGTAAAACATTTTTAGAGAGAATAACTGGTAGGAGCCATGACTGGTGAGGCAGAAAGAGCTGGACTGACCACAGGATCGATCAGCCCAAGGAAGGTGCAACTGGAATTCTCTCCCTGACTCTGAACTAATGCTGGGTGCCTGGGGAGACAAGCATGGAGCTGCCTGTCAATACTCTCCAAGCTCCAGCAATTTGCTATCTGCAATGCCAGAGGTGACATCTCTGTGTTTAATAGCCCTCAATGGACTTCTCCCCAGAATTTATCTTGCTGTCTTTTGACCACTGGAGACTATTTTTATCAAGCTGTTACCACTGCCCGGTAGAAAATCTTTTTAAATGGGAGATGTGTGTTGCGTGTCCTGTGTTGTGAGAAGAACATCTGAGCTGGCTGGGAGAGCATCATTTGCAGCCTTTTGTGCTAATGCAAACTGGGAACTTGTGTGTGGGTTTGGACATTTATTGTGTCCTTGCAAGGAAGATATTTCTGCTGCAGCCATATGGAAGAGTGTGGCTGACTGCATGTGGCTACAAGGCAGGAAATACGGGCTACAGGAGATGCTGACTGGCAAAGTTAACTTGGATGTATAATTTTTCTGTCTCCATTTACCTTCCTAATGAATTTTCTACTCAGATTGGACGAAAACATTTCCCTGGACCACCTACAATCAGGTTTTTTCCTTTTTATTTTTTGTGCTTCAATAGTGTGTTGCAGCATCGGGATTATAAACACAGCAGGGGAATGTTTTAAATCCCCCAAATGGGGATTTGCAACATAAATTTGGTGGAAACATTCCTGCTGAAATTGGGTTACATTAACCTTTACAAAGCGTGTACTCGTGTTGTGGACATTGATCTTTTAATAAGCCAAGTCAACTGCGTGGTTACTGGTAAAAATTCAGGAATTTTCTCTGTCTTTTCTCCTCACTCCAGGGTGATGTTTACCCCTTGATAAGTGTTGCTGTGGCTTGTCAACTCCTTCATTTCTTGGGTGACCAAAATCAGTCTGATGCAGGATTTTGGGTGACCCAGAAGTCACGCAGGACAACTTCAGGCAGAAGGGTAAAACACAAAACACCTGTAGCAGGATGGGCAAAGACCTCCATATGCAAGTTTCCCTGGGAGCAGAGCTTGCAAAAATACATTGTAAAGGAAGAATAAGTTAATATGTACAAGGAAATGTCTGACAAATAATTTATCAACATCCACAGGGAGCTGAGACATGCCAGCATTCCAAGCACAGCCAGTGGAGAGTTTGCCCTGGATTAGTTGCAGGGTGGGTGAAGGGCCATGCTCAAGAGGAGTTAATGTGAGATCCAGCAGCCTTTGGGTCTAACAGGTGGCAGAGGGTGTTCCAAGTGAGACTAGAGCCTCTGATCTCAACCTTTGGTCTCAGCTGCATCTGGGGTGGGGGATGAGGTGAGCAGATGGCTTTAAAAGCCAGCAGGTTGCTCCCGGTGGAGCCAGCAGCCGGCATTCCCGAGGGACGGGGTCTGAGCGGCGCCTGCCTCGCCGGACAGGGAGCAGCTCAGTGCTCAGTGAGTGTTTGTGTGTGCTGGTGTGCTTGGGCTGAGGGAATCTTGGCCCCATGGAGTCCTTGGATCAGCAGGTGAAGCTTCTTTAGACTCAGGTTTGATTTTTCACAGTGCTCTCGTTTAGCGAGAAAACCCAGCCCCAACCAAATAAAACGAGGGGTGTAGAAAAATAACTGTGCAACCCAAGAGTAGCCCCCAGCTGATCTGGGTTACAGAATGAAGACTGTGGTTGTATGTGTTGGTTCCAAAAGACAGCAGTTCAATAAATCAAGGAAAGAAGATGGTAAATGTCAACTGGGTTGAGATGTAAGGGCCTTGATTGTGCAAGAGACCTGGAATTCCTTTATTTCCAAGTTGTTGTTAGTAGCCTCAGAGAGATTCTTGAAGACGATTGAAGAATGGTGGAGAAAAGGTCCAAAATACCTGTCTAAAGAATAAGTCCAAAGAAACTAACAGGAATTAAGCAGGAAGCCTGAAGGGAGTGGTAAGTGGAGAAATGGGACATTCTTTTAACTTCACAAAAAGGAAATAGGGGTAAAATGAAAGAGCTGACAAGTATATTTGTGCCAGACAAAGACAACTCTTGCTCTAAAATTACAAAGTTGTGGTTAAGAAGGGGTAATACCTGTGGGAGAATGCTCCTGGGCCCTCCTTAGTGCTGATGTCTCACAAACCTCAGGGGATGCCACAGGAGAAATGAGGGGAGACTGCGACTGTACGACATCACTGTCTGCTGATTGCTCAGGCTATTAAACCCTCTAAAAATGATCCCAAATTTTAAAATCCCAAAGTTGGATTCCCCTAAATCTTGCTCTGGAAACCTTGTTTTACAGTTGGGGAAGTAAGAGTCAGTTGGTGTGATTTTTAGTTTTGATTGTACACTACATTTTCATTTAACTTTGGTTCCTCTGTTTCATTTTCTGTATTAATTTGCCTTGCTATAGAAAAGCTAGACAATGATCTGATACCATAATCTGATTTTATGCTAATGTCTTCTCAATATATCTCTCATTAAACAAAAAATCTAATTAAATGCACAAACATATTCATCATGTAAGACTTTTAAAGGTGGTGTATAATTAGTCATAGTTTTAGAATTGGTGGTAATAAAAAATAGCCTTTCTTTTTAATCCCATATATAAAGTTCAGGCTCAACCTTTTTAAAGGACTTCCAAAAATTTCAATTTGAGGGGCCTGAGAATTTTGCATATCCTAAATTTTGGTAGATTGTGAATACCAAAGGTAACATTAAATAAGGAAATGTGTCCTCGCTCTAACCATCCCTTAATCAGTTTTATTTTGCCTAATTTCAGAACCACTAGTATATGTCAATATTTTTAGGAGCTTGGTATTCTCCATAATATTTGGACAGCCTAAACTGGGTAGAATAACCATGAATGAAAGAAGCAGTGCAATGAAATGCAATTTGATTAGTAATAAAATCTCTTAAACATCAACAGACAGGCATTCCAATATCACCACTATTATTTTTTAACTTGGCTTATCCATTTAAAATCTCACCCTACAGTAATGAAGTCGAGTTAATGTCATTATAAAAGAAAATTATTTCTTTTTATGGAAAGGCTTAGATTATGGGGTATAACAGACTCTGCATCAGAATGTTCCATATACTGTGGATACCCATAAGGGAAAAAAGATGTTTCATGAATATCTATCAGACCACTTTATTACCTAATATAAGAGCAAGAGAAACTTTGCAGGTACAATCTTGCTTGATCCTGAAATTAAAACATAGCATGCCTCATAGTGTGACAGGGAATTTTCCTTATTATTTATCATTTTATTGTAAAAGTCTTAGTTGGTCATCTCTTGATATATCAAGGAAATCTCAGGAAACGCAACAACTTGTCATCCTGGATATTATCCAGATAGAAATTAGAGTTCTTATATTAGCGTTTTGGGCTAATAATTTTTCCAGTTACAGTCAAGTTCCTCTCACGTTCCAGTGAAATCCTTGGAAAGGGGTTGGATGATCTTTAAGGTCCCTTCCAACCCAAACCGTGGTGTGATTCTGTGTAAATGGCAGTGAATCCTCTCATGGGTCTCAGTGGATCAGAGCTTGGAGCCACGTGTGGGGCAATCTCTGCCCTGTTAGGCTGGATCTGACCATGGCTCCTCACCCACAGAGCCTGGAGTGGATGCCCAGGGGTGAGGGTGAGGATGGAGCAGGTGTGTGGTGATCCTCTTCCAGTGTAACCTCTCACCCTTTGAGGGCCTCCAGAACCAGCAGTGATGCCTTTAGAGCACTGAACAAGGGCTTACATGAATTTCCTTTAATTAAAAATAAACGGAGATGAATGGTCTTGGTCTCTAGCAAAAAAAAAAAAAAA
>VXAX01007984.1:1264604-1441595 GCA_013399835.1 Leptocoma aspasia
AAAAAAAGTCAAGAAAGGCTATGCAAGAACAAAAATCAGCTATTATCCTTCAGAACAGGACTCAGGACTGAAAGTTTTCAATGGAGGTCTGACTATTTTGCAAAGGCATTCCAAAACTCATCTCTGATGTATCTGAAAGATTCACAGAAAATACATGTCTTTTACTTATTTTTCTTTTTGTCCTAGTTTTATTTCAATGACCAGGGAAAATGGGAAGAATGCAAATGAGTGAATGCCCTCTTTGATCTGTGTTGTTCCTGAGCATAATCTGGTAACCTGGCAGGCATCAGGCACGAGTGGAATTGCTGCCCATAAGCAGGAAGGTACTTCAGCCCCTTTGCAAGCAGTTTCTCAGTTTGGTTTTTGGTTTGAGGGAAGCAACAGCCAAAAGAGCCCTGTCCCCCTGCAGAACAGGGGAGCTGGGCCCACTGTGGGGCTGTTCAGCTGCTGCTTACATCATGGGGATTATTCTTTTGGGCAGGAATAACCTGAAATCATAAGGACCTCCACCCACGTCTGAAAAGTACACAAGGAAGGACTGACCCTAAAAAAGGTACAACCACAGCACTGGGCTCTCTCCAGAGGGACTGTGCCAGGAGCAACCTCCAGAAGCCATCTCCCAGGGTGGGACACGGAGCCCCAGGCTGGATGTGGCTGAGAACAGAAAGTGGAGGCACTGACTTCATCTGGGACTGAGGTCTGTTCCTGGACATGGAGGCCACAGGAGTATTTTGAGGGTATGTATTTAAAATACAGGTGGAAAAACTGGACAGGGTTATTGGAGAGGGAAAGGTGATTTTAGTTGTGTTAGAATTGAGCAATAGAACTGTTAAAAAGCAGCAAATAGATTAATGCTTCAAGAGTGGGTGATTCTCTGTAACTCTAAATTATTTTACTTTGCTTTAAAACGATGCCTAGCCACGTGTTATGAACATTGTGTACAACACACATCTCCTCTGCTCTGCAGGACACCAGGAAGGAGGGATTGCTCTGGAATCTGCTCTGGCCATGTCTCCTCCAGTCCTTTCAGACCTGGGCTATGTCCCCCCCGATGGTGGATGGGGCTGGGCTGTGGTGTTCGGAGCTTCCATCTCAATTGGGTTTGCATTTACCTTTCCTAAAGCTTTCACAATCTACTTTAAAGAGATCCAGGCTGTTTTCAGCATCTCCTACAGCCAGATAGCCTGGACAACATCCATCATGTGTGCTACCACCTACGGAGGAGGTAAGTGAAGCAAGGCTGTATCTTCCTTTGGAAAGAGAAGATCTGATCTCCACACCAAAAGGGGAGAATGTATTTCTTTGAGAAAGTTCCTGGAAAGTGCTAACTCTAAGTCTGGCTTTCTGTTTTCTGATGATATATATTGGCAAAACTGAGAAAACCAGTAGTGCTGAGTTTTTTATTGCCAACGTATATGAAGTCATCAATTATTATTACATCAGAACTCTTGCTATGCGTGGGTGAGTGCAGGCTTGGAATTACTTGAGTCTGGGCACTCATTTCAGTATACTTAGTCTTTTGTTCTGTTTCTATTCTTGTCTTTCCTTTTGAAACAAAAATGTGTGACTTGTACTCATGATTGCAGAGAAACCACTGAAACTCAAACCCCAAGTTTTGCTGACGTACAGAAATGGAATATGTGCACATGTATCTTGAGACAGCATTGAAATAAGTTTTCCCTATATTCACTCAGACTTTGGGCCGAGAACTCAGTGCTGGTAGGGGGGTCCTGTCCCTTTCACAACACCTGTGTTCATTGCTCCAAGAGCACCTTTCCTCTCTGGGGATCTGTCCCCCAGACAGTACCTGCTGCTCTTCACCTCACACAGCTTTTAAATCCCTGCAGCACCTGAAACAGATCTTAGAAAAACATAAATCTGAGGAAAAATCCCTGTGTACTCTTCTAGAATTAAGGAAGATCAAGTGTCTCATCTGTTTTTGTGCATGATTCATAGTTCTAAACATTTCCCTGTCATGTTCTCATCTTTCAGTTTTGCTGCCAGTAACTGGTGTTGACATCTCCATAGATCTGAAAGCAGCAGCATGCTAATAGTAATAGAAGAGGGAATGGCAATAATAGCAGATTTAGGACTTTCATCTCAGGGAATAAATACCTTTGAGTGCATAAGTAATTGAATACTCAGTTTGATCTTCCTTTCAGCTATAGCAGCATAAGTCTGCAGCAATTCTGTAGCATCCAGTGAAGCTGCATGCTGTGTTTGAGCAGGGAGGAAAGCACCAACAAAGTCTTCCCAGAGTGGTTGAAGGAATGCAGGGGATCCCTTCAAACCCCAGCTTTTATTTTACAGTATTCAGAAAAGCTGCAGCTATCTGTATATAAAACAGTTGTTTAGGACAGTCTGCACTAGGGTAAATAGAAAAAAAAACCAGCTTCAGCAAACATTGAATATAATTTTTTGGGTAAAGCCTGGGCTGGACTGAAGTCATCAGGCATCTTGTCATCACCTTTAGTGGAGCCAGGATTTCATCTTTCAGCTGCTGAGTTTGACCTGCTGAACTGTAGCACTAGAAGCCTGGCAAATTTCAGCATCAAGCATTTTGGGAAAGGTCTCAAGCATTCCCCAAATGTCTTCAGGAATGGGAAGTAATGGAGTGCCCTGTAAACCTTACCTAGGTAATAGGTGCCTGAAGGGTGTCTTACAAGGTTTCATTTCTGTGGGACTTAGGGGGCTCTTGGGAAGGTCAGTCTGTAAACCTGGGATTACAGCAGGCTCGAGTAAATACTACACTTGGACCAAAAAGTCTCCTCTTTTTTGTTCTTGTGGGGAAATGGGGATGTAAAATGTCAGAAGTTCAGCAAGTTCCTTAAGAACTCTCTGTGTAAGACCTTGAAAGTTAATGTTAAAGCATCGTGCCTGATCTGCTGGACAATGGTCAGCCAGAAGGGCAAAGCAACACAGAGAATTCAGGCCCAGGAGTTTACCCCCAGCAATCCTGTGTGTTGCATCACCCTGTGTTAAGGGCACAGCGATGTTACACACAGCTCTCTGCACCCTGCCAGGTGTGCACTCAGCTCCTCCCAGGTTTTGTTTCTGTCTCTTGTTTCCATATCCCAGCATTTTACTGAATTTGGAGGGTAACGAGGAACTTCCTGGCTTTCCTCCACCCCACCAGGAGGAGCTGGTTGTGTTCCAAGGAGCTGCAGGCTTGATCCTGCTGTTCTGCTTCCCACCT
This sequence comes from Leptocoma aspasia, assembly GCA_013399835.1. Lineage (NCBI taxonomy): Eukaryota > Metazoa > Chordata > Aves > Passeriformes > Nectariniidae > Leptocoma > Leptocoma aspasia. The sequence continues at coordinate 1,267,801 of VXAX01007984.1, forward strand.
GCTCTCTTACAGTGCCCAGAGCCTCGCTGGTGACAAGCACAGTGTGGTGCCAGCTGAGGCTGGCTCCTGCTCAGACCATCCTTGTCCTTGAAGCAGATCAAAGGTGTCCTACAGACGTGCAGCAAACAGCAGTACCTGCTCCCAGAACACTGCAGTCCTAGAGAGAGATCTCTTGGGGAAACTCACGGCAAGAGCAGACACCCTCACGGAGTTACAGTCACTTGTCACAATTTTTTTGGTGAGGAACCAAAGCCCCAGCTGCCTCTTTATGATGTTTTTCTGTACTTATAATTGACTATCCCTCCATCATCTTAAAACTTGGGTGAGGTGGGGTTAATTTGTTTGGAAAATATCTGCATTATGGAATGACTAGGAGTACTATGATCTGCAAACAACGGTGTTCCAGAGACTACTTGGAAACTGCTGTGACATCCCCCTGTCCCCAGGTCACTGACCCTCAATTCAGGCTCAGCCAACATTGTGCAGTTCCAGGTTTTTGCTGCTCTGGGGTGGAAATCACTCTTCATGGTGATCCTGCAACATCTCTCCTTTCTCAAATGTCCTGAGGGTTTAATGAGATCTAAAGCTCTCCAACTTGAAGTGTTATTCATTCAGCCTTGAGGCAGCTGATCCTTTTTCTGCCCTGTTGACAGCTACTTGAGAGTTTGCTTGGAAGTGGGCTGGACACAGCAGTGGTTTTCTGGACCCAGATGTGCCACAGCTGCTGAGGGCCATGCCTTGGACATGGTGCTTGTGGAGGGGCTGGATGTGTCACAATTCACCAGATTAATTTTGGCAGTCTAATCTGCAGATCTTTGCTAACCTGGCTCCTTTTCACTGAAGGGAGTAAGGAAACCCTCACAAGAATATTTCCACCTGAAATCACAGGCAAGCTAAGTGGGTACGACAGACTGGGATAAGGTGGGATGCCACACTGGTTTTACTTCAGCAACACTAAGGAGTCTTTATTCATTATGTGTTTACCTTGAGCACGAATGTATGGACTCCTTATCCTGTGGTAAAACCTCACAGCAAGGACAGCAGTGCTCGAGTCTGGAACTGGAGAGCCACAGGGTGGGGAAGGCACAGAGTGTCACCAGTGGAGTCCCCTTTATGTTCAGTACAAATGAGAGAGAGACCTGCTCTGCTCTGGCTAATGTGTAATTACACCTTCAACACAACCTCCTGCCCCAGCTGTTTGTTTGTCTGTCTTTGTGTGCACAATCTTAAATACCTTCAGGCTCTGCATTCAGCAGTGTTTGGAAAAAACACAGTATTTGTCCTCATTTTCAGCCATTTAGGACTTGGGATAACCAGAATTCTGCCATAAAAGTTAATAGCTAAATTCTTGATGCATCTCTGAGCACTTCAACCATGTTGTTTTTTCCCTTTCTATGCAGTCATTTTCCAAATATAACAGAGGAAGATCCTTCTGGGATTAAAATGTAAATGAGACAAAGATGCAATAGCAAAGGAATAATTTGTTTTAATTCCCCAGCGAAAACATTCCAGTTATTAGATCTAGATTAATTGTCACCATCTTTTTACCAACAAGAATGTTTTGGTTTGAGCTGCTGATTAAACTCCTGCAACAAGGGAAAAACAGAAGTGATGTTACTGCTTGGTTTATTCTATTTTCTCCAGGAAACCAGCACATCCCTCAATGATGCTTCATGCACCAAGCTGGTTTGATGACACAGACACAGGGCTGGGGCTGTCTGTGAGGTTTCCTGGCTCTGGAGAAACTTATTTCACATCATAAATCTCTCTGCCTGTCTTCACTTCACGCTATTAATACCGGGGTTTAGCAAAAAGCAAGTTTGATATTTCATAACTTTTTATTTTGACCTCTCCTTGACCCCCTGGTAAAACATATTACTCAGTGAAAAACAAAGCCAGGAAGTTCTGCCAGTGTCCTAGGTGGTTTTGGTGTCAACACTGATGCCTCTTGGCTCTGTGTAGTGTCACCCCATCACCAGGGGCAGGGGGTGAGGGGCTGGTGGCTCTGCCTGCAGCAGAACATCTCACACAGCAGCAAAGAGGCTGCACAGAAATTAAAGGTTCCAAATAGCCATGGAGATGTCAGGGGATGTGGACTGACCATGTCTGACCAACATCTGCCACTTGGAACATGTTGGTTGGGTGCTGCCTGTACCCCTCCTGCTGCTCAGTGACCCAGGAGCCACTAGCCAGAGTTAGGTTCCCTTTAATCAAAAACCCAGGCATGAAAATATTAGTGGTAAATCCCTGAATGCTGGAGTCTTGTGGCTAAACACTGAGGAATGTGTTTTATCAGCCTGGTCATGCTCAGTGGTGGGGAGAACACAAGGTATAAGGGTAATTCTGAGCTCACTGGCAAGGGAAGTGATGCTTTGTCCTCAGCCAGATGCCACCACAACATTCCAGTTAGGAGCCCAGGGCCAAGAATTTTGGTGACTTGAAATCTACTCTCAAGTATTACTCTGTATTTGTATGGATTGATCCCTTGGAAAAAGTTAAGAGTGTTATTAGGACCATAAATATATGGGCCTATTTTTTTGAGGACTGGGACGTCTCTCTCCTAAAACAGGTCACACAAGGCAACTGCAGGGGATGTTCTTTAGAATGACACCAAATTTAGTATTTCTGGAGAAGGGAATTCTCATCTTCCAGTGATGGTATCACATGAGTCCAGCCCTTTGGTTTTGCAGAAAATTGCTGCCTATATTCTCATCCATTAATTCAGGAGCTCCATTTTAACTGTGGTTATGGATTGGATTTCACTGCTGCTGCATTTTATGAGCAAATGGAACATGACAATAGAGCAGTTTTAAGAAATGGGGTGTGCCATTAAAGGCCCTTTAAAGAAGTGCAGAGGTATCTCTTCTGGCATTTACCAGATGCTGTTTTCAAGCAGCAGAGCTAGGTATGGATTTTTTATTTAATGTGGAAGCAATTTCTAAAGACTTTAATTGACTTGCAAAGACTCAATGAAGGAAAAACTCTGTTGGAGTTATAGAGTTGTAGCTTTTACCTCTGGCTGCTATAAACTGCTTTGCATAAAAGGCATTGCACAAAATTATTTCCAAATACCAAAGTCATTCACTGAAAATAAATAGAAATGTTTTTGAGGGGGACCAGGGGTTTTCCCCTGACTTTTTTTTTCTTTTTCTAAGACAAGAAAAACACTCAAGTTTTCCTCACTAGTCACTTTTTGGGGGGGAACTTAAGTGCTTCATTATATGGGTGAAGTGAAGTGAGGCCCTGGCACAGGTTGCCCAGAGGAACAATGGCTGCCCCATCCCTGGAAATGTTCAAGACCACGTTGCATGGGGCTGGGAATAGCCTGGTCTGGTGGAAGGTGTCCCTGCCCGTGGCAGGGGGATGGTCCCTGTCCTCCCAAGCCATTCTGGGGTTCTATAATTTTAAATATTGTTCATCAAACCTTGGGCTTCAACAAGTAAAGGGTGTTAGTTCAGTTGATTAGAAAATCATGACCTGGGAACTGTCACAGAAAGCTTTGTGAAGACTGGAAAATGAGGGGAGAGGGTTTCAGATTCTGCTTTGCTCCTGGCCCCTTTTCCAGGCATGCTCCTCTTCTTTGAACAGCTCTGGAGCTGAGCACTGGGAATTACAACACCAGTCACTTATTTACATGGAATACTGTGATAGGGAAATGAGTCATTTGAAAAGGTGCTTTGCAATTTTAATCAATTTTGCTGCTGCTTGCCAGCAAATTAAAAAACCTGCCCTCCAGGAAGTGTCTGCTGTCAGTGGATGAGAAAGCAGAGCCTGGTCCCAGGGGAGAGTCTGTGGGACATGGAGGGGGAGCACTGGCACAGACAGCTGCTGTGGGATGAGCCCAAGGCTCCCAAATTGCTAGGAAGTCCTTTTTGACCTAGTGAGCCCAGGATTTCCAGTGTCAGTCCCACCCTCTGCCCTCGGGCTGTTCTGCTTTGCTTGTGAGCTTCTCTTCAGAGCAGCAACAGCAGTGCAAACACCACATTTAGACACCTTTAGAAATCATTTTGTTTGCCCCCAATATCACCTGCTGCAACTGGTTTCCTGCTCTAGTTCTGAGTTTGCCCCGAGTTTGTGTGAAAGTTTACCCATGGCTGTCCTGCTGGGGCTGGCTGCAGGGGCCATTCTTTAGCATGACACACAATTTAGTAGCTCTGGAGAAGGAAATTCTCATCTTCCAGCTGGGAGTTGTTGCAGCTTCCATGGCTGAAGTTGTACTTGCTTCTTCATCCCTCTGCTCCCTGGGCTTTTCATCTGTCCTCCCACCTTCCATGCTGCTGCTAAGGACGTGCCAAGCTCAATCTTAGGTGTGTTTATTCCATTTTGGTCTTATTCTTGATTTTTAACAGAACACAGAAAGCAGCTGCTGAAACAACTGAATGCTGGTGTCCTCACAGCCCATAAAGTGGGTCAGGGCTGTACCAAAATAAAACTCTCCAAGCCATCACTCTGTGACCCCACAGCTGAGAGTAAAGGTTTCTGGTCATGTTGAGTTTACTCAGTTTTATAGGAAGAAAGAAATGGCAGCAATAAAACATCCTACAGTTGTGTTGTGAGGAGATTTTAAACCTCCAGATTAACTGTGCCAGGTAAACTGCAGAGCAAGGCCCTGATTTTTCCCCCTCTCAGTTGCTTTATGCTGCAAGTAGAAAAATGGGACACACATGGGGCTGTTAGCTAAGCCAGGGGGAGGCAAGGTTGAGAAAAATACAAGAGCTATAGTAAAACTGCACCTTCCCAGCCAGAGCAAACACTGCTTAATGTTTTCCCAACCAGAGCTCCATGTGAAAACTAGAATACACAGCAAACTGGTGAACATGAATGGGGGGCAGAAGTCACAGAATCACAGAATCATGGAATTCTGAATTGGGTGGGAAGGGACCTTAGATCCCATCCCGTTCTAACCTCCCTGCTACCTTCCCCTATCCCAGGCTGCTCCAAGCCCCGTCCAACCTGGCCTTGAACACTTCCAGGGATGGGGCACCCTCAGGTTCTCTGGGCAACCTGTGCCCCATCACGCTCACAGTGAAGAATTTTCTCCCAACATCTAATCTAAATCTCCCCTCTTGCAGTTTAAAACTGTTCTCTCTTGGCTTATTATTTTTACACCTATTTACCGGTGTAAAAAATCACTCTTTTCTTAAAATTCATTTTTTTTATAACGATTATGTGGTCCAGGGGCAGGAGAGCAGCAAACAACTTGGTATGGAGGAGAAAAGAGCTGGGATTTAGTACGGAAAAGAGGAGGGATGCAGGTGGAAACACGGGAGAATTAAAAAAGAACAATTTGCAATTAAGTAACTGAAGGTGGTTTAATTAACGCCCGCGGGGTGTCTGGTGCTGCTGCCTCGGCTGGGGGCGAGGAGACGCGAGGGGACAGGGCGCTGGAGTGAGGGATGTGACTCAGGGGAGGTTTGGAGCATCCCCTCGGCGGGGCGGGCCGGTCCCGGAGCGCTGCGGCCGCTCCCCCGCCCCGCACCGCGGGCAGAGCCGCGCCAGCGCCGCGCTCCGCAGGTGGGTCCTGCCGCGGGGTCCCGTGTCCCGCCTGTGTCCCACCAGTGTCCCATGCGTGTCCTGGGGGCTCGGCAGGCACCGGGGAAGGGGGCGGAGCAGCGGGTTGGAGCCGCTGTTTCTGGTTTTCCCCACGTACACGTGGCATTCCTGCCCCGTCCCGCTCCCCCGGCACAGCGGCCGCGGCTCTTGGCGTTCGGTGGCCGCGCAGGGGGCTCGGGTGGGCTCACCTGGGACCCACCTGAGCCAAGGTGTGTTGGGGCAGTGCTGCGCTGCAGGGTGGGGTCAGGGGGAGCAGCGTCCCGGGACTGGGGGTCTAGGGAGCAACACCCCAAAACTGAGGTCTGGAGAAGTCGAATCCTGAGGCTAGAGGTCCAAGGGAGCAGCATCCCGGGACTGAGGTCCAGGGGAGCAGAATCCCAGGACTACGGACGTGGGGAGCAGTATCCCGGGACGAGGGGTCCAAGGAAGGAGCATCCGGGGGCTGGGGGTCTAGGGTTTCAAGACTGGAGGTCCGGGGGAGCAGAATCTCAGGACTGAGGGTTTGGGGAACAGCACCCCGGGACTGGGGTCCAAGGGGAGCAGAATCTCAGGACTGGGGTCTGGAGGAGCAGCACCCCGGGACTGGGGGGTCCAGGGGAGCAGCATCCCGGGACTGACCCCGCAACTCCATCCTTTGTATTCCAGGGCTCCCCGGCGAGCGTGGGCCCCCCGGCCATGCCGGCCCCCGCGGAGGCAGGGCGAGCCCCCGGCCCGCCGGATGGCGGCTGGGGGTGGGTGGTGGTTTTCGGCGCCTTCGTTTCCATCGGCTTCGCCTACGCCTTCCCCAAAGGCTTGGCCATCTTCTTCAAAGAAATCCAGGATTTCTTTGGCACGTCCTATAGCGAGATCGCGTGGGTCTCCTCCATCATGCTGGCCACGACGTACGGGGCAGGTGAGTGGTCCTGCACCACCCCCGGGGCACGGGGTGCTGTAAGAGCAGGAATTAGCCAGGAATGGGCCAGAGCAGAGGGAAAGCAACCACACTGTCCATCTATATGGGGGCCATCCAGAGATTTACTTTCTGATCATGTTTCCAAATGTTTGTTTAGGCAGACAAGTCATATGTGGAGCCTGAGGGGCTCCTACCCAGAAATCAGAAGATTACCTATGAAAACTTTCTATGGGCATCAGGGAAAAAGCCCTGAGAATAGGCTGGTGTAAAATAACTAGGTCTGGGTTTCAGCCAGAGCTGAGTGTGGAGTAGAATAATAAATGAAGTAGCTGCTTGTTTATTGTGGCAGCTGATAATGACAGCAATGAAATCGCCTGTCGTTCTTATCAGTTGTAAAGCAGTGCATGTAATCTTGCTGTTTTTTATGATTTCAATATCACTTTCATAACTGAATTAAATACATGGGCTGTCCTTGATTAAATCTTCAGCTGGAGGTGGACAGGAACCACACTCTGCAATTGCAGGAAGCTTCATCAATATTTATCCTGTCTATTAAAGAAATTCTAATAATAATCTTTGTTTTTATAAAGGTGTTTTTTTTTCCTTAATAATGCACTGTAGTGCTTTTTGAAGAGCACAGTTGCTAATGAAAATAAAGTTGCTTTGTATAAGTTTGTAAGGTAGAAGTGAGGCTTGAGTCAGAACCTATTGTAATCCGTGCTGTTGTAACCCAGACTTGGTCCTACAGAGATGAGCTCTACAAAGGCTGAGTTCCTATACAAAAACCCACAAATTGAGCACTTGGAGGGCAGAACCCAAGCAGTGATTGAGAAAGAGAAATCCCCTGCTTGTGCCAGTGCTGTTGTCCCACTGGCTGTCCCATTACACTGCAATAAATGTGCCAAAGTATTCACCTGTGGGCTGGGGGCTCCCTGGATGCCTCTGTGAGTTGTTGGCAGCTCTGCTTTGTCTTCCAATAAAAAAAATGTTGTCCCCTCCCCTGGTATGGAAGAGATGCTTTGTGCCTGACCATGACCAAGTGGGGAACATGCTCTGCAGATTAACCCTGCCCCTGGCAGCACCCCAGGTTGCTCACAGGGATTTAGATGGGGAGCTTGAGCCTCTTGGGGCTCAGCTCATGGCCAACGAGCTGGTGCTGGAGCAGGTGAAATGCTGCTCTGATCGCCTCTGCCTCCTTCCAGCTGCTCATTTTCCAACCCACCTTCTTCTCTGTCTCTCCAAGTGTTCCTAGTCAGTGCTGTGTGCTCTGTACCTGGGATGTTGTAGTGGACTTTTATCCCGATTAACTGAGCATCTCCTGCCTTTTTGCAGAAGCTTTAACTTTACCCTCCCTAATGCTATCCCAGGTGCTGTGGGGGATGACACAACTGAATTGCAGGTGACTGTACCTTTGTACAACCCCTTGCCTTGCAGCTGCTCAGAGTTATGTCCAGTTACCAGCCCCTCTCCTCTGCTCTGCTCTGGAGTAAGACTGGTGCTTGTTGGATCCTGCCTGTGATCCACCTGGCTGAGGTGCTGGGTGGCTCAGTGCTGCAGACAGGGCGTGGTGGGAGCTGAGGGAACAGGAGTCAATGAAGCAGGGGTGGCCAAGAGTGTATTTAACACTCTGCTTTGACTGACTGGGCATTTAACACCAGAGCCAGTGTAGCTTATGCATGACTCCAGTGATTTGGAAATTCTCATTAATTTCCTCTGAGCTGCCCAGGTTTTGCTCTGCCTGTTAGAACCGTGAGGATGCACGGTTGAAAAACTAGAAGACAGTTTAACACTGGATTTTTGCTAATCTTTCCGAAAAAAGAAATTCTGAAAACACCAAGGTTTCAACATACTCCTGAGTAACTAACAGAGCTCCCAGACCAGATGATTATTGCCATAGCATGTCCATCCCTTCCCTTCCTCTCCCAAATGAGGCAGAAAGGTCACAGGCCGTGTGGAGGGGCAGGTGATGCTGTCTGCAGCCCTGTGGGGACACTGTGGGGGCACTGAGCATCTCCTGGGAGTACATGAAGCAGCAGGCACGTGTCCCTGGTGGGGCTGGAGGGGCCAGTGGTGCATTTGCTGGTGTCAGGTGTGGCCATGGGAGGACATCCCTGTGAGGACTGAGCCACCCCAGCTCCCTCCAGCCCCAGGGGCTGCCCGGTGCCCTGGCAGGGCACGCAGAGCCCGGTGTTTTCACAGCTTTTTTTTTTTTTGGCACAGTGCCTGGTTTCCTTGGTGTTCTCGTTGGTCTCAGGACTTGTTTTTGGATTGTGCTGCTTACACTGTAACAGAGCTTGCATTTGCGTTTCATAAATAATGCAAATGAAGCTTATTTTCTGAAAATACATGAACTAACCCAAATCTCCACTGGAGAAGCTGTGTTGATTTTGACAGCATGGATGCAGATTTACAGTGACCACCTGAGGCTTTGCTTGTAGCACCAAAGGAGTCCCAGTTTTTCAGACTAAAACTGAAAATCAGCAACCAGGACCGTTTCTGCCCTTCACTTTCTGCTGAATTCCCCCAGGAAGCTGTTTTATACCAGCCGAGGCTTTGGCAATATATATTACAGAAGTTAAAGTGTCTTATCCCCCAGTTTCTTAATCTGAACTAGGTTGCAGAAAACAATTCTGTCACTATAATACAAGTAATAAAACAGATTACTGTGCAGTAAAGTGGATAGCCTGGACTTTATGATGGGGTACTTGTAGTTCTTGCCAGAGCTCCTGTTCAGCAATTCCACATTTCCAATTGCAGAGGGCAGACTGGGAGGTTTGAGAGTGAGGACCATGAGGGAACATTGCTTTTCTCTGACCAAATCCCACAGGCTGAAGCCCTATCAATCTGATAAAGAAGGATTTGTTTTATAATATTTCTACTTTTCTTTTTTTTTCTTGTCATGGGTGAAGAGCTCATTCCTTACTCCAAATGAGAAAGGTATTACAGAGCAGAGTCTTTGATGTATGGAAAAAAAAGGAAAAAGGATCTGATCAATGATCTTAGAGGTCTTTCCCAACCTTCATGACTCTCTGATTCTATAAAGGACCAAGGGCCATGGCATCATCCTTCCCTAAAGGTGCTTTCAGCTGCACCTCAGCACCCAGGTAACAGGCTCTGGGGGTGATGAGAGCACAGCAAATGTTCCAAAATGTGGAGCACCACAGGGTACCCACGGTGCTGCCAGATGCCCTGGGCTTCTTTTTGCAAACAGCCTTCTTGGGCACTGTTTGCTGTGCCAACACAAGACCAAGATTCCCAAGTTTTTGCCTCACGTACAGGGGTGAGTTTTGTTTAGGAAACAATTTCATTGCAAAGCCAAAAGCCTTTGGCCTTTGCACCTCCTGATTTGGGCTGTGTGGTGGTGCCAGGTTCACCAAACTGAGCTGCCCTTGTCCCACTTTGAGGGTGACACATTTCAAGCTAGGCCACAGATGTGTCCCTGGGGAAAGCCATTATCCAGGGAAAGCAGGAGGCAGCAGAGCTCTCAGGAAAAAAAAGATAAGCAGTGTTAATTTGCTAGTAAATTAGTTGCCCTATTCAGCATCAGGGGAAACAGCCAAACATTCTAATAATAAGAAATAGTGATGCCACTCATTTAATAGCAGTAATGTTCTTGTAGCTCTTATGGTCTCCTGTAAGGCTGTAAGAGAGGTAAAGATTGTGGTAAGAAGTAATATCTTTTATTATGGCCAACTGTTGGAGCTTGAACAACGAGCCAGCCTCCTGGCACCTGTGCCAGAATAGAGAGAATAATTTAATACTAGGACAGGATCTGCATTTTCTTTTTTTAAAATTTTTTAATGGTGACTGTGTGGCCAAATGCTTTTTTTTTCTTTATAGTGGAATAACAGGAATCATCCAAGGGGAGCTCAGAGAGCAGATCCTCCTGCAGAGTCATTTCAGCTGCTCAGCTTGAATATCTGGGGCTACACCAGGGGACATTGGAGCTTCTTTTTAGCAATTTTGAAGAATTTCACTCTCTTGAGATTGCTGTGCATGTTTGTATACAGCTTGTAGGTGTAAGTATGTGCTGCTTCTGCTGCCCTTTAATACATAGAAAGCTCAGGCTCATGGCATCAGCACCATGCATTGTTTTTATCCAGAATGTACTGCAGAGTCTTGTCTCAGTCTCGCTCTACCCTGCTGTAAAACTCTCCCCAAAATCTCCAGGGTTCTGCTCTAACACATCCAAATTTCCATTAAAATTAAGGAATCACTGTCTGTCTATTTTACAGAGACAGCATCAGAGAGCCACATTTTGCAAACAGAAGAAAAATTAGAGTGTTTCTGGTGATAAAGCCTCCACCTGAAACCAACCAGTGTTTATTAATCTTATTATTTCTTGGTTTGTAATTTGGTGAAGATCAAATTGCCTGAAGATTTAATTCTGGAAATGCTCCACAACTAAATCTTTTCTGCAAAAGAACTTTCTCCCAGAGCTTGTAAGTGCTTAATAGAGCATCTGCTAAAGCAGCAAGGAAGAGATAGGGAAGCTGAAAGTCCACCATTGACCTTGAACATTTAATCCAAAATTTTATAGCTGTATTTTATTACACTGCTAGCATGATAAATTGCAGTGACAGGTTTAGAAAGTACCTTACAACATGCAGTGGCATAAAGCTGTATTAATAATGAGTTTGATTCTGCAGTTTTTAACTTTATCAAAACTGCCAATGTTCTCTCCTGCTCTGGTCCAGACTCTACCAAAACCTTCTCTGCCTCCAGAAGACCCCACCCAGGGCTCTCCACCCATCTCAATTGCCTTCAAATAGCTGTGAAGCACCACAGCACTCCAAGGGGAAACTGAGGCAGGGGAGAGAGGTGGGTTTTTTTAAGGACAAGGTTATGTTCACCTGTGTCAGCTCTCTCTACTGCTGTGCTAACAGCACTGCTTCAACAAACATGCATTCTCCAGTGGGGCTTTTACTGGGATTTCCCTAGGGATGTGCTTTTCCACCTGGGTATTTTGTGGAGGCTGAAACAAAAGGAGGAAGATTATTCTGTTTATTCACAGAGCTGTGGATATCCAGCATCCTGCTATCCTGGCCCAGGCCCTGGCAGGTGCTCCCTGGAGCTGCCTGAGGCTGGACTTCACCTTCTTCCTCACCCTCTCTACCTCTTGGAGTCCCACTCAATCAGCCTCCCCATGCTGTGGAAACAAGATATCTTCCCCATGCAGGGGCAATCCCCGGGGTAGCAGCACCATTAGAATCCTGGATTTTGATAAGAAAGCTAAGGATGAGGAATGATTTGATTTCTGTAATGAATGGTGCTGCAGATTCATATACTTCTCCTGACTCTCAGAGAGAACTCCAGCTCTGCAAGGTCACAACATATGGGCTTATATTTTTTATTTTTTTAAATAGCTTTGTTCTACTTAAGAGCAATAATAGCACTGTAGGTTCAGGTGAAATATTTCTGTGTTCGTGGACTTGGTCACAAAGCTTTATCATTTTGCCCTTCATTGGAGCTATCAAGGTCACCAGGCAGCAGTAATACAGATGTGATAGACTTAATAAAAACCAAGATTAATAAGAACTAGGTAGAAGAAAGTGAAGAGTTTTGGCTGGGGGACTGTTAATGGTGTTAAGCCAAGGAATAAGTTATAATCCATTCCCCGCAAGTGGAATTCAAACATGTGAAAGCTTCTTCCCCCAGATGCCAACCTGTCCCAGGGCATTGCAGCTCTTCTGCCCCTGGATGGGCTCTCCAGTGTCACTGATCTCTTAGTCAAGTCATGCAGGGCTTCCCAGGGGTGTGCAAAGAGGGAGACCTGGAGCAGGCAGGGGCCAAAGTGCTCTTGGAGCAGCATGTTAAGATGGGAAGGAAGGGCTGTGGACCTCCAGAATGGATGTTCCAGCCACACAGGCAACTCCTGCTCTGCAGCTGGCCTTCCAGTGGAGGAAGGGATCAAAGCCAGTCGTCCTGCCAAGGCAAAAGGACAGCTAAAGAAATCATGGGAGAGCAACTCAGATGCTGTGACCTTGGGAAGGTGAGCGGCTCTGATCTGCTGTGTGGTGAGATCCAAACCTGCAGCTGGGGAAACCACTGAGTGCTGTCCCTTTGCAGGAGAGGTTATTTAATTGCCTAAATATGAAGTGAGACGAAGGACCTTGTCCACAGCCCCAGTTTGGGAGCTGTTGGCCTGTGGCTCCTCCGTGCACTGCAGGAGCAGCATCTAAACTGGGTAATCTGGAAATTGAAATGCCAGAGCACTGATCAGATAAGACTGCTGCATAGTGAAGAGAACACTTTGTCTTTCTGAAGCTTGGGCCTTGTCTACTTTGTTTTTCTTCTTCTTCTTTCTCTTTTTTTTACCATCAGGTTGCTGCTGTGGCAAATTTCTGATGGGAGGTCAGGGTCCCTGTGTTCCCAAGGGCGTGCCTGCTGGGTGCAGGGGAGGGAGGATTGCTGCAGCCTGCTTGCTGCAGATCATTGCCCTCACTACCTGCCCAGCTGAGTATGGTGTCAGTCCTGCCCAGGAGACCCTGCACCACAGGACTGACCAGTTTGATGACTGAATAATGTGTGTCCAGACAATTTCTCCCATGCTTGGGTTATGCATCATCTCACAGGGATTGTGCTGAAGCTGCAGCCGTTGCCCCCCTTAAATGAACTGACTGTTTTCCTCACCTATGAGGAAGCAAGTGAAGCATCTCTGGGGCCAGGTTAGCTGTTGGAGCTGCTGTGGCATGTGCTGGATTTCAGCCTCCTTATCAATTATTTGCAACGTAAAGTAGCACTAATAGAAGGCATTGGGGTGGTTTAGGTGTGGGCAGGCCTTTGGAAGCTGCTCTGTCAGGTCTGGCAGAGGAGTATTTCAGACTGTGGTTGTCACTTGGGGCGTGTGCTCGCTGCCACTTGTCCCTGGTGTGTGGCCATCCCGTCTCCAGCAGCACTGCCTAGGAAGGGTTGATTGTGTGGGCTCCTCAACCCATGCAGGTGAAAAGCAAACCATCTGAACCAAGCAGCTGAGACTAATAATTATTAGGCTTCATTATTAGCAGGTACCACCAGTTCTTCTCCAGTGATCTGGAGCAAGCAGGAGCAGAGCTCAGTTACTGGGGGTGAGCAGCAGTTCTCCACGCCCTGGTGACACAAACACTGAAAAGCTAGAGCTATCCCAGCCTCTTCTGGCGTGACAAAGAGTGAAAGGCTGCAGGTTTTAACCCTCTCATCCCTTTCCCCCCGTGTTTGCAGCTGTGTTTTCTCTGGCTGCCTGCCTTTCAGGCTGTGCATTGTTACCAGGAGCTGGTGGCTGATCCCCCCCATCTCCAGAGGCTGGGGGGTTCTGGGGGTTCCTTTCAGGCTGTGCATTGTTACCAGGAGCTGGTGGCTGATCCCCCCCATCTCCAGAGGCTGGGGGGTTCTGGGGGTTCCTTTCAGGCTGTGCATTGCTACCAGGAGCTGGTGGCTGATCCCCCCCATCTCCAGAGGCTGGGGGGTTCTGGGGGCTCGTTTCAGGCTGTGCATTGCTACCAGGAGCTGGTGGCTGATCCCCCCCATCTCCAGAGGCTGGGGGGTTCTGGGGGTTCCTTTCAGGCTGTGCATTGCTACCAGGAGCTGGTGGCTGATCCCCCCATCTCCAGAGGCTGGGGGGTTCTGGCAGCATGTTAATAACCTGGGGGCACTTGCTTTCATTTGGGGGGTAATGAGGAGGTTGCTCTGTTACGATGGGCTGGTACCCTGGTGGATAAATTACCAAGCCAAAGGCAGTGTTGTTATTCCACGGAGGGACTGAGATTATTACTGAGGAAATTGCAGGCCTGCTCCTGTCGTTGTTTTACTACTGGTGTAATAATAGACTTTGTTCCATTAGTATAAATGATTTTCTCCCCTTTCCCTCTCTGCTGAGTATGTAGCACTCCTTCTTATGTCCCCAGTGACTCCCCACAGTCAATGGCAATCATGGCATGCTGAGTTCCTATTTGTATTTTCGCAATAGTTTGGAAAATATTAACTATCTGGGCAGTTCTTTTGGTGCTGACCAATGTCCCTGTGCAGGAACGGCTCTTTCCACTGGTCACTGTGGAAAAGCAGGAAAAGCTGAGCTGCATGTTGCAGCCTCAGCCATAGGGGCACTGGTGGTCCCAAATCTTACAGCCCTGTGATCTGTGCAGTTGAGTATTTTAAAGTGTTGTTGTTTTATCACCTGTGTACTCATCAAATGGTCTGACCAGCAGACCCAGAACATTTGCACTGGCTCTGTGCCACTTTACACTGTCAGAAGGTCAGTGTTGTGAAACCTGGAAAAAAACCCCACATTGCTGGAGGCCTCTGGGTTACAGATTTTCAGGGCCTCAGCTCTTAGCTGCTTATCTGAAAGCCCTACACAAAAATATTGCAGCATAAATTCATCCAAGTTCCACCAGAAAGGTGGAATACTGTCACTATTAGTACCAGGTTAAGTTAAAAAAAAAAAAACCTTACAAATAAGGGATATATATACACACAGGGTCAGAGGTATGGGAGAGAAGAATGTTTTAGTCCCTATTAGAAATACATCAGTGTTTCACACCGGCACTGGAAGTTTTGCAGCTCATAAAAAATTCATAAGGCTTGCTGAGGAAAACAGGAAGGCAATTCAGGTGTCTATTTTTTGAGCACTGTCATACTTGTAAGAGTTTAAGCCAGTCTGGATTGATATTTCTTGTTATATGCCAGCTCTGCATTATGATCCTCTCTGGATCATAGTTCAGTGACTCAAAAAGAATGAATGACAAGGTGGCCTGGGTTTGTGGAGGAGAAGAGAGGAGAGTCCAGGGTATTTTGCTTTGTCTTTATGGTTTTGCAGTCTCCTCTTCAGGGTCCTTTTCACTTCTGCAAACACAAAACTCAAGGTGAAAAGTAATTGGACAAGCTAACAAATGAGTTCAGGCTTGCTGCATTCCCCACTGGCGAGTCTCTGTGTTCTCTTGCCACCAAGAGCAGCCTCTTTGACATGGCCTTTCATGTACCAACTAACAAAGAATGGAAATCTGCCACAGGTATGAGAAAAGAGAGGCTTTAAACAGGACAGGCACTAAACCAGCGTGATTTATATGGGCTGAGGACAGTGCTTTACATTTCATCAGTCTTCCAGGGGCTCCCTGATCCCAGCTGCATCTTTTGGGGATATTTGGTGCAAACTGTTGCTCTCCAGGCTGCAGAGTTTTACTGCAGGCAGAAGTGGAAGCCTCATGGTGTGCACCCTGCTCTGCAAGGGCTTGGGGTGCAAAGTGAAGCACTTCTGAGCAGGCATTCCTTGCTCTTACCAAGGGCTGATGGAGATGATGGAGAGCATTTCCCTGTGAGCCAGGGGAGGTGCAGAGCCACAGGCACAGCTCTGAGTGAAGCCAGCAGCAGGATGAGGCTCAGCACCCCCATGTGTCCTCTGCTGTCCTGTGTTGTCCCCCTGCAATGGGTGATAAAAGATGGCTGTGGTTGGAAGTTCATTGGAAGGGAGGAGGTCACTGGGTCATGGAAGGGGCTGCCATGAGGCTGGGTGGGTGGAAGGGAATGCCATCCCATCCACTCTAATGTCAGC
Organism: Leptocoma aspasia; assembly: GCA_013399835.1. Classification (NCBI taxonomy): domain Eukaryota; kingdom Metazoa; phylum Chordata; class Aves; order Passeriformes; family Nectariniidae; genus Leptocoma; species Leptocoma aspasia. The sequence continues at coordinate 1,283,772 of VXAX01007984.1, forward strand.
ATTCTTGTCATTGGAATGTTCTGGGGTGCAAGGGGTTAATTAGATGAGACTTCTAATTGCATCATTGGACGTTGCAGTGCTCTATTGGTGGTGGGGCTGTGGGGACAGCCCTGACTGCTCTGCTCTCTGAGAAGCCTCAGTGCATTGGGGACATTCTCAGCAGCTGGAGTGGCTTTTGCTCCTGACTCTGACTTTCCAGGGACTTGCACAGCATTTGTGTGGCTGCTCCTGCAAGGCCAGGCTGGGTAAATGGCAGCTTCCTGGGAGCTTTGCCAGCTGTTTCTCTTGCCCTGCTCTCACCTCATGCTGTAAATTAAGAAGCAAAAATCACCCTGACTCCTCTTAGCTTGTCCTGCTGCAGGCTTGCAGGAGGGAACAATGACTTCATTTGGATGCCAGGACAGGGAGCCTGTGGTTCCTGCACATTTGACCAGGCAGGTATTAGCAGCTCAAGGGGCCTTGGGATCCCAGCTGCACACACTGTTACCCTAAATGGTTTCTCTGTGGTAATATACAATATCTTTATTCGTTCCATGCCAGCTGAATAACTGGTAAATGACAGGTCCAGCTTTTCAATTCCACCGTGCTGCCAGGGCCTGTCACACTTTTAATTTGTGCAATAGCTGCAAGCATAGCAGTAATTGTGTTTCACATTTCCCACAACTGAAGTGCTGGCTTTTTGTTCCCTCTTCTTCAGTCCTCTGCCCCAACTTGAGCTGTTTAATGTTCTCTGAAGCTACCCCACAATGCTGCTGTTAAACTTACCTAATGTTGGATGTTTAATCAACTTCCCCCTCAAGAAGTGCCCTGCAGGTGGCACGGGGCAGAGCAGGGCAGGAGGGTGCACTCAGATCTGCTGGGTGTGATGCTGATTGCTGCAGGCACCTGGGTAGGGTGAGAGGGTCTGTGTGTGTGTGCTCTGTCACCTGCCCAGGCTGGCAGGGCTGGGAGCTGAAGCGTGCACAGCTCCCAAATGTGACAGGTTGCATGTGCCACTTTCCGCCCAGAGATGGGACAGATTTGGAAAGGCTGCTCTGCTAAAGCCTGTGGATCTTTCTGTAGGTCCAAATGACTTAAGTGGAAGTAATTTTGGGGATGTGATTTTGCATTTGCTTCAATGCATGTGAAAGGTCTGCTCAGGACTGTTACAAACCCTTCAGCCTTTGAGCAACAGCTCAAGGAAGTTTGATTTCCCAACTGTTTGAGGCTCTGGGTTGGATTTTTTTGGTGTCACGTGTAAGTCTAGGTTTTCCTGCTAGGTCTAGCTTTCCCTGCAGGCTGAGTGGTCATCGTGGCTTTTATTGTGGATTCCCTGTGGCTGAGAAGGTTTAGTCCAGATGTTCTGCTGCTGTTTTCTGCTCTAACTGGATGCACTCAGTACCTGAGAGGTCTCTGATCCCCAGCTCTGCGTGGGTGAGGCTGGTCAGGTGCTGTCCCTCACAGGCAGGTGCTGTGATCCTCTAGGCTGTGGCTCTTTACCAAAGCAGGCTCACAGGGCCTGGACACTCCCAGGCTGTGAAGGGAAAAGGATTCTGTGCTTCTGAATTCTGCCACAGTTCCCTGTGAGCTCAGCCCAGGCAGGTGACACCCTTGAGAGCACAGACTCCCACCCGGACTGGCAAACACAGGTCTGGTTTTCCTGTTGTAAAACTGATTGTTCTGGCTGCAGCAGATGAAGGTCATGCAGACCTCCTGTAAAACATTGCTGAGAGAACACACACGACAAGAAATGGGGAAAAGTTTCAGTCTCATGGCTTAGTAAGTGCTTGCTGGGGAGCTGGGAAGTGGCTGAGGACAGAACACACAGGGAGTGTCTCCAGGGACACAGAAAGGCTGCTCTCATTTGTAGAGCCAGTAGCTGGTATACAATCATTTATTTTCCTCTGCTTCAGCCTCTAGCCTGGGCTGTCCCCATAGCTGGGCAGAATGTATCCTACCCTCAGCCCTTCCAGTTGGTTATCTGCTGTCATGGTCCAAGCCCATCCTTCCTGATGGGTGAAGCCAATACAACCATTTATGGGCTGAAGGGAGAGGGACATTAATCCTAATTTCCCTTATCCTAAGATGGATGCTGCAAGAGTGGGACATATGTGAGCAGTTCTGTTTTTCCCCTCATAGCAGGGCTTCTCTCCATGGTAGCTGTCCCAGGTCACAGCAGGACAGGAGCCTTAGCAGGAATATTGTGGGCTTTAAATGTTTTGCTCCATGGTACAACATCCTATAGGGTGAAAGCCCTCTGCCAGTGGGCGAAGGTAATGGAAACCACAATTTCTTAGTTGAGTAATTAGATTGATTCTGCAGAAATGCAGACATGTGAAAAATTGAAAAATGGAAGAGTTGCATGCCCTTAGGCTGCAGATGAATATGTTGGTGCCTTTCTGAGGAGCACTGGCTCGATCTATTTGCAGGCTGCTCGTGCTGAGACCAGCTCCAGCACGATGCAAGTTCAGGCCCTGACCAGGGAATTGGGGTGTTCCCAATAAACCGCGATGGGGGTTTGCCCAGGCTTGCCTAGATCTAGATGCTGAGCCAGGCAGCTGCTGCTCAGGGATTTGTTCTCAAGGAACCACGGCTAGCTAGGTGTTGCAGGCTGCTCGGCCAGGCACGTGGGAACATGTCTGGGCTTGAGTGGAGCCCTGGGAAAGCGGAGGGTGGAGTTGCCCCATTGCAGGGGATCCACTCCTCTGGTTACCTCAGTTGAGTCCTCTAGACTGTGGTGAAGAAGGAGCCAGTGTGGGGAGAGGTTTTTCAGTCTTTATTCCAGTTACATGCAGTAACCCCACCAGCCTCTCCCTGCTCATGTTCCTGCTGGCTCTCTCATGACCATGTGGTCACCAAGCTTTTATCCCGGGGGAAGGGGCATTGGAGGAAGCAGGTAGCCCACCAACCAGGTGAGGAGAAGGGTGGGTTCCGAGGGGAGATGGACACCTGGTGAGCCCTGTCCTTTTGGGAGCATTCTTTGAATTTAGCCAACCACATGAAGCTCCTCTGGAATGTCCTAAGATGTTGTAGGCACACCGTTTGTGGTAATTGGGAGTGGGGCTGTGGCCAAACCTCATCTCCAATGGCATACAGCTGTGTAAGACACGTGTCTAGTATTGAAGGTGATGAGATATGGAGTGCTGAGGTGCACTGACCAATCACAAAATGGTGGAGAGGACACACAGGTGGGATGCATGTAAGATCAAGAGTTTAAAAGGTTGTACTGAGGCACAACAAAGAGTAGAAATATTTGCTTGCAGCCTTCTGAGGTGATGTTAGGTTACTCTGTAAGAGCAGATGCCTGAAGCCTTCTTCAGTGTTGGTTGTGGCTCCACTGTCCCTCTGCTATACTAAGATAAGGGAGGACAATAGCAAGACAAGGCTCTGAAGATAAACCTGGTGGGGGAAGGGGGGAGGGTTTTACACAAGGAAAACCCGGGGGGAGCCAGGAGTTTGGGAATAAACCTTAAAAGCACATTGCAACACCAGGGGAAACTCAGAAGGGGGTCTCTTTCTCACTGTGCTGATCTGAAATATGTGTCCCTTTCCCCAGAACTTCTCATTGAGTTCTGCAGTGCTCTGTGCAGCAAAAAGATGCATGTGTGTGAATCCAGTTACAGGATTAGCAGAAAAACTCTCCATGCAATTATAGACACACAGAAATTTTAATTGAATGGTGCACTTGATTGGGTCTAGATCACAGATCACACAGTTACAGGGATATTGTTGAGACTGTGCTTGTGTGCATTTAATTTATGAGTGTTTTGACCTCAGACATCAGGTGCAAAGTATTTCTATGGGCTTCATTCCCCAGATTAAACCAGCCATACCTACTGTTTTCTATTCTTGCACATTGTAACAGCTGAGAACTTGTTTGGATGCTGTCAGCCGTGCTGAGGGAGTGTTGGGGCTTCTGGGTTTCGTTCCTGTGATCAGGAGTTCTGTGGTTTGCAGGGTCTGGAGAGAGCTCTGGAGCTATTTCCAGCTGAGATTATTTAAGCAAAGGTAAATATTCTGCCATGGCTCTGTGGTGAGGTAGGTCCCACAGCCAAACTCTTCAGAGATGCCCATGAGTTTAAAATACCTGTTTGCAGTATTGTGTGTGGGTGGTGTGGGAAGTGGCAGGAATGAAGGCAAACTGGCACACTGGGCTCTGAAACACCATTACTGTATGATGAGTAGCACCACAAACAGCCAGGTAAATTCAGATATTAAATCTGCCTGTATTCCCCTTCTTCATTTCCAGTACCACTTTTGAAGCATTTTGATTCAGGATTTTGATTAATAGAGAATCTTTTCTTTACATCTCATGGCTTGGACATCTGGACTACTCTTTCCTGTTCAGCTTGCATTCTCTAGTTCTGACTTCTCAGACTGTTCTAACTTCAGAGCTGGCTTTTCTTTGAGCAGGAGGTTGGTTCTCAGGTACCATCAACGTCCCTCCAATATATATCATACTGTGCTTCTGATTTTTACTGGTCTCACTTCCTCAGATTTCAATACTTTGTTTCAGTGTGCACAATTTTTGTCAAGCCATTTCCCCATTTCATAATTTTGCTTTGCTCTGAACCTCCTCTTTGCATAAATGCAACTCCAAACTGGTTCTTTTAAGCTCTGGCTAATCCATCATCCCCAACATTTTCTACCTACATGGACTGCTATTAAGATTTAATTAACAACTGTTCTGCTGAAGCTTCGGTCCTGGTCAGCAGTATTGGAATTGCATTAAATAGAGGCATTAAAAATGCAACAGCATTTATGATATCAGCCTTGCAGTATGAGCCACTGCTCTGTGTGTGTAGTTTAACATAATCATAAATAAAGAAGCTCCTGTGCTGGGATCCTGTGTTCACATGATTTGTTACTGCTGTTTGCCTTCTCTGGGCACACTTGGAAGTCCTGGCGGCAGGAGCTGTCACTGATTACACACCTGTGGCATTGAACATGCCACCATCTCCATGTGGAAGATCTTTGCTTTTCCATTTTCTTCCTCACCTCACCCTAGGAGCTGTCAGCAGCACTCAGGGCCATTGATACTGCAGACCTTTACCTGCTTTGTGTCAAAAATGCCCTTCTGTCAGAAGATACAACCTCCAGGTCCTTTTTGCCCTCTTTCCCCAGGTCCCATCAGCAGCATTTTAGTGAACCGCTACGGCAGCCGCCCCGTGGTCATGTTTGGGGGCCTCCTGTGTGGTGTGGGGATGATCTCAGCTGCTTTCTGCACCAGCATCCTGCAGCTCTACATCTGTGTGGGCTTCATCACAGGTGAGAACAAAGCATCTCCTTCCCCTCCTTCTGATGGCTTGGGGCTTCCACACCTGGGCAATGTGTGCACGACACAAACACAATGGGAAGCTGGTGAGATAACAAGCCTGTGGGATAAAAACCTGGTGGGACAAAGGCCCTCCTTATCAATTCTCCAGATGGAATTGAGCAAAGAGCAGGTTCCCTGCTCAGTGCCCTGCTCCTGGCTCAGGTGGCCTGTGGGATCCAGGCAGGGCTGTGCTCTCTGCAGCTGACTGCTCTGGGCCAGCCTGCTGGGGATGGTGGCCATCAATGCCCTCAGCTTCCCCTGAAGCAAACCCAGGTTGGCTGTGCTCTGCCCTGGGCAAGGCAAGTCCTTCTGGGTATGACTATAAAGAAAGCATCCTTGTTCCTATTTTACTGTGTGTTGTCTTCCCTCTGTGAGACACATGAGATGAGATTTCAGGGGTTTGCTTCAGTTTACTTGCCCTTTGCCAGCTTGTGAGGTGAGGAGGTCCTTTATCTGAAAATAACAACTGCTGGAGTTGACTGAAAATAGGCAATAATCTCCCTATTGTGAAAAAAAACCCCTTATTTCCTTCTTGAAATTCCAATTTGAGTTGCCTGTATTGAAATATGAAATTCCATATTGGAAACTCAAGCAGAATAAGGCATAGGCTCAGTCCAGCACCTTTAAAGCCTGCAGGTGCCAGGTTATTGCTTTTAAAGGTAGATGGATTAGAGCTCTCCACCTGTGTGAGTATAGATGCTTAATTGTAAGTGGTTTTGTTTTATTATTTTGGATAAGGTACAGCCAAAGTTTATTCCAGTGCAGATAGGACATCTGCTTGAAAACATGACACAATGAGTTCAAAATTGGCTTCTGAGGTTGCCAGGTATACGATTTAATGAATGTTCCCAATCTCTCTGCAGATGCATTAAGTGTTGCTGCTTTCTGAATGTGAAAATGTGAGCTCAACATTTAAAATCAATAAAATCAGCCACTAGCAAAGTAAATTGGGACAGAAATTTTGTCACCCTGTTCTTCTATATCAATATTCCTTTATTAAATCTGTACAGTAGTGAATAAATCCCTGTGTAGGATTCCCCCTCTTAAACTTTACTCTTCCTGAGGACTGTCACTGTAATTAAGTGAAACTGTGCTATTATTGGATGAATAAATCTTGCAGATTCCTTGAAAGAGACTCCAGAAACAAAGTGATGGGAAATAAAATTAACTAATGTCTCCCAATATTTCTTAATGCATGAGCTTGCATAATTTCCTCCTAAACAAATGTCCTCTAGGAATGCAAAGGGGGAAGTGACAGGACAAGGGGGAATGACTTTCAACTGACAGAGGCCAGTTTAGATTAGATGCTAGGAAGAAATTCTTTATTGTGAGGGTGGTGAGGCCCTGGCACAGGGTGCCCAGAGCAGCCGTGGCTGCCCCTGGGTTCCTGGAAGTGTCCAAGGCCAGGCTGGATGGGGTTTGGAGCAACCTGGGATAGTGGAAGTTGTCCCTGCCCATGGCAAGGGAGTTGGAATGGGATGAGTTTTAAGGTCCCTTCCAATCTAAACTATTCAGTGATTCTAAGTTGACTAATGCTGGGTTAGCATATGGAAACCATAAATTCCTTGCTAAAAATATTCCATGCATTTTGGTGAGCAGAAGGACTCAGACAAGAAACAGGGCTGTAGGAAGGCACCAGCTTCTATGTTCTAAAGCACCTGGCTAAAAAGGTGAGAGGAGGGAATTCTGTGCATAACCCAAATGGACCTAGGATTGATAAAGACCTTGCTCTTGCTTGGTCCCTGAATGTGTCTGCAAGTCTGGTCCATCAGCCACCACAGAGAGCTGCTGGTGTGGGCAGTGCTCAGTGCACACAGGTGACTTTGTACCAGCCCCAGGGTACAGGGCTAACACCCCCACATCTCTCTGCCTGCAGTGCTGTGCTGGCTCCTCTGAGCAGAGCACATCTTCTGTGTGCATCTTTTCCTCCTGCCTGCTGAACAAGGGCAGCTGTGTGGATGAGGTGCTGGCTGATAACCCATCACCTCCAGGCACGGGGGGTGTGCTGGGGAAGGAATATTAATTTGACAGAGAAGGGGAGATGCTTGTGAGCCTGCTAACATGCTTGATGCCTCCAATTAAGCTTGAAGCATCTTTGCTGGTCAGGCCTAGCATGGAAGCATTCAAGGGCAATTATGAAGCCACCTGCCCATCACGTGGCTGTGACAGTGCTGCTGCACGAGGAGAGAGGCTTTTGTCAAGGGGATTTGCAGTAACTGTAAAGCAACCTGTAAACATCACACTCTTTCTAGCCTCTTCCCTACTAGCCTGGAAAAAAAACAGACTGATGTAAAAGCCTGTGCTCATGTAAATCACAGGGATGGGGGTAAAAACAAGGTCTTGGTACGAGGAGGTCTCTGCTACAGCCCTGTGCCTTTGGCATGTTAATAGAAATCTCTTCAGAGGAGCAGAGCAGGAAGTATCTGTTTGCAGAGGAGGGATTAGACACGGCAGTCTCAGTGGCTGACTTGATTATGCCTGTTTCCATTTGCATGCAGAGCAGGAACCAGGCTCTGCTGGTGGAGGCAGCTCTGTCCTTGATGGCACTCCAGGCTGCACCAGGCACTTTGCATGCACAGGAAACCCCACAGCCTCTTCCCATTTGTTTCCCTACAGTGCTTAAAAAAAGAAATGGGGTTTGCAAGCTGTCCATCTGGACAGATGCCAGCCTGGATGCACTAAATAGGTGTTTCAACGTGCAACCTCTTCTGAAGCCTGAGGTAGAAGCAGCAAATTTCAAAGCTAATTGCAAGGCAGTAATGACTGGTCAGAGTTTAGTTCAATCTGCACCAATTAGACTGCCATGAAATAAAATGGGATCTTGGGTGAGGCATGTGGACTAATGAGAGTCTTTGCCATGGCTGTAAATGTTGAGCACTGAAATACCTGGTCAGATTGTTCCTTGCTAATAAAGTAACAACAAGATCAATAACTACACAGCTGAGTCCTGCAGCACCACTTTTTTCCTTCTAATATGAGTGAGATGTATTTAATCCAGGAAAAGACACTCCCTCTGGCACAGGTTTGCTTCTGTTCTTGCAACACCACTGACAGACCTCTCTGTCATATCCCTGGGGAGAAAATGTGGTTATTGAGTAACAATTCCAGCCATGGAAAAGCTGCTGTAGTTTCTGAAAACTGCAATAAAATGGATGTAAATATTTCCTGCTAAAGTCAGCCAAAAGCTTAAAGTAAATTGAAATTCCAGTTATTCAATTTGAAACTCTCCAGATTTAATTAATGGGAAGAGCATGAGGTAATATTAAATTAGATTTGTCTGACTGGCAAATTAATGTTCACATAATAAAAAAAAATTTGAGATGATTATTGTTTAAGTGGGTAGCTGGCACCCAGTCTGATTTTCCTCCTTTGGAAGACGTGGGGTATGTCCCTACCAAAAATGAATCTGTGGAAATGATGGTTCAATTTACTGACCAGCCTGGGAAATGGGGAGTTAATGCAAACTCTCACCTGCTGTGCTGCATCTTCTCAGGTGGAAAAAGATACATTTCTATATTTCAGCAGTGTCCAAGGGTGTTCTCTAACCAGGGCTGTGGTTTCCTTCTGTGGTTCCCAGGTCACCCTGAATTTGGCCCTATATGCATTACAAGCAGGCTGCACTTCCCTGCCTAATACATGAACTATCTAAAGAAGTTCATGCTGAGAATGTTTTGTATCCAGAATTATTTTAATATGTAGCCATTTCAATTTATTTTTAATGTTGTAAACTTCAAAGTAATTAAAAAAAAAGAACTTTAGACTTGGCAAAAATCATAATTTTGTAAACCCATTTAAACTGAAGCTATCCAGCATTGGCTGGATTCTGCTGCATCATTTGGATTCTGCTCTATCAGTGACTAATGATAGTGTTCCTTAATTAATTTTGGGGACCTTGACCTTTGTAAATTCTCTTCTGTAAAGCAATATGCCTAATTATGTACTGCACAGTTAAACAAACTAATTATATCGACTAATGAACAAGAAAAAATCTGCATGACCCTATTTTCAGGATTCATGTTCTCTGATATAATCACTTCAAGGATTACATTTCTGCTTTGTTTTAATATGGTTCATTCTTTCCTGGATGATGGAGTGGAAAATATGTGGCATGATTTTTAAATGCCATTTTGATGGAGTTCTGAAAAATGAACTTTTTATGAAAATACTGCATATCAAAGAAATGCTTAAAAATATTATTGATGTTTAATTATTGATTATTGATGTTGGGCACCAGGAAGAATTTTTTCACTGAAAAAGTGATTAAGCATTGGAATGGTTGCCCGGGGAGGTGGTGGGTTCACCATCCTTGGAAGTGTTCAAGAAAAAGCTAGAGGTGGCACTCAGTGCTCTGGTCTAGTTCATAAGGTGATGATTGGTCAAAGGCTGGGCTCCATGGTCTTGGGGGTCTTTTCCAACCTTACTGATTGTGTGTTCTATGGTTCTATGTGGCAGTGCTCTCAAACAAAACCACAGAAAATTGACACCATCACAGCATTTGATATTTCTGCCTTCAGATTCCACCTGTGCAGGAGAGGCTGGCCAATTGAATTAGCAATGCAGATTTATAATGGCATTTATATATCTAAATGAAATAAAAATAAATTCTAATTAAAAGAAACACTCTAGGGTCCTGTGTAATTAGCATCCTCAGTAGCTGTTTTGCTGTGTACCTGCAGACCTCTTAATCTTTTGCATCAGACCTGAATTGCCCACAGCACCAAATCAGTCATGGCTGAGGAGGGTGATGTTATTTTCTGTGCAGGTCTGGCTGCCTGGCAGCAGAGTTGGGTGCCCATGGAAGGGGAGGCCAGCCCTGGATGGATGCACTTTGCTGGTTGACACTGTCCAAGCCAAAACAACCTTCCTCAAACTGGGAGTTGCCATTTTTAAAAAAATAGATCCATCCTCTCCCCCAGCAAGGCCGCTGTGTCTGGACAGAACCCACCAGCATTCTGTGAGGGAATAGTTTTGGTTCACTCTGAGGCAAACTCTTGGTGCTAGTTTTGCCACCCAAGAGATTTGCAGTGCAAAAGGAAGGGGGGTTCTCTGACTGAAGGAATGTTTCTGGGGTCTGGTTACCCAAACGTGGCAGCCAGAACTCAGAGACACCCTGAGCAACGTTTTCATCCAGATTATTGCATTGAAGTGCCACCAGTGAACCAATTGACTGTGAATGTCCTTAAACAGTGAGCTGAGGAGAAATGGGTCTCAGATTTTCCTTTGTTTATCTGAACTGTTTTCCAGGATTTGGCCTTGCTCTCAACCTTCAGCCATCAGTGATAATCATAGGGAAATATTTCTTGAAGAGAAGACCCATTGCCAATGGCCTTGCTATGGCAGGGAGCCCCGTGATGCTTTGCACCCTGGCACCTCTCAACCAATTCCTTTTTGACAATTTTGGCTGGAGGGGCAGCTTTTTAATTCTTGGGGCAATTTTATTAAACTGCTGTGTGGCAGGAGCTCTCTTCAGACCCATCGGGCCAGGCAGAGCACTGGTCAAAAACCAGATGACTGAGGAAGGGAAGGATGCTCTGAAAGGAAAGATCACCGAAGATGGCCCCATGGAGAACAAAACAGAAGAGGAAGGAGAAAAGGACTGCTTTGAAAAAGTCAATCAGTACCTTGATTTTTCCCTCTTCAAACACAGAGGGTTCTTGATTTACCTGATCGGAAACGTGCTCATGTTCCTGGGGTTCTTTGCCCCCATCGTTTTCCTGGCACCCTATGCAAAGCACACTGGCATCGATGAATATTCAGCTGCTTTCCTGCTTTCCATCCTTGCCATTGTGGATATGGTTGCTCGCCCCACCACCGGCGTGGTTGCCAACAGCAGGTGGGTGAGGCCCAGGATCCAGTACTTCTTCAGCTTCGCCATCGCTTTCAACGGCGCCTGCCACCTCCTGTGCCCGCTGGCCTCCAGCTACACAGGGCTGGTTGTGTACTCCAGCTTCTTTGGCCTGGCCTTTGGCATGGTGTGTGCCATGCTCTTCGAGACGCTGATGGACCTGGTGGGGGCTGCCCGCTTCACCAGCGCCGTCGGCCTCGTCACCATCGCCGAGTGCTGCACCATCCTGCTGGGACCACCCATCGGAGGTGAGTGCCTTCTCCTCCTCTGCTGCCACCGGGCTGTCGCTTGCATTTAGACTTTTGCAAGCACAGTTTGTGGGAAATTATTCTAACTGTGTTTTCTCTGCCTCACAATCACCATTTTTCCACTGGTAACTGGACAGGAAAGGATGTCCTTGATGTCTCATCCAGCACTTCCTCTTTCCTCCTTTCTGTTGAAGTTAGTCTTGGAGAGTCATCTTTCAATCCTGGATCCCTTCAGACACTTAAACTGAACTTGCAGAGTGGGGTTCCTACAACACCAAGAACCTTGCACTTCAGACAACTCCTCCTGGAGATTCCTCCTTTTGCAAAAGGCTGGAGTCCACCACAATTTAAGTAAAACACAACAGTTCTATGAAAGCCTCTTGTTGACTCAAACCTTGCTGTTTGTCTCTGAGGCTCTGAGTACGCCACTAAGGAATTTCAGTCATATTAGTGCAGCTGAAAGATTTAAGTCTGTTCTAAAAATAATTTTTTAAAAAATATTTATTTTGGATGGAATGGTTTGAAATATCAAAAGGCAGAGCCCACAAAGGTCCATGTGGACAATACTGAGTCTCCAGGAGGACTTTCAGTCATCTAAAGATAAGTAAGGGCAGTGATCTCCTCTGATTTAACAGCCTTAATATTCCCTCTATAGCATGTGCTTCTTTTGCAGTTTAAACCCTTTTCCTGGATTCAAAACTGAGATCTGGCTAATGCTTCATATGACACATCCTGCAGAGCTGTTTAATTCTTCATATTACTGGGTAGCTCATACAGTGTGACAGAAGCAGCTGTATCCTCTTGCTGTCTTAGAGATTCATTATTTAATTAATGACAAACAAAAGAAAATACAATTTTAAAATGACCGTTTTCTGAATTATATAATTTTCTGTGTAGGAGATTAAGTTAATGACCAGAGACTGCTAATGAGGCTAAAATGGTTCTGTGTAATAATCAGTAATATTAGTTTTGTAGGGTTTTCCCCACCATTTTAATAAGCAGCAAATTTATTGGTTCTTTGGCATTTTAATAACCTACTGCAGGGTTCTGCTTTAATGAACTAAGTAAATTGTTCCCAACGTGTTTTATGACTTTATCTTATTCTCAAAGGAAAAGAGGCAAGACTATCCTACTGTTGAATTTTCCAATACTCTACTCATTAAAACTCTCATTGAAACCTATTTAGGAGACCTCTAGGTCATCCTGATGAGCAGAAAAGCAAAAATTGTTGCAATTAGCATTTGGCTGATGTTTCACCAGCAGCATGAAAAACACAGTGCATTGAAAATGGTGTGCCAAGTCAGCTAGGGATGAGTCAGGAAAAACCACTGACCAAAACCAGTTAAAAATTATTATTTCTGTGATCAGGAAATCTATTTGGTGACCATAAAAACCCTTGTAAGTGCAATGCAGTGGGATAATTAATCATCAGCTTTTCACCATTAAGGGTCAATCGGGATGTAATTAAAGGTCCCTCTTTTTGAGGAGGAGAACATATTCCAAAACATCAGAGAGCTAATGGATGATGGGCCAGTTTCAGGGAAGATTGTCTGTACTCTGAAGGCCAGGTTAGGAGCAGGTCTTACTTTAATTAGGATTTGGGATGTTAAGAATGGTCTGTGTTGCCCAGTAAATGGGAATTAATGCTCAGGATCATAATCCCAATAAGATTTGCATTACATTTTGACATAATGGAGAATGGTGACATTTCAATTAAGCTGCCTCCCTTCAATTACTCTGTAACTCCGTAGCAGAGGCATTAACCTTTGAGAGGAACCTGTCACATTTGTCTTGGCATTGAAATTATCTGACATTGACAGCATCATCTTTGCTTTCCCTGGAACTAATGTTTTCCAGTTTCACGCTGTGCCCTTTCCTCTTTAGATCATGAGTGTAACTGCAGAAAGGGCAGCTGTGACCAAAAGCTGAGTCCCCTCTAATGCTGGTGGGTGACCCGTGGTGGAATAAATCACAGGGTGTTTGCCAAGAGCCTGAGATGAGACCCAGTGAGCAGGTGCCTTCTCATGAAAACCTTCCCAAAATCTGCTGCTCTTTGGCTGCCAAGCCAAATGGGCATCCTTGTAGCTGATCATTGGAGTCAGTGGAAAGGCTTCCTGCAGGCTCTGTGATCAGAGGAGTAGTTTAGCAGGGAAAAAATAGATGTGCTGGAAAAGTCCAGACTTTGCAGTGTAGGTTCTGTCCCCTTCTACTGAACTGTGCAAATTATCAGAGCGTTACCTGTACCAATGTCAACTACCCACAGGCTGTATGGTGCAACACATGTTCAGTATTTGCAGGCTCAGGGTGTTTGTGGAAGAGATCAAAAGTTCAGAGAATGTTTTATCCTAAAGCCATAAGGGTGTTCTTAGATATACAGAATCTGAAAACACAATACCCTTGCCTTCATCTCTAAATTTCTCTTTTTAAAAAAATATTTATTTTACAGGAATTCTTATTGATACCTTTGGGGACTATAAGTATATGTTCATTAAATGTGGAGCTGTGATGGTCCTGGCAGGAACCTTTCTGTTTATCATGAATTATTACAATTACCGTATGCTTGCCAAGGAGGAAAAGGAAAGAAAGACAAAAGAAGAAGATCCTAAATCTGTAAGGACAGAAAATGAAGGCGAAAAAAACTGGAACAAAGACTCCACACAGGATGGACCTGAGCTGGAACCTTTGAGAGAGGAGGGAGAAGGATTAAAGAAAGAAATTAATGGCATCGTTGAAGTTTAAACCTGTTCTCATGGGCTGAATGGGAAAAGACTTCTGGGTTGCTCAAGTGAGCACCAGCTGTGAAATCAGAGTAGGTTTTAAAATTTTACTCTATTCTCTGTCATGTGCATCCTCTTCTTTGTTGTAGAAGACTAGAACAGAAACAAGTCCTGATTCTTATAAACTGCTGGGACACTGCACTGTCCCAAGGTCCTGCAAGATTTTCCTTTAGATACTCCCTATTTCCCAGAGAAATGAGTGATGTTTTGTAGGGGACCAGGAGGAGGCTGACATGAGACAGGACTCCTTGTTCAGGTGCTTTGTCTGTGTGGGGCAGAAATTTAGGCTTAAGCTTAACCCTTGACCTACATTCAAACAGTGCAAATTTAATTTTTCCCTAGGAAGTTACAAAGTCCTTATTATCCAATTTCTGAGTGCCTTACCATTTCTAGTGAGCTTTTTCTTTATAACACCCTGGTGAGACAGTAAGTGTTGCCACTATTAATTAATTGTACAAATGAAGAACTGAAGCACAGATGAGCTTTGGGCATCATTGCATCAGTGAATAAAGCTTAGGCATGCCAGAGAAATGGAAATCCACAGAAATGGAAGCCACTGCCCTGAGTCAGTTGCCTAAAAGCCCTGCTGAGCACAGGTATCCCTTTGCTAGAGAAAGGGAATCCAATGGATGGAAATGTATTAAACCAGAACCCACTCCACAGTGCACTCTGCTCACCGTGTGCCTCACACTACTCTGGATTAGTGATTTTGAACACTGGCTCAGAGCTGGGACCTTGTGCCATACTTTTTTTTTTTTAACCTGCTTCAGTTGCATCCATCCTGGAGGGAATCCAAACCCAGTTGCCTCCCCCTTGTTTGGGCTGGAGGAGGCACCTCCCTGCAGTACCTGCTGGCCTCATGCCACCCTGCTGCATAAAGTTGAGTTTGCCCAGGTCAGTGATGCAGAGGTGGAGCTGAGACCACTTAGGAGGCTCTCATCCTGTGGTGATGATTTTGGCCTGGGAAGATTGGCACTCTGATACATTTCATGCCAAGCAGCTGTTGCCCAAGAGCCATGGATGCTGAGCATGGCATCGTGCGGTTGAATCATGAGACTTTTATGGAATTTCATGAATTTGATTAGATAAAAACAAGGACTTTCCAGGCAGATCACCAAAATCTGAAGCTAAAACTAGTCCAAAACTTACTTCTCCTTTTTCTTTGTTTCAATGGTACCCATATGTGATCAGATCATATTTTTTCATGGTTTTGTCTTTGAAGAACTGTGTTTTCTTGTCACTTGTGTACACAATACGAATAAAGACTTGTAAAAATACTTTCATAAATACACTGTACTCTTAAAATTAGGTCATTCTGGTCTTCTTGTGCAAAATCTTTTCTGTGAATTCTTTTGTTTCTTTGAAGAATAGTGATCTTTGACTTCAGTAGGACTTAAATTTTAGCCTTATGTTGTAATTTGTATTTTCTCTGAAGAAACCAAAATCTATGCAAAATAATTAGGCCTTCAGTGCTTGTTTTTAATACCCTTTATTTCTGTCAAATATATCTGTGATATTTCATTTAAAAAGATATTAATAGAAGGTCATGAATATTTTCCAATATGCCTTCTGTCATATACTTAATAAAACTATTTTTAAAAAATTAAATTAGTGTGCATTTTCCTATGTGTGTAATGCAGCTTCTTGATTCAGTAAGGAGTTTACCCTCAGCGGGTTTCTAGTCCTGGCTCCATGCACATGGCCACACAACTCTTGGTCACAACCTCATGTTCTTGTTGATTTGGATTCCTTTGACATCCTTGGTGGTCTGGGCCAGCCTGACTCTCCAGTTGTGTGGGCCCAGGAGTCTGAAAGCAGTGCAGAATGACCTGGCAAGGACCTGACAAGATGATTTTCATACCTTTCCACCAGGTTGTATCAATTAATCCTCAGTGCAATGACCCAGATCCCCCGCTGTCCTTATGGCAGGAGCTGATACTCAGGGTCCTCGTCTCTCAGAAACCCCAACAAAGCTTTTTAGGTCATAAAACTTTGTTAATACAGATAAGATTTTTAATAAAAAGGCGTTCTGTTCAGCTGTCTGTGAAAATCCTCTGGAAGAGATGCCTTTGTTAAACTGCCCCGAGGGCAAAAAATGTTTCATTGGATAAGTAGGTCTTTAAGGCTTCAGAATTCTTCTAACACGAAGCAGCTACTTCATTTAACCTATTCACCCTCTTGTCAAAAAAACTTACACTGCCTTTAAGATTATGGCACTATTTCTGTCAGGTAGGAAGCCATACTATTCTTAGACAATTTTGGTGATGATGGCTGGTTTTCAGTGGTGGGTGGCCTGACTCTTTCCTGTTACCTGCTCCTGCTGCCACCCTGCACTCAAACCTCTGATCATGACATCCCACTAATCACTGCAGCAAAGCAATGCCAAATAACTCTGTAATTATAAGCCCTAAAAATGCTTCCTTCACTCAAATCCTATGAATTCAACACCTTGCAGACTCAAGCTGTAATCCTTTCTTGGAAAGAGCTCAAACTTTCCTAAGAGCGTTTTCAGTTATTAAAAATGACTAGTGCAATATGAAATAACCATTACAAAAAGCTCTTGTGACAACGTAGAAGCTGCCTGTGCATCTAATTTAGTGATTAGTGTGGCAAATTGAACACAAAATTCATATTTACTTAGGTTTGGAAAGCACCTGTGTAAGCAAGTTGAGAGGTGTGAGAGTTGTGCCATAAATATGTGTGCTAGGCACATGGGGGATATTTGGGATATCAGATGTGCAGGGATGATTGCAAACACTTTCTTTGGAGTGCAGTTATGAGACTGTTTTTTTCATATTTCATTAGCTTGTGACCTTATTAGATGCAATTGCCACTGTTTCCAGGGCTGCTCAAACTTCATCAAGAGCCTGATTTGGATGCTGAACCATCCTTCCCAACAACCACAAAAAAAGCCAACTGAGTGGTGTTTGATGGGAGATGTGACAAGTACCACGGACTGGATTTAGTTTTATCCCATGTACTCTTTTTTTGTTTACAGTTCCCCTCACTTCTACCCTCTTTATATTTAGCTTTCCAAATTCAAAGGCATGGAGGTAGAATTCAAATATTTCACTACTTTGGTGTGGCAAAATTTGTAGACATTCCTCCCTCCCTTTTTAAAAGAATGTTAAAGCAGTGACTCTGCCACATGGTGGAGTGTCATGCTACTAGAAACGGACATTTTCTTCCATCCCACCTTGGGCCAGGTGCTGCTTCTCCCCACACATAAACATCATTTAAATAGAAAGAATGAACCATGTCTAGAAAGTGCAAAAGGAGACTTGAGAAGTCTGGAACCACGAATGAGTAGAGGCAACTTGGCAGTAACTGTGTTAAAAATTAGTAAGCAAGCAAATAAATGAAGTGCCAACCTATATGTTTGAAATATGCAATCATTTCAGATGACATGGGAGATTATTCAGAAGGACAATTCCCATGGCAGCTGACACCAAATTTATTTGGTTGTGTTCAGAAAACACCTTGTAGACAATACAGGTGCATTCAGATTACATCTGGAATGAATTTAAAAGATGACTTTCGTGCTCTCTGCAGTGAAAGTGACATTGCCTATCAAATAGTATTATTTAGACTTATCAGAACTGTGTGAGGGTGTTTTGATGAGTGACATTCATAGCTGTCAGCAAAGCTTCCCACAATGGCAGCCAGGCACAGAAACACAGGTTTGATGTGCTGTCTGCTCTGACACTCACTGAAGTATTGCTGTGCTTTAGTTTGGGTTTGGAAAGAGGCTCATTTACATCCTGACACTGAAAATATGAACATCCGTGGGTAAATGGGATGTTCTGTGTCTCTGTGGTCAAGACCCTGCTATCACCAGTAACAGCATCACAAAATTCCCTTTTATACACTGCACAACCCTTTGTCCTGCAGAGCCCTGCACTGGTCAAGGTGTGACCCTGTGATGACATTTGTCCTGCACCTTCTGCAGAGGGTGAAGCTCCCCATGTTTGACAGTGCAGGTGTCTAAAGGCTCAAACAAACACCCAACCAAATGTGTCACATGAAGAAACTCCCACCTCCTGTGGGAGCACTGCTTTTTGGGACAGGCACCAAACAAGAATGTGCTTCTACACTTTCCTGGTCAAATCCATTGGCTTCCAAGAAGGGGAAGATATTAATCCACTAAAGATGTCAGCTTCAAGGTCTAATTCTGACACATCAGATTCCTTATGAGTCCTGGATCCTGCCTGATATGGAAAGCAGAGTCTTTCAGATGAAATGTATGATGGAAATGAAACAGGGACAAGCTTACCTCCTGCTGCAGAGCCTGGCATTCCCTTCTGGACAGATGAGATTCTTAAGTAGTTTTAATCAGTATGTAATCAGTCCTGACCATTAGTTATGCCTTTGATCACAAAGCACACCTCCAGAGAGAGATCCTTAGAATATCTAGAAGGTTCCATGCATTATTAAGTGAAAAAACTACAGACTCTACCTATCACCCATTAATACTATGTATAAGAAGTGCTTGTTGAGCAAACTTGCCAACTCTAATTATTCTCCCAGCAGACTGTGAAGGTTTTTTTTTGGCACTTCTACAAGTCTAATGGAAACCTCCACAGCCCTGCTCCTGCAGAGGCAGCGTGGTCAGGGAAATCTGTGATGTGTTTCAGCCTTCTGAGATAGCCCTACCTTGTGTGCACATGCACACACCCACATCCAGCATTGCTCTGACAGATCAAAGGGAAAATCCACCTGCTGAAGGCTGGGATGCAGGGGCTGCATTCCTCTGTGGTGTCTGGATGGATGTGTTAAAAGATTGAGTCACTCAAGTCTGGTACCAGAAGGGATCCTCAAAGCATCTTTGATGGTGCATCTTGGATCCCAGAGGTGCCAGTGGCAGTGGGGAGTGAGGAGGGAGCTCTTTTCAGCACCACCCCCAGACCACAGCCAGGGACTGGGGAGGGAACACAGGTTGCTCTCCATGTCTGGGCTCCACTTTCCACTCTTCCAGGCAGGACAAACCATGAAATAAAGTTTG
Source organism: Leptocoma aspasia (assembly GCA_013399835.1). Classification (NCBI taxonomy): domain Eukaryota; kingdom Metazoa; phylum Chordata; class Aves; order Passeriformes; family Nectariniidae; genus Leptocoma; species Leptocoma aspasia. The sequence goes on from VXAX01007984.1 coordinate 1,302,940, forward strand.
TTCACAGCTCATGACCTGGGATGTGATGTATGTTGATTTATATTTCATATTTCTTTAGATATTTTGGGTTTTTAATAAAAAAAGACTGTGAGTGCAGTGGCTAGAAATAAATTGAATTAGATTACTGAGTAGGTATTTGTCCTCTGACTTACCTGTTACAGAAATCCTTCAAAATACAGTACATTTCAGTATGAAACATGAGGAACAATGATATGATTTCAGCTTTCAGCCAGAGAAGATAGTAATTATACACTATATAAATGGAAGTGCAGTGAAGCTGCTTTGTAATTACAGTGTAACTAAGCTGTACCTCATTTACTTGTATTCTGAAGTGCATCTGGAGTTAGTAATTAGGGCCAGGACATGATTAAACACTTACCTTCACCAATCCCAGTATATATAACACTATACTTACCTTCACATGTGTATTATTTTTCACTCATATCTGCTATGAACCTAGATATTTTCCAGGGATTAATGATACGCTGTGGAAAGTTGATAGCCTGAAGTTCAGCAGAGAGCTATTAAACTGGCCTGACCATTAATCCCCAGAAAATACCCTGCACCAAGGTTGTTATAAGGTGAATATGGAAAATAACTTTCCACTCATGTTGACTTTTGTCTTGGCTGTTATGCCTTTGTCAGTGTGTAGGAACAGCCCCCCAAATGCAAGTGACTCCCTTGGGTTTGGGTGTGTCTGATGTAAACAGGATAAATCCTCCCTCAGCTCACCTTTGTGCATCACCAAGGCTCTGAACAGACAGCTTGTGTTCCAGCCAGTCTGTCCTAGCCACAGTTTTCTGGCAATCTTTGGAGATCAATTTTAGAGTGAACCTCCATTTTCTGAAATGTGTAATTCCAGCTTCTCTGAGCTGAGAAACAACACTGGCAGCCAAGTAAAAATATCCATTACCAGGGGAATATGTAAAAACACTGTTTCATCAGTCATCCTGCTCACACAACTCCCTCCCAGAACTCAGAGTGGTAATGAAAGTAATTTAACACACATCTATAATTAATTTACTACATTCTTCCTGCCGATGGCAATCATCTTACCTAGGAAAGTTCATGAAATTGATCTTAATGCATAAAAATAAAGATGGAAAAGCGTTAAAGGCAGCTAAACGTGGTTTACTTCTAAGCATGTAAGCAGTTAAGCACTGTTTGGAGAACCGATTTGGGGCTGATTTAGCAGCAGCCATTACCTGTGAGAAATGACAGTGAGCACATCAGCAGAGCAGGGCTTTGCCCTCAACACACTCAGTTTGTGAGCACTGCTGAGAGCAGCAGCCTTTGCCCCTGCTTTGCATAATGTGAACAGAAATGTGAGTGTGGGTTCTAAGTGGCAGTGCAGGAGGGGACAAAGCTGCTGGACAGCTGGAGGCAGCACCAGGGACATGGCCTGCACCAGCTCTTGCCTCAGTGCCATTTTAAGCCATGAGCCCAGGCCCCAGGTATCCAGTTAGGACACCTCTGGCCAGTGTGCAGGATGTCCAGATGTGCAGGATCATAATGACATAATGTCATGGCCTGCATATTAAAGTGTGTCTTCCATCACTGTGGCCTCCAAATGAGGGAGTACAGTAGCCTACCTGGATGGGGAACAGAGGACAAAGAGCCACTTTGGTGCCCCCTTTGAGGGGAACCACAGCCTGTCCTGCCTGAACTGCAAGGGGAAAAGCAAACCCTGAATCACTCATCCCATGAAGAGCCCAAAAGAACATGGAAATAGGGAAATTCCTTCCCCTGTGCCTGCCTGTGCCTGAGAGGCCACCAAATGGACCCTTGGCCTCTGGAGCTGTGAACACAGCTGAATGAGGAGGATTCCCCAGCAGGACTCAGCGAGAGGCATTTTCTACATGTGGCTTCCTCCAGCTGCAAAGCTGTTCACTGGCCTCTCCTCAATGCCAGGAAGAGCAGGGTGTGTCAGAGAGAGAGAGACATGAATCAGCCTAAGGATCCATACAGATGACAGCAGCTTGCTGCAGGACTTTGATTACCTGTTGGCTGTCACACAGCTCCTCATCACAGGGCAGCAAATGCTGTCAGGACTGGCTGCCAGGGACTGACAAAGCAAGAGCATCCTCACTATTAGTCTTACAACTTAAGAAAAAATTAGTGGGTTTAGGTTATACAGCACAGCCCAGAGGGACGTGACTTACCTGAAAAATCTTACATTATATAGCCCTTCAAAGTACATAATGCTTATTATTTTGATCTATTTTAAAATGTGCTTTGGATTCCTACTTTGCTCCTAATTCCTTTAAGTAATGGCTAAAAGGCACCTGTGTTTCCCTTTTCAGAGACTGATTTAGAGACAAGAAGGCTCAAACCAAGCACTCTTGGTGCCCATTTGAGCAAGAACCCCTCTGCTGATGGCACAAGCATGCACTTTGCTTAATGTGGAACTGTATTTTCCTATTGGACAGGAGCCACCCTTTTTATCCCAAAGAAATAATATCTTTTTTTTCTTCTTGTTAATAGCCCTGCAAATATTATGCATGAAGTGCCATCACCTATTTTTGTTGAAACTAGGAGGAAAACCATTTAAAGCAAAAGAAAAATACATCAAGTCTGGCATTTACTTTTCCTTCCTCCACCTTTTCTCCTTCCATCAGTCATAGGAGGCACTAGCTTGGACACGACAGGGAAGCAAATAAAAAACAAGTCTTCAGCAGAGAATAAAGAGAAACAATCTCTTCAAACAACAATTTGAAAAATTCTAGAAAGATTGAAAATCAATGTTTTCCTTTTTTATCCAAGCAAACTTTGTCAGGAAGCCCGGTACCCTAGAGGAGTGCTGCTCCAAGAGATGCACGTAGTGCTGCAACAGGAACGGCTTTGGCTGGAGAAAACACATTCTGACGTGTTACTTAAAAGTAAAAAAAAAAACAAAACCAAAAAAAAACCAACAAAAAAACCCACAACAACAATCTGGGCAAGTTTTGAGCCGTGCAGCCGCAGCGCACCGCTAGAGATCAGCCTTGCCCCGCGCTGGCGGCCGCGCCGCGCCCTGCGCTCCTCCCCGCCCACAGGATGCTCAGGTCCGGCAGGATGCTCACATCCCGCAGGATGCTCACGTCCCGCAGGATGCTCAGGTCCGGCAGGATGCTCACGTCCAGCAGGATGCTCACCTCCCGCCGATTTCGCTTTGGAATGTGCCCGCTCTTCCCTCTGCGTTTCCACGTTCCCCCGTGCTTTCCTCCAAAACTTTGGGCTCGGCTGTGGTTAATTAGCCGACAGCACGAGAGGCACATTTTCCTGCAGAGGGAGCGTGTGCATCTCTCTGCAGCCGGGATGCCGAACTCCCTCTGCACCGAGGCTGTTTGCTTTGGTTTAGCTGCTTTTTTAATACCATCCTCTGCTATAAACTTTTAGAGTTTTGTTTCCCCCCCGACTCCTATCTGCTGAGAGATGACTGTCTTAATGCTATGCCTGACATTTTCTATCCTAAGATACTCATGGATCTGGGAGAGGGGGGATAAAACCAGACAAAGAAGGGTATTTTGCTTTTCTACAAGGGTTCTCCCATCCCATGCTACATGGTCTCTGAGATTGGAGGCAGTGGGCAGCAGGACAAGCCCAGCATTTCTCTGTGGGCTCAGGGCAGGGCTAGTGGACATCAATCCTCCATCCCACCCCAGTTCATTTTTACACTGGGAATGCTGGGGGCAGTGATAACGCACTGCTCAATAACCAAAATGTCAAAGTGGTGCACAGTGGTCCTCTACAAGGAGCAGCTCTGCTGATGCTTCCCCTGGAGCAGAGCCCTTCCAGCTCCCACTCTGTGCCACACTCAGCCTTAATGCTGCAATTAATCTCCCACTTTCCCCGTGTCAGGTATTTCAGAACTTCTCTGATCATCTTTCATTTTGCGCCTGGGAAATGTATTGAACACGATGTGCAGATGTAACCAGCTGTGACAAATTGTGGTAGAGATGTGAGGAGCACCTGGCATACCAAAGGATGCAAAATGCCAAGGCCTGGGCTTCAGCTTCATCTGTGTTACAGCACCTCAGTTACATGTTTGTGTTCACCCTCAGGATTTGTCCCAGGTCTTTATCAAATCACTGTTTGTGTTCATATGTGCCTCTCACATGATGTGCACATGTTTGGGACACATGCCTCACTACTAGAGTGAAATGGTTAAACTGCAATAGATATTTTTAACTGATGACAACCCTTTCTGGGAAAATGTACATCAGTTTTCATTGTGCCATGCTGCAAAAACCTACCTGTGGGTTGGCTTAAACTGATGAGACCTTGTGATTGTGTGAACTGAAGGGTTCTTGTGATTCTCCACTAAAATGAAAAAAACTGAGCATGAAAGCTAAAAAACCAATGTGACTGAGTGGTACACTGAGCACAGATGTGGGCTCAGTCTCCTCCAGCTCTGAGCTGGCCAGGTGTGTCAGCCCCTAGGGATGTGCCTGCCTGAGGTCACTGCTGCTCTGGGAATAAGGCTGTGCAACTGTCTGAATGGGTGAATTTGAAAGCCCCTGTCCTCAGGGGCTGAGAATATTCCTCCCCCTACCCATCTCTGGGAAACAAATTCAGAAAGCACCAGAAGGTGGCCAAAATTAGTTTATGAATTCTGCAGAGATTGCAGCGCTCAGTTTTCTAGAGGTGGTTGTCAGTGTATACAGCATTAAATATCTCTTTTTGTACTGGAGGGAGAGTGATGGGCCAGTCAAAAATTCAGATTCTGAGACCTGTATCTACCTCAGTCTTGAAAGCCTGAAGTGCCACAAGGCTTGTGATGTGCAGGAAGGCTCTTTGAAAAGCCAAAAGTGACAGCAAATATCCTGGGTGATGGAAACCAAACCGAAATAGGAGCCAGCAGTTCTGCAGGAACCACAAACGACTAACCCAAAGTGATCCCTGCAAACTGGGGTGAGAGCTGGAGAGTCAGAGTGGAAGGAGAACAGGCTGGGTGAAGGGGGAACACTGCAAGAAGTGTCAGTCCCAAATAACCTTCATGTCTGCCCAGAGAGAGAGCTCCTTTCTGCTTTCACACATGGTATGTGGGCACATGCTATTCTTCCACATTCATTTAGTGTCACCAACTCTCTTATGCCTGCAGAGGACAAGAATGAGCTCAGCATTGTAATATCCTTTATACACAGTACAGAGCATTTTACAAGAAATGTGACAATATCTGAGAACCCAATCTCTTTCAGAGTGAGAAAATAACCAGGAAACACTGGACTGAGTCCCCAAAAGAGATGTCACTGCATTTAATGTGTATTTATGCAGCTATTTAGAAGCAAACACGGAGCAGTGATTATGTATAGAACAAAATAGAACAACAAATTCAGAATGTTTTAGCTTCCTCTCGATCTGATTAGCCAGGAAGAACAACAGACTGATATGCTCTGAGCAAACAGGAACACACTGAGCCTAAATGCTCTGGGTCCTTGGAGGATTTATTTTTATTTACTGCATGAAACAAGGAGGGAGAACAAAAGAGATTTGTTTTGAGTCAGCTGTGGCTTTTGGCAGCCCAGGCTGAGCCAGTCCTTCTGCACACCTACATGCTCCTGAACTGAGTGGGGCTTCTTGGTGCCACTTCCCTGGGCTGAGGTCCTCAATCAGCTGCAGCACCGACAGTGCAAGTCAGCCCTGGGTGGGAATTGTGGCACAGGCAGGGTATTTACCTGCAGCACAATTAACACATTTAACCCACAATTAACACGTTTAATGGACACATTTAACAGGAGAGCATGGGTGAGGGGCTGAAGTGATGCAGGGTCCCCAGGCAGGTGCAAGGCAGAGCTGCTTTATTGCAAAACCCAGGCCTTTATCAGTTCCATAGTTTTAAATCATAACAAACATAATTCAACCAACCACCATAACCACAATGTGAGCATGTAATGGTTATATAATTTGTTTTTCTGCCTCTAATTCAGCTGAGTCCCTTTCCCATAGTCCTCTTCTACCTAGCTGAAGTAAAAGGCCTGAGCCATGACTTTACAAGGCCTTCCTTTTGTAAGGTTTTACCTATGTGCAACAGTAGAGCATTAGGTGGAAGAGCTGAATGTGGTGCCTCAGGGTCCCCTGGCTCAGATGTCTGCTCAGTGCTGTGAGGCACAAGCCAGCTGCTGAGAGAACAAAAACCCCATGATGGACACACTCAGAGGGGATGGACAGTGGTGATTTATGGGGACAACCAGCAATGTTTCCAAACTCTGTGCTCAGCCATGGGGAGCAGGGAATCCATGAGATGTCTGGCATGATCCCAGCACAAGATGCAACTGGGGAGACTTCCAGGAGCCAGGTTTTAAAGAAGGAAGCAAGTTGAAATTGGACATAAGCTCCTAAGCTGATAATGTGCCAGTTTAGAAGGATGGAAAACACCAGCTATAGCTTTGCTCTTGCAGACCCTTGACAGGCACAAAATAGGTTGTGCTGGGGTTGAACAGGAGCTGCTGGATGAACTCCTTGATGTTCATGATTTCATTCATCTCCTCTTGGAACACACCATGGGATCACAAAGCACTGGTGAACATCAGTGCTCACTGCACCAGCAGATGTTATGTATGACCAAGGCTTAGGTACTGCAAGGGTAAGCAACAGAGTGGCTGTAAAAACCAGTTTAGTGGTAAAGGTTTGGTAGCTTTTTCATGCAGCGGTTAAAATCCTACACCAAAAAGTCCTCATGTAAAGTAAAAAGTAACACTGCTGGGGCAGGAAATAACAACTGCACATAGCAAGTGTTTTGTGCACATTGAACCAACCTTTTACAAAACCAGGCAGGTCAAGCTAAATCTTGTTTTCTTCCTGTTCTCTCCTATGGCCAGCGGTGTAGAGCAGCAAGACACTCAATTAATTCATCGCTGCTGGCCATCAGAGCCCTGCTCCCTCCCTGCTGTGTGAGGAGACAGCGGTCTCTTTCTGCCTGAAAGACTAAACCTGAGTACACCCCAAAAGATGCAAAACAACTGCAATATGGCTGAACAAAGGGTGGATTTTGTTCTGTCTCATCAAAATACAGGACACCAAGTGCTTCACTCTATTAACTTATCCTTGTCCTCTTAAATAATTTCTTTAATAATATTCTTTCAGTTTCTCAGTTATGTTTTATGTGGAATGATAAAGTGAGGTTTTCCCACAAAACATGTGCTATAAATACCATTACAGATGTACCTGAGAAATGGCTGAATGGCACAGAACAGGAAGACCTAATCCTATCTAGAGCTGATGGTACGATATTCAGCTTGCAAAAAATCTTGCTAAATGTAAAGAAAGGTCAGTAACATAATTTTTTAGTCCTTTCCCCAAAAAGGGAAGATTCTTCAGAAAAAGAGTCTAGAGCTTCTGCAAACACACTTTAGCAAATTTCTAAATGAAGAATGGCAATAGTTTTACAGAGGCTGGTATGAAAAGGTCATTTGTGGAAAGGAGAGCCAGTAGTGCAAAATCTAAGTGAAACAGAAGTGACTTAATAGAATATCCCAGGGAGGATGGTTCAGCTGGGATAATAACAAGGCTTCTGCATTTTATTATTTTTTAGTTTATTTTCCCAAGCAAGGGAGGTTCACACACTCATACTCCACGTAGCTCTATGCCTCCATGTCTGTTCCTCATGGGTGATTTTTTAATCCATGGGGCTGTCTGCACAAAATTTTAAAGGGAACAACAGTTTTAAAGGCAACTGAGATCCCCTGGCTGTCATGAAAACAGGCACTGCTATTCCCACTGGTGGAAAGGCTGCAGCCAGACCTCATCCTTACTCAGATATGGAGGAATTCACACAGGAAAATATATTAACAGCACCCAAACCCCAGGAAAATATTCACCTGGAGCCTGCTCCTTCCTGGCACCAGAAAATCAAACTGCAGAGTACAGCTGGAAGAAATCAGCTTCTATTAGTCCCACTGCTGAAGGAATGCCTCATTTGAAACTTGCCTCCTTTCTACTTCTCTGAGCAAGTTGTGTAAGGAGAAACCTTTTTACTTCTGACTTTTAGACACAGATCTCAAGGCCAGTGCAAGAAACACACTGTGTCTCTTTTAGGCTCAAGGACTCAAGCATCTGAAGGACCCAAGCATAAGGTTCTGCCCTTCAGCTGGTCTTTAGACAGCTTTGAGACCCTGATTGTGTATGGAGGAAAGATGCTCTAACTTGTGGCTTTGGACAGCTGTGTTCAATTCTCCCCAAACCATGTCACTTAGTGCTCAAGCCTCCTGGCAGTTAAACATTTGTACCTCACTTTTATCTGCACTGACACTCTGGAAGCTGCTCTGCTGTTCCACCCAGCCCTGTGATCACTCAGCTTTTCCATTTGATGCAATTCCAAACACAGGGCAAGTTCAAAGCAGAGCTGAGGAAGCACAACTCCTTCCCACTGAGGATTTGAAGAGGAGAGGTCCTGGCCTCTGCCCCCTCCCTCTGCCTCTTCATTTCACACTTCACAAGTGCACCAGGTGCCCTTCCCAGCTGAGAGCTGAGGGTCTGCACTGTTACATCCTACATTTCCCTGTGCCAACAGGCTTTGGGGTAGGTGAGAGTTGGATGCTAACAGCCAAGTAAAGCAAAGCATACCCCTAAAGAGCCTCTCTCTCCATTCCCTGGGTGCCAATCTGGTCACGCCACAAAACTGAGACAAAATAAGCAAACCAAAAACCTTAATCAACTACAGCCATACAACAATTTAAATCCCAGAAAGATGTATGGGAAAGCAAGCCTAACCTGTCCTGAGAGCCCCCTCTTCCAGACTGGAGCTGTTCTTGCTACAGGTGCTGCATTACCCCAAATAAAATTCCCACTCAAGTCATGCTAGGTTATGTTTCAAGGAGAGCTCAGGATTCATTTTATGATGTGAAGTATGGTTATCCCTGAATTTTTATTCCAGCCTCAGTGATACTGAATAGTGCTCTCCCAGATTTTGGGACGAGGAAGGCAACATCCAATTAAAACATCACTCACAGTATTTCTGTGCCATCTTCCACAGGTGAGACACCTGAGAATGTTATCGGCACGCATAAGGAGAAGCCTGAATTGAGAAGCAACATTTGTAATCCTGATTTGAGGAAATGCCTGTGTTTATCAGGGCATTACACCCTCCATTTATCTGTCATCTCTTCCCTTCTTCAGCTGACCAGTGAGATTTGACTCTGGCCAGATCTGGCAGGCTTTGTTTTGTGTATTTACTTCTTCCTTGTCATCCCTGCAAATAAGCACATGCAGCACACACTGCCTGGTGTATCCACAGAGCACACACAGACTATCATCTCTTATAAATGCACCAAAAAGGTCAGAGTGTTCAGCTGGCATTGCAAATCAGTACCAGTTATGTACTCTGACAGCACCAGATGTCAGCTCCAAAATGAACTGCATCTGTTCAGCAGCAGACAAGGAGCAATGCATGAGGGGATGAGAGCAGCCTCTGGAATGGCCCCTCAGAGCCAGGGCTGTGGGCTTGCATGGCAAATGCAGCACAGTCCATCTGCAAAGGCAGTTTTGGGCTCCGATCCTAGACTTGTTGCTGTGCTTAAGCTGAGAATGAGAACTGCAGGCAAAATGCAGCAGTCAGGCTGACCTTGGGGCTGGCCTGAACATGACAAATTCCCTTTCCCAGCTCTGAGCAACTCAGGTCTGGGTTTTTTTTTTTCCCATCAGCTCTTTCCCATTCCAAATCCTGTTTCCACCACCTAAGGGGGGTTAACTGGGGTTTCCTTCATCTTGGTCAAGCCCTCAAACAGTATCTTCTTTCCAGAGGGTCAATTTTCACTGCAACCAAGGGAAAAGCTGGTTTGGTAGTGACAGCCAGGACAGGGTGACCTGCCCTGTCCTGGAGCATCCAGCCTGGAAGGGCTCCTGAAAGTCACACCTTCAAGTTAATCATGCCCCTTGTGAGGCTTGACAAAATATATGCTCACTGGACACGATGAGGATGGTTTGGATTATTTTGCCTGTTGGGTTTTTTTTAAGGTAAGAGCAAGGAAGGTTTTCCTTTCCTCCCTTGCACATTGCACCTGACATGATAAATCTTAGAACAGTAATGAGAACAAGTTAGTATGGGACTATATTTTCTCTTCTCATAATGAGCTTTGTCATGGAAATGGATTGATTTTATGTCACTTCCTTTTCTCTTTATAATTTTTATGGGTAGAATGAGTTAGCAAAATTTTCTCTCTCATAAATTCAATATAAATTTGTCATAGCCTACGTAAGTCTGTGTTTATTTTGGCCACCTATTTCACAGCTCCCCTGTTTACAGCATGGAAAAAGAGGGGAAATGGCCAATCAATCAAAATCTGGAATACTGAGAAGGTCACAACCATTCACACAATGCCAGCATTCCCTGCAGCATCGGGCATTTCCCAGCTGCTGCACCATTCCAGATGTGCCTCATTCTGCCTTCCCTGTAGTTTCCCCAGGCTCTGGAGAAACTGGGGGAAATTCAGATCTTATCTAAAGGAAACCAGTGCAGGAAGAATGGCAGTGAGAGGTTTCTGCCTCCCTTCCAGCCAGAGCAGATGTCCTGTCTGGCTGGTGCTGAGGAGCACACTGAGCTGCCATGAGCCACGATGGCAGTGCTCCTGTCACTGCTGTCACCCTGTCCCTGGGATTGCCAGCCCCACAGAGGGAAAATGGATTAAATATCCACCATCTTCATCCAACTGCTCTTCCCTGTAGCCCTAAAAAGCTGCAGACTGGATTGATGAATCGTTTCCCCTTGAGTGCTGCATAGTTTCCTCCATCCTCTCAGAATTTCTTGCTTACCACCTTTGATAAATCCTTTTTCCCCTCCAATTCAACAGCTGCCACTGTGGCAGAAAAGCAATTTTTTCCCAGGTACACACAAACAAATGGGGGGCTGAACTTGATGTGTTCCTCCTTGTAGGGCTAAACTAGAGAGCGGCATATTCATTGGTGCCCATTTCTCATTGCACAGACTAATTGAAACTTGAAAATCCTCTAAAATGAAAGCATGGAAATAAAAAGGGATTTAATCTTTCTGCTGCTATGTGCAAAATCACACATAATGTAATGACTACAAGTAGGACTACAAGTTATCTTCTGTTGCCCAAAACAGCAGGGCAGGAGGTGTGGATGGCCAGCACACACCACAACAGCCTCAAGGTGTACTGAAAGGTGGCCTAGTCCCTCCTAGGTGAGAATCTGGCCTCTAGAAGTCAAAATGGACCAAAAATTTAAACTCAATGAACCTCAACTCAACCCTCTGAATGTTGTAACCCTTTGCAGTAAGACTTCATGTAAGAGACAAACCCATTACTTAATGGGTTTTTGGATGCTAACTCTTTTAAATGGGAAGACTGTATAGGAGAAAAAATTAAGCAGGGGAATTGCAGTTTTGCATTTTATGTAATAAAAGCAATGAGGGGATGAAGGGAACATGTGGCTGCTATTTTACAAATTGAGTTGTGGAAGCCAAGCTCCATCTTTGCTCCCATTAAGGATTAACATCTGGAGATAAGAGTTTAAAATCCAATATTGCTTTGAAAACAATGCACAGACACAGCTTCAAGTTGTTGACTTAGCTGCATTTTACAGTTACTGTGGGCACTACACAACTGCTTTGCAAAACAGCCCCATCAGACACTGCAGAAAGGGAGGGAAAACTGAGATAGACCCAGGGACGTGCAGAGGGAATCTCCCTCTCCCTTTTCCATAAGGATTAACTGCCCTCTATCAGCACCTTAAAATCATCACACTAATAAGTGAGAGAAGAGACGCGCTCATTGTTGAGAAGGATGCATTTTTATCTTCATCTTTAAAGAGAAGCTTTAGGAGATGTGGAAAAAAAAAAATAATGCAGCAAATACTGGTTTAAACCACTGGAAAATTTTAAAGCCCATTATAAAAGGGGAACAAGTCCTAGTGGAGGAGAAAAAATATTTTAGCTATTGAACAATGCCAGCATGCAGACAAATGGGCATCATCTGGCTTTTTGAAGGCATGAAGCTCAGAAATTAGGAGTCAGCTTCCATTGAGAGAGAGGGAGCAAGAAAGGAGTATATTTAGCTCCTGTGATGCTAATACTAGCAGGTTTGTACTCCTTTTCCTTCTACAGGGTAGCTGATTAAACAGCCACTGATATAGGGAATAAGAAATCTGTAATGTATAACCAATGCATAAGAAGAAGCTCTGACTGTGTATTCACAGGAGAAGATAAATAAAGAACTCGACATACTCTATTTTAAAAACCCAAATTCTTGGGGTTTTTTACAGCAAACTGTGTTATTTTGCCTCAGCACTGTTGGAAATAAATGTAACTGTAGCTAAGCATTACTAGAGGTAATAGAACAAAATCCCCCAACCCAGTAAGCAGTGATGGCTTCATGCTGAAATCCTCCTCACTCTTGCTACCATGGGTTCTGAAGTTTGGCAAAGTAAAACTTAGAGAAGCAGAAAATCCTTCTAAACCCACCCAAACACAAGGCTGAGGGGCAGTGCAAGTGCAAAACTCAGGGGGCCTTCTTCACTAAAATGTGTGACAGCCACTTGGAAGGAAGCAGGGCAGGAAGGTACATGCTAAAAGTGAGCTCCTGGTTCCAGGCCTGTGACAGTCTGTCCAGCTGCACAGTGATCAGTGCTGGGCACATCAGCCAGCTAATTGACAGTTAATTGGCTTGTCAGACAGTTCTAAATATTCCTTTCTGCCATAAGTAGTAGGGATAGGGAAAAAAAAAGCCACCTGGGAGAGAGCATCAGTTTTCTGTGTTGCAGAGTTTTTGGATAAATCATATTTTCTTGGCAGCTAATACAGATTTGTCTACAGAGCTGTTCACTTCAGCTTGTTAATATAGGGACCCTGAGATACTGTTCACCTATGAATGGAGTTATGAAAGTGTGCTGTGATTTATAGGCACCTTTCAGTTTACATCTTTGATTTACTTAGACTGGGATTTGCTTCTTTAGGGAGTCTTGCACAGGCATTTGCAAAGCACCAGACCACAGCAAGTTGTGAAGGATGTGGCAGCTCAGGAGCAATAGCTGCTGTACATCCTTACAGAGCCAGAGAGCTCTGAACAAGGGCAGTAAGAAATGTTTCCCCTGCAAAAGCTCTTTCAAACCCTCCTTCAAAAAATCTGCAGCACTTCTTTGCCATCTGAGCCATACAGCCTGTAAGGAGCCACTCAGGACAGAACTTTGAGCAAATATGTCCTTCATTTCCTAAACCAGGAAAAGTGTCTCTTGCCCTGATTAATACACCTGGGAGAGGTCAAGTGATTTGAACTTTTCTCCTTTCCATCACCACCTCATTGGCTTTGTTTGCCACCTCTTGGTCGCCCTTTGCAGCAGGACAGGACAGTCCTTTGGTGCACAAGACATCCAAAAGCAGGGCTTGGTCTGCAGGTACTGGAAAACCTCAACACATGGATTCTTTTTCTCCTCCTCCCTCATCTTGCCCATTTGGAACTGGAGGACAATCCTGATCTCCTTGGAAAGCTGCTAAGAGTAGCTGACACTAACTTCAAAGCAGTGAAATGTGGTTTACAAGCTCCTTGGCAGCAATCTTTAGGGTCCACAAATTATAAGGCAGCAGGAATGCTGTCACACCCCTGTACCTCTAGAGTCACCTGCACTTCTTTGTTCTCCTGCCACTGATTTTTACTGTTCACCCAGGTCTTACCTCTCTGCCAAGCCAATAAATGCTGTGTGCTGGAGCCTTTCAGGGGAATGGATGCACACAGAGGGCTGGTACCATAACAAATGCATTATTACCACAAAAAGAAAAAGGAAAGGGGTTTGACAGGGACCATGAAGTTTTAGCTTGACAGAAACAGCCAATAATATGACTGTATCATTTTAGTTATCTTTGCTGTCTATCTGACATGAAGATTCCTCTGAGGTTCATGCCACCATAGCTGAAAATTTAAACAAAACTTCCATAATTTAACACTGCTTGAACATGGGTGACAATGACTTGCCTTCATTTTTGTTTTCATTAATCCCAGTTTTGCTGTTAGGTTGGTTTGTTTGTTTGTTAATCCTACAAATGAAATTAAACTAAAGCTGTTATACATGAAGGGCTTGCATGGATCAGCTCTTTTAGTGTCATATTTTGTTATTTTATAAAAAAATTATTAGCTAGTAATTGGTTTAATGGAATAAAAAACACACAAAAGCCTCGATGAAATGAGTATTTCACAGGCCATGCATGGCTGAAGTTATGCTAACTGTGCAGAGTATCAGCGCTTTGTGCTGGACACAGCCTTGCTCCCAGTGAAACCAGCAGAGATATTCCAGGGTGGGAGCAAGCTCAGATTCAGGATGTCATGAGCAGATAATGAGCAGTTGATGTAATTCAGTGTGATGTTATTGATGCTGGCACTTGTGAGCTGATGGCAGCATATTCCAGTAATGAGCACATCTCCTCCCTCTGGAAGCTGCTCCAAGTGGTGCGGGAATATCCCAGTTTTTGGTTTTCTGTGTGTGTATACACCACACCTCCCCAGACTTGCTTTCCTTTGCCACAAGAGCAGCTGTGATAAATGGCTCTGTAAATCATGGGGACATGCAACTTTGGTTCACCCCCCTGCAATATTCCTGATTATCTCCTCACAGCCTGGTGGTCTGCAGTGGCTCAGCTTCCCCCAGCTCCGGTGCTCATCCATCTGGACCTTTGAGTCTATCCCAGATCCACTGAGCACAAGTTTTGATGCTGCAGTGCCAGAACGACAGCAGAGAAGCAATTAAAGCTTTCTAAAGAATCTATAAAATCTTTTACATACCGAGTCAAAATTTTAAGCATTATTTTGCCTTGGTGTCTATTTAGAAATTCTACTCCATTCTGCTAATACCAGGGGAACTGTGTTAATTTGCCCCAGAAGAGATGTCTCTTGTTTTGATCAGTGGCATGACCAGGATATTTGTGTATTTTCTGTTCTAATGTCAGAGTGACTCGATGACATGCACAGGCTATTATTCAATAATGATGCCTAAATGGAGCTATCAGAAGGGTTATTATCAAGGTTATTAAAAAGCAATTCTTTCTGCCTTCAGTTTAACCATGAATTGCAGAGCTAACCATCATCTAGGTGAGGATGTGCATATTAATCAAGAGGCTTCCTATGGTCTACCTAGATATCCCAAGCCTGGATAATGATTGATTTACCCTACTCTTAGATTAGCACACAATCATCCAGGGGTGTTGAACATCTGACCAGCAGAGTTAATTCATGGTGCTTGGCATCCATCTTGCAATTTCCTCACATCTGCTCTTTCTGGCTGAGATGCTGCATTTCTTTTAAGAGCCCAGAAAATGGCAGATAGAGAAATGTTTGTGGTGCAGGCAATGGTCCTACTAAAACCACTTTCACTTTGACATTTTCCAGGAGAAATAAGCTTTCAGTAGAACAATATGCCAGATGCTAAGGCATGGAAAATGCCAATAATTTCTCAGCGATCATTTGTAGCTAGCTGCCCAGAATTGCATTCCTAGGCAAACCAAATTTAATCAGGTTAGTTCTTAATGAGCCTGTGAGCACCACTTGGGCTGAGCACCAATTTTAGGGAAACACATTTAATTTCACTTCTTGCCTTGCTAAGGCAAAGGGCAGCTCCACATTGCTGTCACATGCTTGCAGCAAACCCTGAATGCAACAGGAGTTGCATCTGTTGAGCCATTTCTTTGAACAGAATCATCAGCTGCCTCAGGACTTTCCTGCTGACTCTGTGCTGTCAGGGCACACATTTCAGGCTTGGCAAAACTCTCACAGTGCTGTCAACCTGACCAACACATCTCCTATTAAATGGTTTCCCATTTGCTGTTATCATCATTTTCACAGGCTGCACTTCAGCTTTGCTGTGCACTTCTAACACTTTCAATATTGCATTTTGCAAGTGAGGAGAGCAGAGATGCCAGTGTGTCCAGTCCAGCTCCTTTCCCTGGCAGCCTGAAGATGACAGTCAAAATTACAAATGGTCACTAAAGGCAGGCAGACTTTGCTCTGGTCTAGCCTTCAGTTATGTTATCAAAACTGCTCATCCTGTCCTGGGAAGTTGTCAAGGATGAAATGTGCAGAACAAACATGAGGGTGGATTTAATAAAGATTCTTCTGAGAAATATTGTTTGCAAAATCAATAAAAAGCTTTGGAGGGGCTCTCAGGGCTTTTGGGCAGTGATTTGAGTATAAGGAGCTTCAACAAAATTGGAGATACAGGCATTTCAGAGGGGGTACTGAGATTCACCTCCTTGGATTTAAGTGTTGTGTGGCAGGTGATGATGTGGTGATGGACAGTCCTGTGCTGTTTTTTAAAACACTGCTGGGAAGAGTGACAATGATTACACTGATTTGGAATAGCTGCCAAAAGTGAGAGGAAGAGAAGAGTTAGCATTTGTATGCAGAAAGACATAACTATCAAAAAGTGCAGTGTATTCTGAATTTCATACCTTTCATGGAATCAGTAGCCTGGAAGCTGGATTCACAGTAAATACAGCAGGGTCAACCAAAACTGCTTCAGTGAAAGCAGATGAAAAGCCTTGTGGAGAATCAGCTCAAAACCCCACACACTCCTATTGAATAATTCAGTGCTTGGAAACTCATGTTCAGTTGTTTCTTCTGCTTATAAAGCACAAAATACTGGGACTGCATATTTCTCATGTTGTGGCATAAACTGAGGTGAGCAGCACTTTTCTCTAAGGAAGTTCAGGTATTTTCTGATAAAAAATTCCCCTGTACAAGCACTCTCCCTGTTAGTAGAACAGACATTACTACACACAGTACTATTACAGCCCTGTTTCCCATGCTGCTTCCCCATCCACCAAGCCCAGCAGAGAGATAATCACTTCTGGAAAAACATCTTTATTACAAGTTAGGATGTACTTTAAGCTTCCACCATGGAGTAGCAAATTCACCCCCTGGGAACAAATAAAGCAACAGAGTTTTGCATCCCCCCTTCAGAGCTGAGTACCAAACACAGATATCCCATCCTGCTTTCGAGTGAAGCTGTTAGATTAAATTCTTCCTGAAGCCCTCTTTTATGAGAAAACCTATTTGTAGAGAGGATTTAGCAAACAGAAGAGCACCCAGCCCACAAATTTCTGCAGGGTACAGCCTTGTGGGAGCTACAAAGATGGGATGCTGGTCTGGCAAAGCATTTTAGGTATGACCAAAAGAAAAGTTTTGGGGAGCAGAGCTGCTGAAGGCTTGGCTCTGTGTGGAGCTGAGGTGCCCCCAGGGTGGGTAGCACTGGGGTGGGGACATGGGGTGTGGGTGGTTTGGTTCTTCTCATCATCAGGGCTTGCTTGAGCCCAGCTCAGCTCAGCAAAGTGGACTCCTGTGGCCTGATAATTTATGCCTTGCTATGCCTTAGCTCTGTAATTCACCAAAATAAAGAATAACATTCCTGTAACAGAGATTAATGGCTGTCAGGCTGCAAAGTAATTTTTCAATATGAAATGGAGCAAAACTTACATTTTTAGCACAATTTCCCAGTTCAGTGATGCACCTGGTAATAATTATGATTTACATTAACCATAACATCATCCTTCTTATATCAACTTGCTTTAGTGAAGAATGAAATAGGCTCTTGTTAAATGTTTCATGAAATAATTCAAATTACATATGCTAAAATTTCCCATCTTCCACTAGCCAGGCTCAAAATCAACAAGAATAAAAGTTATTTGCTGCTGTAAACCCCTGATTCTATTCTTAAGAATTAGGCAAGTAGAGCCCTAAGAGCTCGTGTGGTTAAATTAATTATAAGAACAGTTGAGGAAAAACTTCAAGTCTAAAATAAAGATGCAACTGCAAAACTCATTTTATGCAGACTTTCCATGTGCTGAGACTGAGTTCAGGCTCACTTTTTCCTGTAAGAATTTGCCTGTAACAAAACAAAAGAGGAACAAAACCTCTTCTATCCCCAAAGTTCAGCCCTTCAAGACCACCTAATTAATTAACTTCCAGGCAGCAGGGCTGTAGAAAAGCAAAGCAGTTGGTAATTTGTTGCTTTGCTAATCTAGGGCCTGAGTGGGTCCCTCATTCTCCAAGGTAGGATGGAACACTTTCCTAGTGGAGTTTCTTGCCAATATATAACGAACTCCCACAACAAAAGCAAAAGACAATGTCTTTTCCCTGGAAATTTTGAGGAATGCAAAATATTTACATGTTAAAAAAATTACATTAAAAAAAAAAAGGCACTGGAACAGGGTGGATTATTTGTCTTAGAAACACAGATAAATGAAACACAGAACAAATGGAACCCTAAAGAGCAGGTAAATTCATTTGAATAATGGGATTATGATTTATGATTTTCCTACTGCAAGAGCGAACTTCAATTCCACAAACTTTAATTATTCTCTGGTTGCAGAAACTGCTCTGCTCCCATGCATGGAGCACCAGGACAGGATTCAGGGGAGACCTCAGGCACCATGAATTGTCCTGGCTTCTTTCCTGAGCTCCTGCATCTCTGCCAAGAGGAGCCCCTTGGCCAGCAGCTTCCCAGGAATCCAGGGGGCCAGAAACCCTCACTCCCCATAAACATGGTCCCTCCCACTTAAACAGTCCCTGGAGCCCCTGCTGGAGACAGAAATGCCCAGCTCAGACTGCAGGATCCTCCCTACCACATCCCAGGGAGCCTGCTGCTGTCTGGGGAGCAGGAGTGGATGCAGCTCAGCCCAGAGGAGCAGGGTGCAGAGCTCAGCCCCAAACCCCAAACCTGCCCCAGCCAGCTGCTGCCAACCTGGCTGTTTGGTGACAGGGACAGCTGATTTTGGCACCACCAACGGCCAGCACTGCCTGGCACAGGGGAGCAGAGCTGCCCAGGTAGCAGCTCAGCCTCTCAGTGCACAGGGCTGCTCCAGTTCCTCTGGCTCACTCAGCCCCTATCAGCTGAGCTGGGCAATAGCCTGGTGCTGCTGCCACTGCCAGAGCAAAGTTCAGCACTGAATCATTAATTAGGATGACTGAATACTCTGGGATTTAAACTAGTGATTAATGAGCCTCTCCAGCTCTAGCTCCATGTGAACAACTATCTAGTTCATGTTATATTTAATTTATTTAAAAAAACCTCGCCAAGGCAGTAAATCTTGCTCAGAAGAATTAGTGGAGAAAGAAATAACACACCACATTTATTACATTGCTTGCAAGATTATATTCACACCCTCTTGCACTAATTCGAATGTCTTCTTTAGAGAGATAATAAAATTTATGGTTTAAGGGTTTCTTTGAAAATCTGTTTAGATTGGAAATGGTGAAGGGGGTAAAGATAGGGTAAAGCTGATAGGGTAAAGAAAATGGGTATGGCAAATAAAGCAAAATAATTCAGATGAAGCAAAAATACAGTGCCTTGTTCTTACTCATTTTGGTATAAAGCTCCCAAACCCTTTGTGGTAAGACAGGATATTCTGCCAAACCAAGCAACCCACTGTTAATTACCTTGCAAAGGAAATTTGAATTGTGCTGGCTGCATCACACAGGTGCTCAGACATCCTGGGTTTCCTGGTGGTTTTTGCTTTTCTTAAGCAAAGGTTACAGTGCGGGGGTGTGTGGCAAATGCCTTGGAAACACAATTTTGAACTAATCTGTTCAGAGCATTAATCCACTCCTAAGCTCCCTTCGCTCCTGTAGGATATATAATCAAAAGCTGGGATCATGGCTGCTGGGGCAATGCTTCCCCTCACATCTGCAGGCAGACACCAGGAGCTCAAAGGCCACCAGTCTTAACTAATTCCTCTAACTGTGCTCAGTGATCTCCTCACCAGGAGTCAGTCCAGGGTATCTGCAAATTTCCATATGTTTGAAGCTCCCCTCTCCTCTTTTATCTTTGTCTGAAAGCTGTCAAAACGCAGCTACAATTTCATAGGGTAATGAGAAAGAGATTAAGGAACGCACGCATCTGTCTCCTGTATATGTGCAATAAGGAGAACATAAAATAAATAAAATTAGGATCCCATAAAAGCAAACAGCAGCAGCTGAATTGCCTCCTACATGAGGTTAACTCCTGCACCCCCAGCTGCAGCAGCAGCACCTCTGCAAGCCACAGCCCCATCCACTGCAGCTCCTGGGGTATTTTCATTATGGTCAGCCTTGTGTCCAGGGATGGAGGTAAGAAGGACAAGCATGCTCTCCCATCCAGCCCTTTCCCTTTTGCAAATGGGGCATCACCTAAACCCCCTGTGACAGCTGTGCCTCATCTTTCATGGAGCTGAATGAAAACACCCGAATTTCAAACCAGCTGCAAAGCCCAAAGCAGTTTTCCTGCAGCGCATTAAAAATACACCATTATTAAGCCTAAAATACCAACATATTATTCTTTGGGATTACTCCAGTGTCATCTGTGGGAACACTATCAGCCCTCAGCTTTCCTTATCTGTACAAGGCTGAAGAGATCAACCCAAACCTGTTCACAGGCAGGAGGGCTCCAGTTTCCAGGGGCACATTTCCAGGCCTTTGAGCTGGGATGTGCACACAGCTCTCTCCACAGGAGGTAATGGAGATTGTGGAAATGGGCTCATTCTCTCTATATTTAAGCAATAATGTCCTGGCAAACCTCGTATTTTCAGCCTTTACCCAGAAATGGTTAAGCTCCTAAATTGGATCCATTATCACCCAAATGAAGACACATACCAGTAAGCTAATTATGTTTCTTACCAAACTCGTGAATAATTAAATATTTTATTGTGCTGTTACAATTTGTATTTATTATCCTTTGCTAAGGAGTGAAATTAAACATAACGAGGTCTGTTAGTGCCTCTCTTCAGAGACGAGCCTGCATTACAAGCACCTATATCATTTGCACCAATGGTGATTAATGAGTTTAATTTACTTGACTTGCGTATGTTGGAATTTGTGAGGGGGAGAGAGAAGGAAACTCGGATTGTTAAAACCCTTTTAATTAGACTAATAATGCCAAGTTTGCATGTGTTAACTAGGGTGCAGTATTAATTAGTTTTAGTAGGCTGTTTTCTGAAAGGTGGCACTGTAGCATTCGGGCCTGTCTTGTGATCCCAGGAGAGCTGATAAGATGACAAACAGAGCATGACATTACACATAACTGCAAACAAACAGCCTTTAATCTTTCTGGATGAAGAATTGGGGGTAATTGATGGGCAAAACACTTGCTGCACTCTAGCTGCCTCTTGCCTTCGCTGGGTGTTATTCATTCAGCTACAGCACAGCCTCCACAGAGCAGCCCATCCTCAGCAGTGGTAAAGTTGTAGTTATGGATCTCAAGCCCCCCCAAAACTGACAGCTGAGGGCTTGTTCACACACAAAGTGCTCAATTCTGGGGTTTCACAGCTAAAATAGCTCTTCCAGTGCAGGAGGCAGCAGGCTGGACAGACTGGTCCCACTGGCAAACAACTTTCCCTGCAGGTACCTGAGTGCCCTGAGCACCAGAGCAGCATTCCCCATCTCCTCTGCTGCAAACACAGAAAGGAAGGGACAGATTCTGCCTCTGATCAGGTGGCAGGTCAGGAGCAAAGCACACAGCCAGGCAGAGGTTGGGAAGGGAGGAGGGATGTCAGTGGTGAGGAGGGCATGTGTAAAGCTCCCTGACAAAAATTTGGCTCCTATTTGCATGGAGGTGAGAAACACACAACAACTTAAAACAACTTCCCATAGAATGTAATCCCTGAGTGCCACACTGACTGTGTCCCATTGCTGGTGCTGAGGACAACCAGTGGGCAGGTACAATGACCTTGTGTGAGCAGCTGGCACCATGGTCTGTGTGCCACCCCAAACCCAGGGCAGGCAGCGAGGCCTGAGCCAAAGCTGCCAACTGCAGCTGGGTGGAGCACAGGCTTTCCAGGTTTTTTTTAATCCTTATTAATCAAGCTGTGCCACCACAAGCAGCTTTTGGGGTGTTCTCAGACCATAGAAGCAATAAACTTCCTGCCTCTTTACTGGAATAAACCTGGAATTCAGCTGCACTGTCAACAGCCATTTGTAACAGTTAGCAGCTTCACTGCCAGGATAGATACCTGAAGGATTGAAGATTTCAATCTTCACTTGCCTTTCTGTGTTCAGATTAAATACCTGTCAGTGCTCTAATGTGTGGAATTTGCATCCCCATCCGTGGAGATATTTTGGGTGCAGAACAAGCAGGGATTGTGCAGTAAAGATCCATAGAGCAGACAGGAGCTGCAATAATGAAGGGAAAATGCCTTCAGTCCATTTCTGCTGCAGCCCTGTCACACTGCTCCCAAGAAATACAGAAACGTGGCCCTGTGGGCTTACTCAGCTCTAATGGCAAAGGAAGTTGGCTCCTGTTGAAGCAAACTGGAGGGAAGAGGAGGTGTTTTGGCTAATGCTCCAGGTCAGGAGTTTGGAAGCCAGTGTAACCCTGTGGGAGTGGAAAGGTAGATTTTATGTTGCCCAAAGTCTACACTCATGGCTGGGGGGAGGCTGTCTGAAGTCACTGCTTTGAAGGATCACAGGACACGTGGATGCAGATGAACAAAGATTATTTCTACAGATCCCACAAGGCTGGGGGCAACCCAGGTGGATTTGGGACACATGGATCCAGAGCAGAGGAACTACTTAAGAACAAGGAATTTGGGATTATTGTCATGAACAATTTTAAATGAAGAGAACTGCAAAAAGGCCTTAATATCATCCATTTTCTTTAAAAAACTCTACTCCCATCACACATGCAGAGTCAGGAGAGGAAGGAGAAAAGGACCATGCTCTTCATCAATCTGAACAGGACACAGACACTTGGCCAGGTTTGGTGTTCCCAGGTCTGCTGGCTGTGCTTAACTAAGTTATTGCTCTGGACATTTCTTGCTTTGCTGCTCATTTACAGGAATTTCTAGCCTAATATCCTCTCTCAAAGTGTCCAATAGCTGGTGCCCTATTTCTTACAACAATTGCAAGGTCTTGAGCTATCCTATGCCCCCAGTTCCTAGAAATCTAAAAGCTAGAGATCTATTAAATGACCTCCAATGGACTTTTTCAATTAATTTCTTGTTGTTTTTTTATTCTCTTGGTCCTGCAGCGTCCTGCAGCCATGAGTTCCACAATTTCTTTAGGCATTTCCTTTTTTACCTTTCTGCTCAGTAGTGTCATGTGATATTTCCCTCCCTTTGTCACATCCATGAAAAATTGAGAATAAAGTTCCCTGATATTTGTAGTAGTAAAAAAAGGCTATTTGCTCCTCAAAGAGGGGAAACATTTCTCTCATAAGATCAGTGACTCAGGGATACTAAATACATACAAATTATCTGAATAAATAGATGCTTAACGTATGTTATTTGATTCTTAAAGGAACAGATATTGAATCTCTGAGTAGGATATCCACCCAGGGATTCCCAGGAAATGAATAGCAGTCTTTAGCATTAAGTGGAGCTCAGAATCCAGGCATGTCAAAAACCTCTTTTGATTCATTGCTGAAATGTATTTACATTATGTAAATAATTTCCTACATGACAGGAAATTGCTTTAATTTCTATTTGGGCAGCATATGATCAAATAGGGATCTGCTCTCTTGATAGAAGCATCTAAAGTTTCCCATATTTAAGGATGCTTTTTAGGGACACTTACCACATTAATTCCCAAGTGTCTCACACTGTATTTTGGTCTCTACAAATTAACTACTATTAATTTAATAACTTCTAGTATACTCATAAATTAATGATATTTAATATTTTCCATCCTCAGCCTTTTGTCTCTGTTAGCAGCCTCTAAGGTAAGCCTTGTCCTTCTTTAGGGGAAAAATCTCATTAAGCCTAGGTTCATAAATTACAATACCCCTACTTGTATAACTGAAGCTAGATGTTGTGTGAGGGGAACAGAAAACTACAGACAATGGCATATTCTGGTCTTTGGAGCCACAATAAAAACAAATATTCAGCAAACCTTCCCTCACAGAGGACATGGAGCTGAAATGGGCTCTGGATGAGGCACATCCCTTCACTCCCTACTACAGCTCTTCAACTTGAGTATTTAAAACACCCTCCCAGCCTTGTAGTCAGTCTGCTTAACTCCCACTGAAGACTTGCTGAGCTGTTTTCAGCCTAAGCAAAGACAGATCAGGAAAGCAAAGCCTCAGAACTCAAGTCTAAAAAAAGAAACTCCATCATGTTCCCACTCTCTAAAGCAGGAGCCAGGGTAGATCAAGCTTGCAAACTTCACAAAAAAAAGGTCTGAGGCAGAGGAGTGCTCTCTTGGAAAGGCTGTTAGACCTATCTGCTAATCTGCCTGTGCCAGGCAGCCCTCTGCATCTCAAGTAGAGGCTTTCCTGCATCCTCCCACCCCCATAATTTCATTTTCACTCAGATGGGAGCCAGTACTATCATCCTTCTGAGGGACTGCTCTGCATTGCCAGGTCAGGTGTTTCTAGGGAATTTTCAAACAGTTCCATTCACATTTTTTCCTCCACTGTGTCAAGCTCTCCTGATTCAAAATGCACTAAAAGGAAAAGGTCCCCATGACAGTGGCTTTGGTGTCAAGTTCCAGGTGGAGGCAGCACTTTGAGGATGAGGCCCCTAAACCCTGAGCTCATTTACTCTGTCATCACCTGCCATGCCTTAGGGATGAGAAAGCCATCAGCAGTTTAGTCCACAAATAAGCAGAGGTTAAATTAAAGCTATAGCCACACAGAACCATAAAAAATGCTGGGAAGCAGTGATAGGTGTTCAAAAAGGAAGGCAGAAGAGAGGAGAGACAGTACCAGAGTGTTTGCAAGTCCCTCTTTCTGTGTCTCAGCTGACATCAGAGCAGCTTGGGGGTGGAGCCCCCAAATTTGCCTGGCACCACGGAGATGGGCAGGCAGTGCCCAGCACAGGTGAGGGTCACAGCTGAGCCAGAGCTGCACATCTAGTTGCCACTATCACAAAACATCCAGCAGCTCTTATTGGATCTATTCAGACCAAGCATCAAGTGACCATGAGGACATTCCCTGACAGGTGACGTGCCTGGCAGTGCTCTCTGTGTACTTCCACTTCCTCCAGTGATGGGTGGGGGAGTTAGTGGCAAACAAACCCATCTTTTTGCCATTCACCAACTGCTAGGCTGTGAGCTGCCCTTTCAGCCAGATCTTGTCAGCCTAAATAGCAACACACTCTGGAGTGCTGCTCTGGGATTTGAAAGGAGACACTCCAGATCCTCCAAGGAAAATGGGTTATGGCCGTTCATTGCTGTCACAAGCACATCACTGTGGTTTACACCTGCTGCTTTGCTCACAGTTCAAAATCTGCCTTGCAGGAAGGAATGAACCTGCACATTTCTCCATAAATATGGATAAAAGCATGTTTTGTTTGGCACAGGTTCTTCTCCTGGCTGCAATGAGACTTTGGCCATGACCAAATCACCCATGGCAGGTAGAGATTGCAAAATTGTGATCAAGTTTTCTGGCACAAAACCCACCTTCGAGTGGGGAATCCAGAAGGTTTTCTCTGTGGATATTTTGAACGCTCTGAGGCATTCTGTCTTAGCTGGGATAAGGTGAACTCTCAGTCATGCTTGGATATTAAGAAATGTTTCAGTCTGAGTCTTTTTGATAGAGTTTTGGACTCCAAACCAAGTAAATTGTGGGCTAGCAAGTAATTCAAATCACAATGCTATTTCACATTACTGACATAACTTTAATGTTAAATTAAAAAAAATAAAAGTGAAAGAACGTGCTTTTAAAGAATCTTCAAATTCTAGTAAAAAAGACACATAGGATCAAAAACTGAAAAATCAACCACACCAATTCTAGGCTAGACTCTGATCTCCAGGATTTAGTTCCTCAACATAAAAGAGAGAAATACCAGGTCCTTCCACACAGATGAGGAAATATGCTTATTTTTAATTCCTTCTGGCAACTAAAGAATACCTATCACAGCTGGAACAAAGACACCCAAAAGAAAACACCAGAAGGAGGTTATGATAATAAGCTTATTTTCATTACAGTAGGATTATATTTTAAACCTTTCATTAGGCTCTTAAAATTTCAGAACGTGCTTCTCAGTGCCTACATTTTTGAAAGACAAAAGAAAAACCAAAAGAAAAAGTAAAGTCTGACTCCTGGGGATGAACCCAGTTTTGTTGCATAGAGAAGATCTTTTTGTAAAGTTACTTAATTATATTCAGGGGACATCTAACTCTGATTATGACTAGAATCATGCATGTCTTCATTTACTAAGTCCTATTGGAGTCTGTGTGTCCTAAGCACAGGCCCTTTGAAGCATTGCTAAGTGGGGTAATTTGATTGCATGAGTTTTCTTGTAAAAATTATTGTCTTTCTGGATGTCTAATTAAAATAAAGATGTAATAAAGAATTTATGGTTTTAATTAGAGCATAGATCTTAAAGCAATTATAATGTGATTAATAATTCCTTAACAGGCTTTCTTAGACAAGATGAAGAAAAGAAGATTTGGGCCCCATGAAAAATCAATATGCATTACTCAATTACATTAACGAAGCTACACAAAGAAGTTTAGGTCCCAATTAAATTGCTCCTCATGTTAAACTGGCAATGGAGTCTGTGCTTACTAATGAGTCTTGATCTATTTGTTTAGTCATTGTGGGGTTTTTGAACTATAGGGTTTTGTGGGTCTTTTATTGGAAAGATGCTGCAACACAGATGTGCTTATGGCCTCATCCTGCCTGGGTTCAGGTTCAGAGGACAGGGTTCAGAGCAAACAGCAAGGTTTGCTCCAGGATCCACAGGCTCCAGGTCCTAAATACACACCCTGGAGACCATCAGCATCTCCAGGAGCCATGGGCAGAAGGTCTGCACAAGGGTTCCCTTGCTTATGAACTAAAATTAAAAATAAAGTAACCAAGTGAGGACACAATACAAAATTACAATGAATGGTGAATCAAAGCTAGGCAGGAAAGATTATTCCCTGTTTCTCATAAAAGCAGGAGCTCTAGATAACCTGATGAACATACCAGGGAGCAGGTATGAAAGTAACCAAAAGAAATATAACCCCAAGAAACATACCCACAAAAGTTTCTGACAAAAATATATTTCAAGGATCAAGAACATAAGTTGATTCAAAAGGAGAAGAAGGGAACTCACTGATAGGCAGGTTTTCTCCTAAAGGTCCAGATGCCAGTTTTTAGGTGATGGTTTGGTAAATATTGATGAGAGGGGCTTGGGGGGATGAGGATTTAATGTACAACTTGTGTGTCGTCACTGAAATTTCTACCAGAAATATTATATCTTTCATTAATAACCTGGCTGAACTGGTAGAGCAAAGAATTGGATAAGTTCATATTTTACAGATCAAATTAACTTTAAAAAAAACCAACATAGTTATATACTCACTCATGCAAAGACAGCTCATCTGACCAAGCTGCCCAGCAAATGAAGCCACACTAATTTAAATGCACTGCAGAAGGAAAGTGATCTCACACCAAACTTCTAATTTGTCATTCTATAATATGGATTGTGGCTTGGAAACTCACTAATTGGCCATTAAGAACACATTGTTATAGAGGTGTACTTCTTGGTGTGTGAAGAACAAAACTCCCAAACTTCTGAAAGAAAGGAACAAACCACCATTTGCTCCAAATGAATGCAGAGGACATTGATGTTTCATTATGTTCAGTCTCAGCTATCACAGAACTCAGATTTATTTTGGCCCTGTCAGCTTGGGTGCATCCCTGAGCCTTCTCTGCTGTCTGTGAGTGATGCTGTCCTACTGCAGCCACACACAAAGGTAAAGATGCTGTTAAAGCTACCTCCAGATCTCATTTCCTGGGTGCATCCTGTGCTCCTTTAAAGTTCTTAAAGCTCCCTTTAAAGATGCAGCATCCTTCAGCCAAACAACTGCATGAATTCATGCTGATTGCAAAGAGCTGGTCATATTAAGAAAGAAAATATTCAATAATTGCAATGGGGGGAAAATTACTATTTTATTCCAAGTTAATGGTGTGATTTCAATTACTTGAAAATCTGATTCTAAAAATCCTTTAAAACCCTTCAAAATGAGTGCAAGGTATTCCCAAGATTTTCCTTTCATGTTTTTGTCTCTCCCATCCAAGATCTTTGGGTTTTCTCAGTGCTCTCTGTGACTGAGGGGTTCAGCAGACACAGGACAGGGAGGCACAGCACATTTCAATTGCCAGGTGTACATCCTGTCCCTGAGGACAGCTCCTGGCAAGGTCCTGTGCTCACTCCCCTGTCCCCAGCTACTATCTTTGCTAACACACCTTTTCCTCCCATCATTTCTATTCATATCTCTTTTTCCATCAGGAAACCATTTGCCTTGGCATGCTTTTTCATCTTCTCATTTACATGTCTCCTGCAAGACAAACTCCAGCATTGATTTTACCACAAGATAATGTTAATAGGATCAATAAACCACAATGACTACATCAAAGCGTCTGCTCTTCACCCTCCAGGACTGCAGAAGGTGCTTTAGTCTTAAAGTACATCCAATACAGCATCTCTCCCTATTCTTGTCTACTCTTATGCATGAGAGACTGTCTGTCTGCCAGGTGGAAAATAAATTACTAGCTTGTTGAAATAATTTAAATTTTAATATTGCTTCAGCACATATAAAATATTACTGATGCAATTAAAAAATAGACAATCAGCTCAATGCATCTAAAAATGGGTGCGGTGTGCCCTGAGAGGAATAAATGAGGTCTGGTGGGAAGACTATTGTAGATACAGATTTCTCCTTCATCTAAAGAATTCTCAGCTGGTAGAAATCAAGTGTCCTATTTCATTCAAGTCAGCCAGCATGTAATGATTTTTCTAGGAGGAGGTTGGAAAAGACTGGTTCCCTACAAGCCAGATCCTCTAGGATGCACAGAAGGGTAATTTTCAACAGAGCAAATGAAATTACACCCTCTTTGGTTTCTTGGTTGCTCCATGGTATCTTGGTTTAAGATAGCTACTTTCCCAAAGGTCACAAAATAGGAATGGTCCAGGTTAAAGGACTGGACTGCAGGCTTCAACAGAAAGTTTGCTCTGGCTCCTTCCAGCACTGTGCACCCCCAGGAAGAGCTCACACAGTCCCAAACTGGATATTTTTCGTTATTCTTTTTGTTTGCAAAAAATATCTGACACTTGAACTCAAGGCATTTTGCAGACAGCAATAAAAGACCTGAAAGTCAACCTAATTATTTTTCTCTAGGTCATACGAAGTGTTTCAGTGAAATGCTATTCATTTTGTTCAATTTCCCCATTTGACTGGCAGGTCCTGTGGCACTGGCGAGTTTGGAGGCATTGTAGGGTCTTGTCCAGGTGAAAGTTGGCCTGGGCTGACACCCAAGGACATCTTTGTGTTGGGGTGAGTGGGAACCAGGTTTCTACCTCAAATAATCAATATTTTCAGTGTCTGATAAGGATAAGCAGGTGTAATGCTGAAGAGGCTTAAAGGTTTAGACAGAGGATATGAAGGCAGCCCAGCTGAGCAGCAGCCACTGAAAGTCATCACCTTCCAGGAGACCCTGGGAAACAGGGCAGGGCTCAGCACCTTCCCTAGGAAATGTCTGTGAAAAATCCATGTAAAATCCAGCCAGTCTGGGTAAACCAAACCCAGCAGCTTGCATTTGGGAGACTTTACTGGAGATAACAGCTGAGATTTATAAAGTGCCTCTGTAATTCAGCAACACAGTGCTACCAAAAATTCTTCCCTAAGGGTTCTTGTAAATCCAAAACCTCTAAAACCCAGATTTTCTGACTCTTTTCCTATTGATTTAAATGGGCTGTGTTATGCCCAGAGCACTTTAAAGGTCTTATCAAATTTTTTTTCAGTTTTTTATTTGTACATGCCTAATAAAGCCAAGGCTTTAACATTATACATAATGAAGCAGATTTAGTCTGACAGATTAAGTTTGCTTAAATTTGAAACAAAGTTCAGGACTTTAAAAACCTAGATGAGATATTATCATCATATGATAGAAAGCCAGTTTAGCTCCATAAATATGTAGTTTCTATCTCTCTATTAAAAAAAAATAGTTCTGGAAACTCAAAAAAAGTATCTGTACCTGTATTTAAATATTAAGAGCCCCATTATAAAAATTCTGCTCTAAAAATAAGTTTACAGTGAGAAAAAACACCACAATGTGCTCAGTTACACCAGTGCACATCAGTATTTTGCAGAGGGACTGATTTTTTTAAGGTCATTCGGAGCAAACTCTTGCTCCATGCAAGAGCCAAAATGCATAGCTCAGGTCAGCTGTGTTTGTCTTCCTGAATCCTGAAATCATGAAATAATTTCTGATTTATTCCAAATTTACCTTGGTGTAGAGCTTGTCTACATAGCAAAACTAGGCAAATGTATCCCCATTAAAAGTAGACACCAGCATAAAATGAATTTGTTGAATCGTATTTACTTTTTTGTAGGGATCATTATTCATGACTAAAAGAGCAATAATTTGATTTTTGTTTCCAAAGTGAATTAAGGTAAGCTCAATTAAATCCAGTCTAATTCTGTATAAGACTGTCTTTTCAGAGATTTAGTGCAATTCAGTGAGTTGGTTTTAAATGACACTTTGGAATGGTTTTACTGAGGGCCTCTAAGTTAGACCAGGGACACTATACATACTTTAAAAATTTACTTAAACCCTTTAGTGACAATTAAAAATCATTTTTCAGTCATATGGATACATTTGTTTTTCTTTTTTGTCTTATCATATAAACCTAGAATAGCTGGTTTTAAACTAGAATTTTATCTGAAGGGAAAAACCCAATCAAACACCCAGAAGAATACTGCAGGCTTACTCTCAGTGATGCCCAGGGGAGATGGGAGGAACAGCCTCACGCTGTTCCATGGGATTAGCCAGGTAACTGGGGACTGGGATTTAATTTCATTATGCAATTACAATTTCCCTTCATTTGCTGTGCTGATTTAGCTGTAGGTTGGCTTTCTAATGTCTGTCATAATGACTTAACTGGCTCTGGGAGCACGAGCAGGGTGAAATAAGAACAGACAGGATGTATTCAGCTAAAAGGTCAAACTGTGGCCTCAGCAAAGCCATGGGGTGCTGGGGGTCCCACCTGGGTGCAAACTTCCCACCAGGGGCTCTGGCCACAGTCTGCCTCGTGGAGCCTCCAAACAGAATTTGGTCAAAGTACAGCTGGAGAAATGACTTTAACCTTTTAATAAGTGTCCAGTGCTAAGCAGATATGAACAGCATCCAAGGCAAAATGTCAAAGCAGAACAACTGTGAGCAGTGGGGGAGTCAGTGAGGGACATCAAGGCCAAGTCACACTCACAATGTGACAAACACTGCCACTTCTTTGTCTCCCACTTCTACAAGCAGACTTTTTAACAACACAGGTAGCAGATTCCTCTCAAAAAAGTCAAGGCTTGCCAACTTACTGCCACTCTTAAATAATTGCAGTAATTGCCTTCCAAAATTGTTATTCGTATTTTTACTACGACCACTGTTGAGAAAATCAGACTTTTCAAACCCACTTTAAAAAGTCCTCCGGATTCTACTCGCAGGCTCATTATCCAAATGGTTTGGTTCACAGAGATTTTATAGCTGTAATCCTTGTCTGAGGATGTGAATGCTGAGAAATGGCAATGAGGGTGAGCAGAGGGCAGAGCTGGTGCAGTGAGAGCCCCCCAGAGCAGCTGCTCCCTGGGTGTCTGTGCTCTGCTCCAGTCCAAAAGAGCCTGCTTGCGTGCCAGGGAGGATGTTTTCCACCTCTGTGGGGAAAAGGCTGATCAAAGCTCTGATTAAAGAGGGATCTCACAGGGTCAAACTGAGCTCCTTTGTTCTTCTGACTGTTCTAAAAAACATTCACACTCAATAAAGCTCAGTCTTCTCTTAAGGACATGTTGGCAATTAAACCCTTGGTTGGCCGGCTGGACCAGCTCAGATTTACTTTAGAAATGCAGAGGAAAGTGCTGCATCTTGAGTCTCATAACCTGAACTCTCTCCATGTCATTCACTTTTTTTCAAGCAGTTGAAGTTTCATTTTAAATCACATTTCCATAAAGGCTGGATATGCAGTTAAGCCAATGAAAGAATGCATTTCCTCAGCCACTCAGCACACTCATTATAAACATTTAGACAATTTCTTTATGCCCTTCAGTCAAAACTGCAATAACAAAGGCTAATTACACCAGAAATGAAGCAGTCCCCGTCAGACTTGAGGGTGCAGCAGCCACAAAAAAACTTGACGTCAAGAAAGTTTGGCTAGAAGGGAAAATACTTTTTATGACTATACAAACTCTAAAGACAAAAACAAGTCTGTTAAATGTGCACACAGGCAGGGAATAAGTTGTGAGTTTCATAAGTAATGTCAGTTTTTAAGTGCAGTCCTCATCATTTAACCTCTGCATCTCCCTAAGGATAAAGGGGAAAGCACAAATCCTGTCCAGCAAATTTACAGCATAAGAAGTGAATCCTGTTTTCCAAAACTTTTGTTCCTCAAACCAGAACCTTAACATTGCTGAGCTGTGGCAACATCCTTTGAAACAACTCACCTAACCTGCCCCAAGCACTCAGATGTTGGATTCAGGAGGCAGAAACTCAGACACAAACCCACTTTCTTTACCAGAATTCCCAAAGACAAGTCTTTCTTACAGGGGCTGACAAGCCTTGCTTACTCTGAAGTCCTGGTACAGAGCACAGTACAAAGTCCCTACAGATTGACATACAAATATTTTATATATTTTTTATGTATTAACAATGTGTTTTGCAAGATTTAACCAAGCAATTCTTTTTGTACTAAGGCATCTTAAATTTCTCTTTTCCTTCTTACTTTTTTAGTCAGATTTACACAAATGCCATCTTAGACATAGCACAAAATGTGGAAAGGGCCCATTACCCACTGCAATACTAACCATTAAAGAAAATGGATTTTTTTTCCCTCCCACTCTGTGTTTTTACACCAAAAAAAAAAAAAAAAAAAAAAGCACTGTCTGGAAAGAATTTTTTTAAACTACGTGTTAATTTCAAAACACCCCCATGAAGGTTTTGTTCACAAAATGCTTGACAAGATGGAAATGATGCTCCTTCAAAAAGTCTAAGTAACAATTTAACCTACTAATACCAGTTCCTCAAAAGTAGTGACAAAAGAATCAAATTATTCGAAACATATCCCTGTTCCCAGACATATGCAAAGCTGTTTCACATCTCCAGCTTGTATTCTCAAGGCCCCACAAAGCTGCTCCTCCAAGGAAGCCACTGCCCAAGGGTTATTGACTGCTCACCACTGAAAGCCACATGGACCCCAAAGAACTTCAACCACAGCACTACTGAACCAAATTAAAATCTGACCTTTTACACCAGAGGTTGCTCCGTTGTGCAGGAAGAAGCAGGGCCAGAAGACACAAACCTGGACAAACCCCAGCTCAGAGAAAGCTCCTGAAAGCAAAAGGAAAGTGCCTCCACCCTTTTTAGCCTTTATGGGGTACAGGGTGGTCAGGGGCAGGGGGATTTGGCCAGACAGGATTGGTCAGACCCCAGATCACTCCCTAACACCAGCACCTGAGGAGAAGGGATTGCCCATGTGTGGCCACTGTGGGGTCAGTGCTCATGGGCTTGCTTCTACCCCTAAGTCAGCAGCAATGCTCCCCCTGCCTGTGGCTGCTCAGGATGGGGACAGCTGGGATCACTGTCCTTGGTTATCAGGTGTTGCTGCTCTCTGCACAGAGGGATGAAGAAGCACATGAGAACCAAGAAGAAGCCAGGTGTAGGATTAACACAGCCTGAGTCCCAGTGACTGCAGCTCCTGGAGCCAGGCTGTAATAAGATTTATAACTTTGTGTTATAGCATCCTGCTTTGTGTGCTGCTGCTCCCTGTGCTGAGGAGCTCTGAGTGGAATAAAGCCCCACCCAATGCAAGTTTGGTGGTGTATCCACAATGAAACCATGACTTAGTGTCTAGACAAAGCAGCCCTCTTCCAGCCTGGCTTCACAGGTGACAAAGTCAAATTGAATTAAATAAATAAAAGTTACATTTTCTCTCTGCTTGAGGAACATTAGGTGCTGAAAATCAGTGATTTATGAAGTGTAAGTAGGCAGTCCACCCATTTTACCACCAGATTAACATCATCAGAGGATCAGAAATGAAATGCCATATCTTGCACCCAAGTAATCCATTCTGAAGAGGAAACAATTAATTAGTGCCAGGTAATATTGTCACAGGCTGATTAGGTGACGGTACATTTCCCCAACCAGCTCAGAGCTGCAATGAAGACACAGCAAGGTTCCCTTTCACTGAAAGCAAATAATAAAACAACATTCATTATCTTTCCATGAAAGGGAAAGAAAACAGTGACCTTGGCAGAATTTGTCTCTCCTTCTCAGTCTTTCAAAATAAAACTCAGCCAAGGCAGCACTTCTCCCCCAAGCCCATCAGAAGACAAAGCACACAGCCTTTTTAACCACTGAAGATGTTTTCAGATGGACTTTTCCTACAGGGATTTCAGAAGCCCCATTGCAGCTGCAGAAGCCAACGGAGTGAAGCATGGGCCACTGAGTCCGAGAGGGAAGGAGAGCAGTGTGCTACAGAGAGCTGCTTTAAACCATTATTGGAGATCTGTAGCTCAGCTCTCCAGTGGCCTGCTTCCAGCTAAAAGGCTTCCACTTGAGTGCTTCAGATCATGTAAGTTTGTTTAAGATGCATAATTCATGAAGGGTACATAACACCATCCTTGAATAACTTTTCACTCAGCACCTGCTTGACAGGGAGAGAGCTGACAGAGCAGTGTGACTTCAGAAATCCAACATTAGCACGCTATGTGTCCCAGCAAGGGACAGGGATCACCACACTCTCTTAACCCTTCAGTGGGATGAATGCCTGAGGAAGCCAATTGCACTACCTCGTTCCATGATTAGGACTATTCCAGTTTGTTGCCATTATCACTGAAATAAAAGGGCGACAAATGGTGTGAAGAGTTATAACTATTTGCATTATAGTCCTTGAAGAGAATATGTAGAGAAAAATGCCTGTTTTTATAGGCTTTAAAAACAAATCTATTGCACACCAAGGCCCTGAGTACACCCATCCCCACTCATGCTGAGCAGTACCTTGTAACTCAAATAGTCCCACTGAAATCAATTTGGGATTATAGAATGCAAGGAAGGGAAGAACCACCTGGTCTTTAGGTAGCAAAAAGCATAAAATGTGTAAGGAACAGATCTTCAGCTAAAATTAATGTGATTTGCCTCGTGCCTAATGGAGTTGTGCCCATTCACATCAGCCTGGAGTCCACTGTGACAGCGTGCTGGTTGTAGAGCACTTGGGTTTTAATTACCAATGGTAAATACTATGTCCTTAAACTTTATAGACCTTATATATTCGCCCTACTTTATTTTGTAAATTAAAGTCCAACTTTGGCCTGATAGGCAATTTAGGAATGATTTATGGAGTCTGTCTGCTGTTAGTAACAGTTTGGAAGTTGCTGCGTGACAGAAGGGAGGCATTTTTTTCTAATTTATTTTGGGAGATAATGGTTGAAATAGAACTGTCATATATTGCTTTCCCTTATAAAATTGAGAATTTTTTTTTTAGCAAGGTTTAAAAAAAGAGGAAAAAATATAGGGCAAGACAAGATATGAAGAGAACAATGGACACAATAAAAAGAATGTGGGATCTAGTGCATGGTAGAGGAAGAGCACAGCTTTCATAATTTATGCTGTAGGCCAGCAGTCCCAGCAGTGAGCCTGGTGCCACTCTCACTCCAATCCCAGGGTATTCTCTTTGGAACTCCATTTATTTTGGCTTCTTTATCACTGGTAAAGGATTTATGCCTCCTGCTCTCAGGTTTAATGTGAGATTTGGCTTAAGCACAGACATCTCTCCATTCCTTGTGAAAGAAACAGCAAACACATGCACACACAAACCAGGAGGGGTTAATTTTCAAACCCAGAGTATTTGGGGATGGTCATCCTCTGGTACACAAAGCCTCCAAAAGAGACATTTCACACAAAGCAATATTTTGCCTCCTGTGTGCTGCAGAGCAGTGAAGTGAAACAGGACTTCCACCCAGGGCATTCTGAGCATGCACATTTTAAAAGGAGCAGGTTTTTCCATCCAGGAGTTCAGAGAGGTTTTGTAATTGGTGGCTTCTATGACCTCACTGTGATTTCTGCCCTATACCAGAGTGCTGAGCCTACCTGAAAAGTGATTTGTAAGTCAGAGAGAAATATTGAAATCCACAGACCTGGTGTATCGACATGCACTTTACCCATCCTGCTGTTACTCTGAAAGCCAGCATGGTTCCCTGCTTTTACAAGGGTCATTTGAGACTTTTATCTGAGTCAAATCCTGCTCTTGCTTCCTGCAGGGCATATGAGAGAAATGACACCAAACATTATTCTCTTACCAAGGGAGAGAGATTATCCCTGTGACATGGGTGCTTCGTGGGGACAGCCAAAAAAAAAAAAAAAAAAAAAAAAAAAAAAAAAAAAAAGACAGTAGGAAAGAGTGTTTAATTCCTCATGCTGAGGTTCCCTGAATAGTGAGCTGTTGTTTGAAAAGGATGAAGTTCAGTGGGCCTTTCAGTGTAATTATTTTGCATCTCTCCCTGTGTAAAACTGGGCAGAAATCTGGGCTGCTGAGGCAGGAGGTGCCCCCAGGATGCTCTGGCTCAGGATTCCTTCCTCAGTGTCCTGAAACCTGTCCTGGAAGGGGCACAGCTGGTGCTGGCAGGAGTTGTGGGGTTCCACCCCATAGTGGGGAATGGAAACATCCCCACTGTGGGGTGGAACCCCACAGTCTTAGGGAATGGAAACATCCCCATGAGAAATGAGGGCTTATCCTGGATAGCTGGGAAGAGCAGCATAAGTAAACTTGGGGATCAGGGACTGCTTTTGGGCATCATTAGAGTCCCCAAAGAGGGAGATGGCAGCAGAGCTGAAAGCCAGGCTGCCTCTGAGCCATCGGCTGGAGGGCAAGTTGGAGAGGAGGGTGGGAGCCCAGCCCTGCACTTTGGCTTTCGGGTTATCCCTGTTACTGCTGGGCCATTGTGGGATAAGGAAAAATGACTGTTGGAAATATTTAAGTAGCTTATGGACTTGTCCCATTCAAAAAGCTTTTGTTCTGAACTGTTCCTACATGTCTCCTCTGAACTGGACCAGGGGCAGGTATTGAAGGGTTTTTTAAACATTTATAGCTCTGCCAGATTTCTGGGGTCTGCAGATCCCCATTTAATCCAGCAGCAGTTCTGCAAAGGGCCCACATTGAATTAGTTTGATTTGATCCATTATTACCTGTTTCAGCCCCTGTCCTTTTCCTGCCTCTCACTAGTCCTCTGATTTAATTGCCTGATGATGAGACTCTGCTCATATCAAAAGGCTGTGTCTATGCAGGACCAAGCCTTCTCCCAAGGAACTGTTGAAATATAAATTGAAATAGCCTTCAAAAGTTTACAGAGTATTATGAGATCAGTACAGATCTCACCGTTACTTATTAATTGTTCAATTCAAGAAATAACTATTTGATAGAAAATGGGGTGGAGACCTGGGAAAGAATGACTTTAATGAGATCTCAGTGACTGATATTTGGAAATATATTATTAAGTTTCTGCAGTGTAGCACTGAGATCTCCCAGTGCCTTCAGGAATGGTAACAGCACCCTCTGCTTTTGTGTCTCTTGCAGGGTAGAGACATTAGAGGTCAGCTAAAAGCAAAGGAGGCTTCAGAAATGGCTTACCAGGGTTATGCTCTGCCTTCCCAAGGGGTGAAAGAGCCTGGTTTGCCTCTGGAAGCTCTTTTCCTCTAGCAATGTTTCTCTTCTTTCCTTCTTTTCCAGCTTTTCTACCTAATTTAGTTTCTTCAGCTCCACACTGATACATAAACAGGCTTTCTATGGATCACCCCCTTCTTAAAAGTGAAGTAAAGAATATGTTCTCTTCCTAGAAATAAACAACGAAGACAGGAGTCAGAAAAACTGCATCTCACCCCTTTCAGTCCTTGAGAGAGGTAACACACTCACAGCAAATGAAACAGGGGGTGCAGTGCCATCCCACAACTGTATTCCAGCAGGAGGATGTGTGGGAAAGAGTGGACAGAAAAAAGCAACTTCAGGTACCAAATCTTATCCTGGCACACACACGTGCAAACGATGCCAAAGAATTATGTGCTCAACTATCCAGCCAAAATCTGCAGACAAGGAAATAGAAAATAATAACTGTGTTGATGTGCACTTGTCTCTGGTAGGTGGATGTGAGAAGAATTACATCCATCCTCTCCAACAGGCAGTTATTCATGATTCCTAATAGATAACATCAGAAAGAACTAGCCAAAGTCCTGAAAACTCTGTAGCCACAGGTGGCTGATGGAAGGAAGGTTTTGAGTGTGTCCTTTTGAGACATCATTCAGCCCTGCAGCAAGAGGATGGGTTAAAGGGCACTGTGCTGCACTTGGAAGGCAATGCACAGCTCTCCCCAAGTACAGATGTCCTTTGTGGCCATGAGAGAGGCTTGGACAGAGCTCACAGAAAATTCCCAAAGAAGACTGGTGTCACGCCAGAAACCTAAGAGAGAGATTAGACCCCCTCTGTTTGCTGGGGTACATTATCCAGTGTGCAGGAAAAAGCCCGTGTGCAACCTTTATTTACACAGGGGTGTTGTACAGGAGAGCTTCTCTTCACCCAGGAGGAGCACAAGGCTCCTGACCCAAGTGCAAACATTATTCAACTGACATCATGGCAGCCAAATCACCACCCTGCTGAGGCACATCCTGTGGAAATACAGTCACATCTGCACTGCTGAATACAGAAGGAATAAGTACAAGTAAATGAGAAAAAGGTTCCTGCACACTTAGTTGTTCTGAGCCTGCTCTTTTGGCTCTGTTCCTTACCCAGGCTGTGCCTGCAGAGGTGCCCAGCCCAGGCCTCCTCTGTGCCAGGGGGAGTGTGACAAGTTGCTTTGTCACTGAGCTACCTGGGAAGGGAAATGAAGCCCACATCCAGCAGCCCTGTGAGGATGAGGGGACACTGCCAAGGCTCCCCCTCCTCAGCAGGGCTCCATTTGCAAAGGGAGGTCAATCACCAGCAGGGCACTTACCCCGCACGGAGCACCCGAGGTGCAGTAAAGCCTGACGTGCAGCATATATCCACACAGCCAGAAACAGGTTAGGGCTCTCTTGGTAGGAACCAGCAGGCAACAGCCTCAGGAAAGATGATTTTTCTTTTCTGACTGCCCTGTAAGAGAATATAGGGAACAATTCCTCCTGCCTCAGTTAATGGTCTCTCCCCCAAGAGTTTCGTTGCCTGATTGAGCACGACATTGTTTGTACAGGGATTCTGTAAGAGTAACAAAACTTCTGTCAGGAAGGAAGAGATGACACCCAGTCTCCTCATCATGGGTGAGAATGAAGCAATTAAACCACTAACTAGATTCAAATTGAATGTAATATTCATATTTGTTATGCTGTATTTTGGGCTTTCATTCTTTATTTGGTTCTTTGCAGAGGTTGCTAAAGATTTATGATTTATAAAACTCTCAGGCTGCACTCTGTTTCATGGGTCCAGTTAAGGAAATCCAACAACATGTGAGTTTTGAGTTGTGAACCTGTACATATTTCTTCCCCTGTAATGTTAGGCCTGCCAAAATGAAACTGATAGTTTGGAAATGAGAATGCTGAAGAGGCAGAAAAGAGAATGGTTTTACTAGAACTAGTGAAACCCAGCAGGAAAAAAACAGAGAGCAGAACTTAGTGCACATCTGTGTTATATGAAGAAAAAGAGAAGCAGAGGGGTCTAACTGTCCAAAGAGTTTAAGATACCTGGGGTTTAGGTCTGTTTCTACTGACAATCTGTTGGATGACCTTGGACAAGCAAACTTTTTCTTTCCACACTTGCCTTTCTCACAGTTTGTTTTTCCTTATCCATTTAAATTGGAAGCTCTTAGGATGGGTTTGGCTCCTAATATGTGTTCAAACAGACGCTGAGATGGAGAGACTTTCATCTCTGTTGTGAGGCTCAAGGTGCTACAGTAATACAAACAATAATAAAAAAGAATGAGTGATGCAGTATAATTGCATGAATAATAGCGTCCATTTTAAGACTGTTCTTCCTGCCAGATCATCTTTGTGCTACTAAGTTCTGTTTACTCAGGGAATATTCAATAAATAATAAATAAAACCTCAAGCTGAGACTCTCCCAAGCACAGCAGGTAATTTAGGTGTATTGTCCATTAAAATTAATGCAAAGTGTGTGTCTAAATCCCTTAGTGGTCTCAGAAAATTCTTGAATAGCTTGAATATTTAATTTCCAAGCCAGGAAATTGGTGGTCTCTGCATCCAGCAGACAGGGGGACAGAAATCAAGAGGAGATGGGGTGTACCTGGGTGGAGAGCTCTTACTCACCTGAGCAGCTTTACTGGTCACTGGCTGCTTTTGCTCCCCTGTAGTCCTGTGGGAAGTCACTGGGAATCCACCACTGTGTCCCTACAGGGGACAGGGCTGGGAGATTTCTGCTTCTTCTGGATTCTAAGGATTAACAGATGAGGCAAAGAAAAGAAGATTAAAAAGGAGAAATGGCACCTTTGTTGCATGCAATATGCCGTCTATCTCTTCCATTCCCACTGCTCCAGCCTGAACTTGTGCTCCTGAGATTTGCAGTGATACACTTGTTTTTGGCCAGGGTCAGTGAGGACTCACAGTGGAAAGGGCAAACAGGAAATTTAAAGCAACTCCGAGCCACCTACTCATTTCTCATCTCCATATCTC
Organism: Leptocoma aspasia; assembly: GCA_013399835.1. Classification (NCBI taxonomy): domain Eukaryota; kingdom Metazoa; phylum Chordata; class Aves; order Passeriformes; family Nectariniidae; genus Leptocoma; species Leptocoma aspasia. The sequence goes on from VXAX01007984.1 coordinate 1,343,440, forward strand.
CTAAACCCACTGCAAGGTGGGGGGAACAGCACCAGACTTCTTGTAAGTGCCACATCACTACTCAGGACAGGAGTGATGTGCTCGGAAAGGTGCTCAGTGCAGCTTTGGGAGATCACTCTGTCTGTGTCAGCATGACAGATAACAGCCTCCAGACAGCCCTGAACACATTAAAACACATTTCCCTCTGTGAGCAATCCCACACTGCTGCAGCACTGCCTCGCCAAGGGGAGCAGGGAACCTCTGGGAGAGCTCCCCAAGCAGCTGCCTTGCTTCAGCTCTGCTTTTCACTGTTGTTCCCTCCTGACAATTTTGCCACCCTTGATAAAAACCCGAGTGAGAGGTAAAAATGAAATGAGCTGTCTCTGATGTGTGCATACATATTTAAGCATTTCTGTCACTGGGTGTTAGAGTCGCAGGCGCTTTCATGACGCCGCTGAGTTCCTTGATTCCTGCACAGCATCAGGCAGTAATATCAGGCTATAAGGTACCAGGAGCTAAACAAATCTCCCCTTTCTTACCCATTCATGTCAGCCATTAAGCTTATATCATCATCAGAATCACAGCAGAGAAGAGCAGGTTCTATAACTCTGTAAGTAAATGAGGCTGACAGCATCAGAGCAAAACACACATCATTAACAGAGCCCTGCTCATAACACAGCTCTTAAACACACAGCTCAGTGAATATTCATGCCTCATTTTTGAGGGACACTAAGCTTAAATTTTGATATTGCAACTGCATCAACAGTTCTTGGGCTTTCTGAGATCAGAGTAGCAAGGAAAAATAGCAATTCTCAGTGTTGTTCAGGGTACCTTGCTCTCAGTAAACAAGAGAGAGGCAAGTTTCTCTACAGAGGAGAAATGCAGGTAGAGCTGTATTTGAAGAAGTGGGTTTTGAATATTATGGTGCTGGGTTCTTCATTAGAGGACAGACCAGATGGTGAAGGCTCAAAATATAGTCTCATCCCTATGCAAAGGGATTTCTACAAATGCATATTAACTTTTATTGGAAATTTCCATACACATGTAAATCCCTCTGTACTGGACTGAGCATATCCTTTAACACAAAGCACTTGTGTGTATTACAGTAAGTAGCAAGAATAGCTGATAGTCATTGCAGTTAGAGACTATTTGGTCTACTTTGAACATAAAGCAGGAATTTTATGTGTTCTGTCTTTTACTTAAACAACATCTTTCATGTCAGCAACACCTTCCCAGATACAAATAGGAAATTCTAATTATATGTATGTCAGTGAGCCCCAAATAAAATTTTAATGTTCAGGGTGCACTTTGAAGGCATTGGTCTGCTTAAATATAGTTCACAATTGTGCTAATGTCTTAGGGATGTGCATGCCTGTATTTTCTCTAGTAGATTTTTTTTTTTAAATCCATAAAACTTAAAAACATCACTGCAGTTCCAGGTGAAAAAGGTCTAAGACACATTTCAAAACCAGTTGTGTGACCACTCAAGCAACGATTCTCTGTCTCAAGAGAAGTCTGTCCTGCAGAGAAAACTAACAAATCAAAACTCCAGAGGTAAAATATTTAAACATCTGTTCTGAGCAGAGTGTTTCATAGTCTTCTAGAAACTAGGAGGTGTTTTTCTGGAGTGTGCCTAGAACTACTCCAATAAAATTATATATTTTCTCATTTATTCATTCTACTTCCTTTTTTTTTTTTTTTTGTTCCAAACAGCATTTAGTTATCATTCACTGTACTACAGAATTTTGCTACATTGGAATGAATTAAACTATCCAGGACAATTCACCCAAAATTTGGTATTAAATCCGTGCCCAAACTGAACTTAGAAAATCCAAATTGTAGAAATTATCTAGAATGCTTTTTACTTGACTTTTCTTGGAAACAGAACTGGTAAATATATTTTGCACACAAACTTTGTATTAGTTCATTGGTGCTACTTGTTCTCAAGCTCCCTTTTGCAGTGTCCCTGGACAGAGCTCAGCAAATTCACCTGCCAAGTGGATCAAGCCCACTGAGGCTGTTCATCATCATTGTTTTGCTTGGAGCTCCCTTTCCATCCCACCTGACTTCTGAATCTCAGGAACCCAAAATGAGTAGAAATTATAGGAACAGTGATTCTCTCTCCAATATTCTCTTCAGAAGACAAACACCTGGCCTTATCTTTCAGGAAAGAATTTGCCTCAAAGTGAATTCATAACACTGAAACAGAAAAGGGTTTTTTTCATTTTTGTAATGGGAAAACCCTGCAAGCAATTCAGCTCCTTCCAGCAGCACTGTAATTACCTCATTGCAGGGGGGAGAAGGAAGTGCAGCCCCACCACTCTCAACACACAGGAAAAGCTCAATCCCTCCAGAAAGCTATTAATTACAAAACAAATAAGTGTATTAAAATGCCATTATATTTGCCCTGAAGAAAATTGTGAGGCACAAATTTAGTGTAGTGGCAACCCACAGTTTTCCTGTCAATAAATGGAAACCAATCCTGTTGACTTCCGTGTAGTTTCATGAACTTAATAAAATCTTTGAGTCTTCTGATTAATCAAGGTTCTTACAGTTCTTCCCTTGTCTTTTTTCTCCTCTGCTGTTGGAGAGAGGACAGATGGACCCCTGGCTGAATGGACACATCTTCAAAGAAAGCAGACACTTCACTCTGGCAGAAAGTTATTTTTGTCCTTTGCTACAGAAAGACTGAGCTAAATTCTTCATTAAACTTTTTCATTTAGTAAGGCTAGAAATTCAGTATCAGTGGCTGCTGCCTTGTGAGTGTGTATATGTGCATAAAATGAAGTGCAAACCTCTGTCTCAGTCTAAAACAGAAAAGGGGTGCAAAGGGAGGGTCATTGCAAAGCAGTGCAGAACATGGGGAAGCCAGCCAAAGTGCCCTTTCACAAATGGCAGACTTCCCAGCCTTAAAGTCTTTTGTGAAAAATAAAATATTCTATTACATTATTTTCCAATTTCAGCTGTGTCCCTTGCTGGGCTCCAGGGTGGTATATTTCCAAAAGTTCAGGAATATTTTGCTGCTCACCATCTGCCTCAATAGCTGGACATATTGGACATCAACACCAGGACCAAACATCTGTGGCCCAAGGGCACCAAGCAGCCACCAGTGTTGTACCAGTGGGGATATCCCTGCTCCAAATATCTGCAACCTCACTGATCACAGCATTATGGGCACACAAAAATAAACTTCCCTTCCTCACTCAGTCCCCTTCCTTCTCCGTTAACATCAACACAAAACTGGCTTGCCAAACTAGGATATGCTTGGATTTAAGGGAAAATGTATCACTGTACCTTGAATTTGTGGAAATGTGCAGAGGGGATTTCTTGGCAGTCTCTTTTGGGTCATGTACCACTCTGCAGTTAGTCCTCACATGGCACTTGAACAGCCTCTGGTAGCTCAGGCTCCTTCTCATGGAATCACTTTTATTGTTAAAGAGGAGAAATATTTCAGCACAAGGCTGCTAGAAGCAGCCAACCAACTCTGTGTTTGGCTTAAACAGGCTCATGCTGAAGCCTAAAGCACTACAAACCTCCTGCACTGGGCAGGCAATGCCTTACACACCACAGGAGAAAGTTTTGGGAAGGTTAAACCATGTAACATCAGAGATTCCTTCAAAAATACACACTCATGTTCAAAAAAACACTGATCACTGTTCAGAAATATCTACTTTGCAAGTCTCATCCTGGCATTTTATGTCCTGACAATCCAGAGGTTAATTTAGGAACAGATCAGGCTGGATCAGACCAATATGGTATGGCAAATGCTAAGCAATACAAAAACCCAACCTAACAAATCAAAACCATGATTCGTAAGAATAGCAGAGCCGAACTGAAAGCTGTGAAACTTAGAAAATATTTTGAAATTTCTGTTTTCTCCATTTGCATATTTTATTGTGAGGCCTGATGGGAAAAACCTTAAAATTACACAGGCAAGGCTCCAGGCTGCTTTATCCAGACAACATCATTTTAGACCAATATTCCTAAAAATATTTTGGCCTAAAATCCCAGTTTGCTTCATGGCAACTTCCTGGTCTTCTAAAAGTAAATAAACAAATTCTCTGCATTTGGAGTAAAGCAGATGAAACGTCTAAACTCTAGGTGTTGCTGTCACACAATTTCTTTGCTATGAACTCCCTGAATTCCAAGCTATTTGCTCAAACCTCTTTTTTGTTGGCTTTCTGCATGGTAAACTGGGCCTCTGCACATTGATTCTGCTCCTGCCCACACCAGAAATAGGACATTCACACACATATACAGAGGCAAATAGAAAAACCATGACCCACTGTGACCAGGACAGAAAGAGATGCCTCTACTTCAGCTTGGACTAGAATAACATCCCTGATTTTGGTGCAGCTGGGAAGGAGAGAAAAACAAAAGTGTAAGTCATGTCACCCAGTAATTAAACTGAAAGTTCTCGTCGTTTGTTTTCAGTCTCTCTCTAGGGTGTAGAACCCCCAAAAAACCCCACCCTGGGACAGTTGTACATGTGTTAATTGGCTGTATCACCCTGGGAAGGATCTTCTCTTCCCTTGTTAGGCGGAAATCCGTCTTGGGGAAGGAGCTCAAAGGTAGCAGATAAACATCTCTCTCCATTTCAGTGGCTTCACATTGGTTTGCACCCCGGGAGGAGCTGGCCCTGCAGAGCTGCCTGCACACACAGCTCAGAGCAGGAGGAACGTGATGCATTCAGGCCTGGGCACAGCAGCAACACAGAAAATCTGTATCCATTTGCAGCTGTTGTTAGAGGAGACCAACCACAAGATTTGAGTTACTGATGCAGGGAGGGCGTGGGGAAAGGGCTGGTATTTTCAGGTCAGCTAGAAGCTATTGTGTTTGGAAGTGAGAGGAGAAAATTGTTGGCGTTGCTTTTATGAAACATGTAATTTTCCATCTCCCTTGCCATGCCTTGAGAGCTTAATTGGCCACAGTTGATGCAGACACAAGCCCTGCTCCCGTCTCAGGCTTCTGTTCCCAAAGGTCACAGATTTCACGCTGAACCTCTGCATTGTGCTATCACTTCCACAAGAACCTGAGCAGGGGAACATTAATTGCCTGTGACTGTAATTGGCTTTATGATGGTTGCCAGCCCAGTGGCTGGGAGCACACACCCCAGAGCAGCTGTCAAACACGTCACCTGGCAGAAAGTCACCAGTGCCAGGAGTGTGCTCCCAACAGGACTGACATTTCCTGTGCCCTCCCAGGTGCTGCCATCAAAACAGATCTCTTGACATAATGGTTCTCAAAAGGGGCTAATTTGAATTAGTTTCAGCTGGTGCAAGGCGAAGATGCAAACATGAACAGCCTGTTGGCAGCAAGTTCATCTCAAATCCCCAAAGAGAAACCTGCTGTCCTGGACCTCTGTGTGCTCAGGCTCAGACCACTGTGGTGTCACTGACACAGCACCGACATTCCCAGTTCTGGGCTGGTCCAAAAAAGCCAAAATCAAAGTAGAAAAACCAACAGACAGTGAGCAGGTACACATGGTCTAATTGGCAGTAATATCAGACCTGGTTTCTCTTCTGCTAAGTCAAAACCAGTCCCTCCTTTGAAGCCAAGTACAGCAACTCACATCAATCAAATATGATCCGACAGAAGTTGTGTTCTCTGTGTTACCACCAGAAACACCAGAACTGATTTCTAAGGCCATTGAAAACCAGCTCTCCTTGATGTAAAATGCACCAGAGCAGAGAGGTCTGAGTGGGACTTTTAGATCCATATCCACCATATAAAACAGCTCTCTGCTCCAAAAGAAATTGCATTTTCTCCCTGCTGGAGAAGACTCCAGTTTGCCTTTAGCCTGGTGGAATCCTTGCCCTGGAGTACCATGGAGTACTATTAATGAAGAAGTGAATTCAAAACGGAACACTTAGGAAAAACCCTTATTTCCTGAAGCCCAGAGTATAGGAAACTGGTAAAAACCCTATTAAGAAAATGCTTAAGTAAGACCAAATGACCTAAAAGACTTGGAAGGTGACGTACCTGTCTATGGTCATGGATTTAAACAATTTGCTGCATAATTCTATTGCAAAATGTAAGAGGATAATCAGATGAAACTCCTCTGAAAACCACAACTATCTATCTCAAATATCGAGCATGCAGGTACTCACAGGTACAGTTTCAGATTAGAATTACAGTTTCACCTAATTGTAGAACACAGCAAAATACATATAACCAAATGTTGGATACAGCTATACTTATTTATGGGTAAAAATGAACTTACCCCTTTAGACACCTACGTATTTACACAGTTGTGGGAGAGAAAGTAAACACACTAAACACACACCATGAACACACGTGCACTGTTGAAGAGAGATGCTTCTAGCAATGCAACACTAGAACATGAGAAATACAGCAGGACTGGAACATGCTTTTCTCCTGAGTCCCACAAATTGGGTTGTACAAGAAAAATCCAGCCCAAGAGTCCCATATGTTTATTTCAGTGGCACAAAGACCCTTCCCTGTGTGTGCAGAGCATGGCTGGAGCAGCCTCTGCTAATCAGTGCCACAGCTGTTCAGGGAGGTAACTGATAGGACTGAGCTTGCTTTTTACCTCAGTAAGATTAATCTTAATTATAGCGACTCATTCATGGCATTAATGTGAAATACACTGTAAAGCTGAATGTAAATTAAAAAGTCAACTCAATTTATACCTGCAGCAGCTCTTTTCCACACGGTGAGGGAAGGTGCTGTAAAAGCACCAGGAAAATGCCTCTGAAGCCTTTTCTCTCAGCTGTAGGAGCAGGAGGATCCAGTGTTAACCAGCAGATACACTCCTGGGTAGAGCTGAGGAACTTGGTAACACACCAAGGGAAGCCAACAAAAGTCTCCCCAGACTGCAGACAAAGCCATGCATATGTTGCTTTGCCATTTGGACCTGGCTTCAAACTGTGAAGCTGGAAAACAGAGAAAAAAACCAGCAGAGCCATGACAGTGACCTCTCTGTGAACCTGAAGTGGGTAGCACTTTGCTCCCTCCCATGCTTTAATTCATATTTCTGTGCTGACTGTAATGTTGTGTACTGGCCCCAACAAGAATGAAATTAAATATTTATGCTTTTGTTACCCCATAAAAGTAGCACATATGGAGCTCTATTAATTTATGCTAATTCCTTATTTCTCTAGAAGAACCTTTCTTCTCATTAGCATTTGATCGTTCAATATGACTTTACAGCACACACTAAATTGAAGCCCATAATCTTTTGTAATTGAGGCTTTGTGTGAATTCATTGTCATTTTTCAAAACAAAACAAAAAAACAAACCAGAAAAAAAAGGGGGCAGGGAGATGTGTGTGGCAGGATTGCCTTTGCCTGGCTTGGAGCAGGATCAGCTCTCAGGGATCTGCTGGCAGTGCCAGCTGCAGGCAGAAAAACTCATTCAGGAGGCTGGACCTGCCCTTGTTTGTGTTGAGGAAGCATTTTGTGCTGACCTCAGGGAGGGAAGAACCATCCTCTGGCATGCTGCCAGTGCCTGCCAGCTGGGCCCGAGGATGGGGATAGAAAAAGAAAGTAGAGATGGAAATTACAGCCCACAGAGCAGCCCTGCAGCAGGGGAGTGTCCAGCTCACCCCAGCCAAGGCAGCCTCTGTCCCACCTTTGCCTCCTGCTGAATCTTCCCATTCTCTTCCTGACACCATGTTCAGAAGTGGTGTTATAGGGTAGGAAATTAGACCTGGTACTCCTGGGCAGGAAATTAGTGTTTCTTCCCTTGCCATAACATTCCTTTTTGTCCAGTGGCCCAAATTCACTTTCACTTAGCCACAAGTCTGATTAAATTAAACAAATAGCATTGGCTAGTGCAGACCTGTCCCCCTTGATGGGATTGATCTCTGCTCTGGTGCAAATTCCCAGACTCATCTGTGGGACTCCTCTAGTCAGGAGGTTTGCTCCAGGCTCATTTGTAAATCAGAAGTAAACCAAAAGATTTCCCATTTCAGGAAAGGAAGACAATAATGTTTTTGTCTTTCAATATGTGGCCTCAGACAGAAACCAGCAGGGAACAGTGGGATGCAATGCTGAGTTTCACACTGCTTTATCTTCCTTTTGTCTCACCTTTCCAGTGTCAGCTGGGAACCTTCAGAACATTGGCCAGCTGCTGGATTTTTCTAGCAGCACTACAAAAAAAAAAAAAAATCAACAAAACAAACAAACCAAAGTCTTGAAATCTCAAACATCACAATAAAAAGGTATGATGTATGTATTGATTTTATATATATATATATGTAAAGTATGTGTAAAATTTCTGTCATTGGACGTGGAGGAACAGCTTAGTGCCTCTGGAAATACCAGTTTTGTTTCTCACAGCACTGTTTACTTGTTTTCCAGGAGACTAGAAGAAATGCATCACTGCAACAATTCAGTCAGTATTTTTAGGTTTCTCAGTGCTTCTGTGTGTCTTGCACACAGTGAAATGAGGATCAGTTTTACCTCGAGGAGTTCTCTATATTGTTTTTCATGACAAGAGGAACTCACACATGCTCATGTCCAGCTAACATTGAACTTGAACTCATAGGATTGGAAGTGCCAGTGTTTAAATAGAGTCTAGGAACAGGCTCCAAAATGCAGACTGCCTGACTTTCCTAATAAGGATACTCTCATTCAGGCTAGGAGCTTCTGATACACTTACATCAAAATTATTTTGAGTTTTAATTGTGAGAGTTGTCAAATATCTGCAGACTGCAGCCTGGGTTTATACATTCTTGACATTTACAGCTGCAAGGTTTAGGGAAAGGCACTCAGCCTCCACCAGCACAGCTGAGTGATAGTTCAAAGCTAGAGCAGAAACCATCCAGCTGTGGAAGATTAATAATTGCAATGTGCAGAGGCCCCACTTCATCTTTGGGGAGGAGCTCATGAGCACTCCCTTAAATGTGTCCTTAGGACTGCACGGAGGGAAGAGCTCTGAATGCTCTCATCTGTTCTCAGGGACACATTGACAAAGACATAAACAATGAAAAAGCTAAAAATATCCATTGCCCCAGTTACAGAAAACACCTGCAGCCAGCAGAGCACTTAAAACTCATTTAAGTCTCATTGAGTTTGGGGAAGAGTTAAAAAGCTGGCCACTGGCAGTTCTTGAGTCCAGGTGTCAAAGACAACATCACTTTGTTTTGTGGACATAAAGCAGTGACTTCAGCACCAACTGCTGTAGCCTGAGCAAACACATGGTATCAACAATTTACAATCAAAAAGACTCCACCACATTTTTAAGTTTAAAAAAACATTTCCTATTTAAATGCATTGGCTTGCACTGCTGTTTAGTTAAATTGTCAGTTAATCAATGAAATGTAGTTGAGCTAGGAGCACATCACAGCAAATCAGTGTAATCACCTTCAACTTCATTTTGCTTTAACTGGACTCATCTCTCCATTCAGCCCCTGACCAGAGGCAAGTCAGAAGTGAAAAAACAAGAAGTATCTTTTACCAAATGGAGTGATAAATCTATGTTGACCCTGCTCCTCCTTTTGTGGGAGCACATCTTTATGCTCTAAAACACTCACTTCAGTATCTTTTTTCCTAGGGCAATGAGAGGAAGGGATTGGATTACTCACCTAGAAATTAACAGCACAGCCTAAATTTTGTTTAAATCCTTTATCAAACAGCTCTTCACATTTCCTTTACACCTGGCTCAAGGCAGGAACCAACTGCACCAATGAGCAGCAAAATGCACTGGGGTCTCTGTGGAGGTGACAGCCACCTAATGAAGGCAGTTTGCCTCAAATCAGTTACACCATCATTTCACTGACCATAAAATGACAGAGTAAGTGCCTCTTAAAGACAGTTACCACATGGTTATTGCTGCTTTCCAAATTGGATTGTCATCATGAGTGCTCAGGAGTGAAACATACAGGTAGGGAACTCTTTAATTCCTTAGCCCTGGCAGGTTGGAGCTCCCAATGCTTATTATTCATTTTGCATTAGCAAGAAATATCAGAACATCTCAGCTCCCCACACCACGAGGTAAATTATTCCTGGAGCACTGTACTTGGTAGCCTCAAATTTAATTACCTTGTAATCTGCAGGTCATGTTATTGCTCTGTGGTTACACGAATTTTTTTTTTTCATACCTATTTATATAACCTATAAAAAAATGTGACATTGGAGTGAATTTCTAAAAATTGGTCCTAGGCACACAGTTCTCCCAATGTTTGAAAAAACGAGATTCTGCTCTCAGTGAGCATCTGCTGGCTAATTCTGTATGCTGTTTTAAGAATGAAACTCATGTTTCAGCAAGGCACAATGCTTTTTAGATAAAGCCAAAATATTGATACCAACATGAATTTTAGTTTTAAGCACAGATAGCTGCTCCCAGATCAGCTTGGGTAGTATTCCCAGCTGGAGATGATCCAGAACAAGTTTATCTCAAATAATACATGCAGATTATGAGTTTCATCAGTACCAGAGTTTATCAGTATCTTTTGTGATGTTTCCTGGCATTCAGCATATTCAGCCCTAAGTAACAACAGGCTCAGGCTGTTTGGTGGATGAGAGCTGAAGTCCAAGCACAGAAAGTGGTCAAGTGCTGCATCCTTCTTTGTTCAAAAATAGCCCTCTCATCAAACGTTTTCCAAAAAAAAAGAGTCCTATACATGGATGTTGTGCAAAACAGTGTGTAGGGATATACATAGGGGAAAGGTGTGTCCCTGATTATTGCCCAGAGGCACATTCCACCACTGTGGACAGCAGCTGAGTTGCAGCCAAAGATCTGTCCCTCTGACTGAAGTGGAACATTTGACATATAAAGACATTTTTAATTTTTTTTCCCCCCCAAAACTATAGTAAATTACTGGAACTGTCTCTGCTGGCCACTTCTGTGTTGTACGTAACCTTATAAATATTTTACAGGTTTTCTTCATTTAAAACTCACTGAGATATTAACCTTTGCAGCAAAGAATGCATTGAATTCTTTGCTGCATGGTACTTGATTAATGTTAATGTAACCCATTGTTTTTTAGTTTTGGAGTACCTCAGTGTGTTAGTAAACAGTGTATAATTTCTTACTACATAAGGGAAGAAGCACACATATATTTTCATTGCAGGCATCATCTTTTAACTTTTCTTTATCTTGAAAGCACTATTAGGTTTTCCAACTAAATGTTACAAATCTGTGCAAGTATGGGGTTTTTTTTATTTTGACAAATGATCTGGTTAGGGGAGGAAAAAATATTTGCTCTGCCATAGAATTTTAATGATGAAATTTGGATCCAGAAGAGAAATTAATTACAAGCAGTTGCTAGTGAAGTTAAGTATCTATCTCTTATCACATCTGGCTTATAGAAATATCTGATTCCTGTGCTGGAGCGAATGCTATAGGAGGCATATGAGGTCTCACTTGTGCATTGCACTTTTTGGTACAAATATTTTTTTGTCTGACAGATCCAAGTTCCTAACAGATTTTACCCCTCAGTTTGCTTTGTGGCCCTTTGGATTACAAGTATCACAAGTTTCAATGTGATCTGCTCAGTAATTCTTTGAGCAGCAATTAACTCACAGGATTTGTTTCAGATGAAGCATGGATTGATATGACGTGATTCACCTCAAAACTATGAACAGGTTTTTCCTGCTTCCCTCCTCACCCTACTTCCCCACTCCTTTGTGAATCATCAACAAACATCATCAGATGCCCTCTGAAATATGAAAAAGGGGTGTACTCCTCTAAATGGAATTTCTGAAAACCAGGTAAATTGGATGCTTCCAAGCAGTTCTGCTCAGAGAAAAGGGGTGGCTGTTCCTTTTTTTACCTGAGACCCTTCAATCAGGAGTGGTAATTTGCACACCTGAGGGAATAAATATGAAGCAACTACAGCAGGATATGCCCAGGTAGAATCCATAATCAGGACTCTCTGGGTAGAAAGACAACAAATATTTTGACTCTCTTCAGCTCAGGGGGTCTTGCTGCTTTTGATAAAACCAAAGGAGGCTTCCCCACTGTGTTTGAAAAACTCCAGGGTTTCATCTTTTGCAAGAAGAAGTAACAGATTAATAGGAAAATCTTTTTCTAGACTGATGCAGACTTGTTTCAGGTACTTGCTAATTGACAAAGCAAGCCTCAAGAGCCATCTAGAGGTTGTTTGGCAAGACTCATTTTTATTCTTTTAAGACTGTGGCTTTACCATGTCAGAAAAAAAACCCTCCTAGTTCTTTCAGGTTTTGCCCTTATGTGCAGCATGGTAAATCAGGAAAACCTCTAGTTACATCCCTTGAACTTCAGCACTGTAGACGTGGTATCAGAGCAATCTTCCCCTTCACCCACAATGCAGCTGTTTTATTAATGAGCAGCTGCATTCCTGTGGTACAAGAAAAAAAGGTATTACAGGAGGTGCTACGTGAGGCAGAAAGCATTTGGCACGAGGACTGTGATCTTGTGAGCTCCAGGCACACTGCAGGGGAAAACAAGGACCCAGTAAGGGGATAAGCAGATTTTGCCAAACTGAGATTTGCTTAATGATGATGTTTTTGCAGTCCTGATGGTCTGACCTGTTCTGGCTTTCCTTTTAAGTCTGTGTCAAATCAAACCAAAGTCAGTACCCTAAACTGTGGCCATGGTTTGCAGAGGGATGGGAAGAGAAAGAGTTTGAGTTGGGTCTGTGAGTTCATGAGTTCACTCCCACAGATTACAGATAGCCAAAATGTGGCAGCCTTCAAACAGACAGATTCTCTTTGGGGGCAGTCATGGGAGACTTGTTTTTGAGGTCCCAGCATGGCTTAGAAATAAAGGAGAGGACAGGGATTTCCAGACAAGGTGATGGGAACAGTCCTTCAGTTCTAGCAGAGGTTTGTTTCAGTTTGCAGCTCCAGTCTTTGGTGGACTGTGTTTTTACTCAGATTTCAAGATCTTCAGACATGAGGGGTTTTTAGTGTGAGCAATGGAGACAATTTTCTGCATTCAGTTTAAATCTCTGTTTGTCAGAAAAGAACAAGTATGACCTTTCACTAAATCAGACTGAAACCACTTCCTGGCACCCTTTATTCTCCAGAGAGGAATCCAGTGAAGTTCTTGTGTAAGTTGCTTTGATGTTATTACATCTTGTGTTTATCTCAACAAAAAACTTAGACTTGAAGGTCTAAATATACTTTTCCAAATCAAAAATTTGCACTGACACGATAAATACAACTATACCTATTAAAATCCTTCTGAGTAGGAAGCACATTTGTATACAGAAAGAAACACAGCAAGAATGTTATGTATTGACTTTAGGTTAAAACATGTACTTTGCATTTAGGGGAATCTCTTTGATATTTCCTGTGTAATTAATCTGCTGGAGGAAGTACTTGAATGCCAGACTGGAACAACAGAAACACAAAGGGGATGAAGTGTTGGTGTAGCTCAGTAAAACTGAAGCTCTCAGTGAAACTGAGCTCAGTAAAACTGTAGCTCAGTTTTACTGTAGCTCAGTAAAACTGAAGTAAAACAGAGCTACACAGATACAGAGATTGCCTGCTCCAGGGAAAGGAGATTCCTGCAACTTGCATTTATTTGGATTTTCCACCGAGGCTGAGTTTCTTGGAGAACGAGAATGCAGCGAGCAGCAAGAGAGGTTTAATTTCAGTATATTAAACCCTCCTAAAATGTTTCTAAAGTGATAAGCCAGGCAGCTGCCTAATGGATTCCCAGGGCTGCCCTGGGCACCTGTGAGGTCCCTGAACAGACCCAGCCCAGGCACAGCTCCACTCCTGCATTATGCATGACCCCAGCACAGCCCAGATGTGGTGGAGAGGGGAACTCATGCAGATGCTGCTGGGCAATGGCAGGGGCTCTCTGAGTCCTGGGAGAGGCAATGAGAGGTTTTATCAATACCTATTATGAATGAGCTGAAGTGAAATGTTTCCATAAGGGATTTCTGCCTTCAGGATGCATAAACTGGCTCGATCAAAATGCTGGAGGTAGAAAGAGACAAAAAAGATAAAGACTTCAAGGGGGCTGCTGTTCTGTTTATGCCAAGTATTCCAGCCATGACTCTGAGTGTCAATGAGAACAGACAAATAATAGAAAGGTGAAAACTGAAAATCACAGCTAAAGTGTTTCTCCAGCAGAGATGTATTTCTCTGCACATCTGAATTCAGAACACTGGACGTGAAAAATAAGATTTAGGAGTTCTAACCTTTAGAGAAACAACTGCACAAGAAAGTGTGTTCTTGTAAAAGATGCCAAAGCACAAGTTCACTGTAATGCAAAAGCCATATAATTAACAAAGAGGAACGAGCAAAATATGAGAAACACAGCATGTAGAAACAGAACATCAAATAAAAATACATGTATATACACATGTATACATATATGCAGTATGAATATGAGGACAGCATCTGCTGGTAGCTCAGCTATGCTGCACAGTGACACTGCAATATGTAATCTATCAACTTGGTGAGATCAAAATAACAAATTATTTAGCAATGTTTCTCTTATAAACTATGGCCCATGGAGAAAGGCAGGGCTCTCACTAGGAATGTAGGCTGGGTTGGTGTAATATAAACTTGGTTAGGTGAATATTTATAAATCTCTGACTTTTGCATACTGATCCAGAGCTTAGAATTATATAAACTTCAAGTCAGTACTAAGAAGAGCTCAGAAGAGCAGACCACCCGGTTAATCAATGATCCTGCCTCAAATTGTTCAATGGTCTTTTGTAAAATGCAATTTTAAACTATCTTTCTTTAACATGATAAAATAAACAGTGGTGATCCTCTGACAGAACGCACACAGGTAATGCTTCAGGCAGTTCAGAGCATTTAGCACCTTTAAATGAAGTTGCAGATTGAAACTCAACACAAAACTCTAATAAACATTACAAATCAAGAATATTTGTCAAAGAAAAAAATGGTTATTTCCTCATTTGCCTACTTAGATGGATTTAATAGAGATATTCTTCACTGAAAAGAAAAGAATAATGTTGCAAACCCCAAATCTCAAACTCCAGGCCTTAATGGCTAAACCATTATGAGGTCTTTATTCCACATCCTCACAGTAACCATTGTCTTCAGATAACACCCAACTCCCTCCGCTGATAATAAGCCAAAAAAAAAAAGACATTAGTAGGTAATGAATTATTGAGAACAAACTAAACCAGCAAGTAAACACCATGTCTTTTAAAAAGCAGGTTTTTGATGCCTTTTGGAGTCTTGAGAAATGAGCTAAGCTAACTTGCCCACAGTCTATTACATGTCTGATTGCTTCTGACAGGGGGCAACACTTCACACAGAGAGCATAAAACACCCTTAAACATCAGAGAAAAACAAGAAAGAAATGCACATGAGAGATTAAAAGGAACGTCTTGGGCTGGGTGTTTGCTTCCCCTTAGTAAACTCCCATCTGTCTACAGCATGATCTAGGAGTGATGAGGTCAATGTTTGTATTTCAGGGTAAAATCAGGCTCTTTTACTCAGCCAGGGATCAGTGTTGTCATTCTCAAGTAGTCCCAGAGAAACGAGAGAGATTCCTGCAGAGTAAGGGAGCACTCAATGCGTGCAGATTGCAGGTGCATTTATGTCCAGTTTCAGAGGTAACTTATTCTCAAAATTATCAACAAATGAGTTGGAGTTTTCCTTTGTGTGACACAATTGTAAGACATTACTTTTTAATGTTCTTGTAACACATTTGCAGTCCCACTCAGCCCCCAGAGGATACTGCAGAGTATGTAACAACAGCAAAATTTGTGATATATAAACAAAATCTACAGCTTTCAAGGAAAAGTATCCTTTAAAATTTGCCATGTTGCCAGCTACACTGAGCCATACTCTTTACATGATGGAGACCAGTATGTATATCTGAGAACAGCTATAAGTAAATGTAGAACCACATCCTACCTGTAGACATTTGCTATATGATTTTTCCTCATTTGCAGGCCCCTGTGTTCACAAATTATAGGCTAAGATGTGGTCCAAAGCCAGGAGAGTACTTCAGAGCTTTGTTACTTTCTTTACTTTCCGTCTCTTGAAGCACAGCAGTCTAGCTGTGAGCTCAACAAGATATTTAAATTCAAATTCTGTGAAGCTGACAGACCAAGAAAGAGGAGAAAAAAGCACACAAGAATGAAAATTTCAGCATGTGCCAATGTATAAATGAAAAGGTGTCGTGATCCTTTCTCTAGACCACGATCTCTGTAACCCTCTGACTTTGCCAGTGTGAACCGAGGCTCCAACATTCCATCTCTCCCAGCAGCATCTTTGCATGACACCCAGTTATCCTGCTGGAGGATTTTCATTAAATTCAGATGTTTTCATCTGCTGCTTTTCATCTGTGGCACCGGGTTGCAGTGCATCAGGCTGGCTTTATCAGCTCACAGCCTTGTTTGTGATGAGAGGAGACACAGCTCAGACGCACCGAGGAAAAAATCTGTCCAAAAATGTTTGTCAGGAAATGTCTGTGCTTGGAACAAAAGTATCTGAACCAAGATGGAGGGCCTAGGGTTCTTTCTGATTATGGATTTAGTGGGGTGCCACACCAGGTAAGTTAACCTTACATATGGATATCCCAAATCAGCAGTTGTTGCTTTAGTTCCTGGTACATCCACAGGTATTTTACTGTTCATTTCAAGTAACATTTTGCAGCATTTAATCTATAATTTCCATACTAGCATCTAGTGATAGCATTATATGTTCCAGATCACCTATAAATTTCAACATTTTAACACCCAGATATGAGATGGGGTCCTGCAAATTAGGATATTTGTGATGCCAGTTGGTTGATTTGCACAGCTGCTGTTCCATGGACTGAACTTAGCAGAACAGCAACATCCTTCCTAGCAAAGTTTGCTATTATCCTGAATAATCAAGTCACTTCAATCAAGTCATTGAAGCTATTAATGTTATTATGTTAATTAAAACACATTAATGTTTATACACTGAACCTAGAAGCAGATAAAGAGGAATTGCATATATTAAATTCACTTAGAAAATGAAAATTTCTTTCAAAATGAGTTTGAAAGAAGGGTACAGAGCTTCTCACCAGTTTGGTTTGACACAGAGAAATATTTTGAATAAAACAAAGAAAAAAGATGTTTCTGAAAATTTTGGAATCTTTAGTTCTGGTGTTTTTCTTAAAAATGGAATGCATTTCACTTTGCTCTTCTCATGTTTCATTTTGTCATTTCTAGGTGATGCTCTTTCATTTTCTATTTCAAGATTACCTTTTTTTTTTCCTATAAAATTTAATGATTTGTTTTGATTAAACAGCCTGAAGATAAAAATACACTGCTTTGGGCAAACTGGTTATTTCAGATGAAGCCAAAATTATTTTTTTTTTTTCAGAAACAAAACAACAATAAAAAACCAAACTGTGCCTTCTACCTCAGCTGCCCTGTTGTTCAGCTTGGCTGACACTTCCCAAGGGTACAGGTGAGATGAGAACAAGCAGAGAACTGAGAACTTGGAACCCTTGAACTTGGGTCTTGCAGGACATTTATGATATATGATGCAACAGTTCTACCTGTGAAATCTTTCAGTTCAGATTGTTGATATTAAAATTGGAATAGGTCCCGTTCAGACCAATATTTCTGTTTATTATCTCCAGCTGCCTCTTTACTTCAGCTTTAAAGATCTCAGGGCAGGAATGTCTGACCTGCAAGTGAAGCACTTCACTTGAGAAATGTCTCCCCAGTATTCTTCCTCTGGTATTCCCTGGATCTTTCCCTGATAGCCCCTGAATTTCCTTATTTTCAGCCTGCTGCCCCTTAGGCACAGCCAGCTGTTTTCTGCCAATGGCAGAGCGTGTATGACAGGCGTAACATAATATTAAACACATTTTATCTATGGACTCTTCTGGGCTATGTCTTCTGTGTCTGGGCTCCTTGCCAAACCTCTTGGCACATCCCTGCCTTTTCAGCATCCAGAATGAATTGATGACTGAGACAACTTATATGATGGAGTAAAGTACCCTTACTGGAAGTGACAACTGTGTTCAGGTCTAAAACCTGGTGAGTTAGTTAAAAATCAATTTTCCCTATTAGCCAATCAATAAACTAAAGGCAGCTTAGAGGTCATTGGAGCAAGAAGGTCTCCCCTGAGTCGTGAGCTGGGATCACAAACAGCCCAGAAACCAAAGCTCTCCACCCCCCCAGTGCTGTAGAGCTCACAGTGCAAACACCCCTTTTGTCCATAAAAATGCAGCAAACGTGGCAGCAGTGCCCTGGGATTCCAAGTGAACAATCCTGGAAAGAATTGTGCAGAAAAGATTTTTATCCTTTCCTTTTCTCTCCTGCTTTGCTTTCCACTTTGCTTAAAGTACTCTTTACCTGGTGCCTCCTTTTCATGATAATCCTGGTTTCAGCCATGTCTGGTATGACTGATAACATAATAGAAATAAAGACAAAACCCAGAGACTTTCTGAGCAGAGCACTTTCAGTGGGTGGAGTCTATGTAAAACACAGAAATCTCTGCATGAAGTTGAACTGGAGGATTTTTAAACCAAGTCTAGGCTTTAAAACCATTGCAGACATGAGAAAGGTACTGAATAGCTGTACAGAAAAGCCACAAAGACACAATTTCCACTGACATGTTGCGCTGCTGTACATAGAAAATTCTGTTTTTCTCCATACCCTCTTACAGTAGCTAGGGGAGGTGCAATGCACACCCATCTCAGGTACATGTAAAGGAACAAATCTTTGTAAGGCACAGGAATAAAAAGTGAAATCCCAGTGATCACACAATAACTCCTGAAAAAAGGGACTCCTATCACAGCTTCCTTCACTGGATAAAGAATATTTTTTTCTCTTTTGTTTTGGACACCCACAGAATAATTGAGGGGAAAATGGTCCCGTGGGAATTGGTCTTGAACACTGCTAAAAAATTATACCAACTGCACAGCAAGCACTTGAGCTGGATGAAAATGAATGGAGGGACAGACATGTCTAATATTCCCTGAAAGTTTTCTGAGGTTTTTATGGAGAAATTCAAGCCCATGTATCTGCTAAAAATACCCATTGTTGTGAGTAGTTTACCTCACAGGGAAGTTGAAATGCTCTTTTTATTTTGTGACAGGACAGAAGTATTCACACCCATCAGGTTTACACACAGACATAATCAATTGCTGCTTTTCTGACAGAACTCCATCACTGTAAAAATGCTCCATTAAATGCCTGGTAATAACATTCTATAGATGTTTTATTGAAAAAACAAGTTTCTCTAAGCCAAACTGCACACAGCATACTGGTAAAAATGGGAAATAAAATGTTCATGCAATGGAAATACATTTAAACCAGAAAACACTGGCATAGAAAACACAGAGAAGAGCTCAGTAAATAAGTTTGCTCCAGACTATAAAATTCTAGTGGTAATCAAGAAAAGCCTGGTTCAGGTGGTTGGCTGGAATGATATCAGGGAGATTGGCACCAGGAAAATGACCTTTGGTGCTCTTTCTCCTTGGAAGCTGTGCTCCCTTCTCACTATTTACTCTGTCAGCAGCTCAGCTCCCAGAGGATTCGTGTCGATATTTTTTTGAAAACATTTTTATATGACCTTTCTTAACAAAACTTTATCTCAAATCCACCAGATTTCTTCCACTGAAAGTACACTGGAAATATTTTGTTTCTTTTAATTGTAAAAATGTTTTGGTTTTGGAGAAAAAGATCCACATTTTCTACAGGGAAAAACAAACCTATTTTCTAGGCAGCTATCAGCTGTCTCCTCATCAGCTGTCTCCTCACCAGGCCTCCCACCCTCCTGAGAGCTGAGCTACAGGGAAGACATCAAAGCAACAGACCCTTCTCTCTAGTTGTAGGAATTGGTTTTGGTGTCTTCTCTTACTCTGTTGACAATTTTCAAACTTCTATTTTAGTTTCTTTCTTCATCAGTCTTCAGTTTTGAGTATAAATTGTCCCTGGTCTCCTAGTTTATATTTCATTCCTTTTTTCCTGTGGTGGTGGTGGTTATATTGTTTTCTCCTGTGTTGGTCACTGAACCTTGGCTCTTGCATTATTTCTTACCTGTTCCTGCTGTAGTAAATTCCCACACGACCTCTGAATCCTTGAGACAGAAACACACGGCGCCTTTGAGGAGATTGTCTAGGCTGTCACCTTTTGGATTTAGGAATGTGTGCAGCCTGGTGATTAAATCCCTGCTCTTGTCTAAGGTCTTCAGGCTTGCCACACTCTGTGACCCAATTTTAAGGGAATTCTTAACATTTATCTCACCACGTAGGTGTTTTCTCATTAATTCAGGATAATTCTGAATTATCTCACCACATAGGGGTTTTCATTATCCCCCTCCAAATCGTGTATATATTTTTTTCTATCAGTCTGGATGCACTGAGTAGCACTAAGCTAAAGATTTAAGTTCCAGGGGACCAAGAGAGGAGCAGGGGACTGAACTGGTGGCTCTTGAAATCCTGGACTTGGAGTAACTCATTCCAAGGCTGTAGAGATTATTCCTCTGGACATTGCACAATGCAGCAGACTAGGCTATGGAGTGCTCCAAGATCCTGTTTATTCAGTGTATAAAATTTACCTCTGGGGGCCCCAGCTGAAGAACAGAAAAAACAATTTTCCCCATAAAGTTTTACTGCTGCTCCAAAGATCCTCCACTAAAAGCCTCCACACTTCTGAAAAGGAGAAGAAAAGGAAAATGCCTATCAGTTCCCTGTTCTGAAGTGGCAAGAATCACATTTATTTTCTTTCCTTTTATTCAAGACTAATGCTCTTTAGAACAGGGACCATGGTGCCAAGGAGGTCCCTCATGATGTGCACAAGGGATTGCTAAGGAAATTTGGTTTAGGGCCATGTATAGGATGGGAGAACAAACCCCTCAGTACAGCCAGCACTATACACACCTTTGAGTTTGCTCTGGCTGTGGAGAGAACTGGCTCTGTCGTGCTCAGGAGAACGGGATGGCCCCAAAACCTGGCTGTGGAGCTGCACCAAGTTGCCTGGTCTCCATCAGCCAGCAAGATAATGATATTAACCCCTGTGGAGACCACACTGGCACGTCCACTCCCCTGCTGTGCCCAACATTCAGCATCACATTGTAGCTCCTAAACCCACATTCAGGTCAGGGGTGTTTGCAGGGGCTTTATTCAAGTGGCTGCTCAAGGAAATAAAAGCAGATCTGCAAAATCACAGTGTATAATATATTAGAAATGGAATACAATTCTCAGGGGGATCTTCATTGAGGCTAGTGGGATGATTCAGGGAAATATGATGAATGGCTACTGCCCTTTTCTTCTTCCAAATAAACATTTTGTCCCTCTCTACTGGAGCTGGGCAGCAGATGCAAAATTACAGCACAGAAAAAGAGCATAATTTGGCCATAAAAATGTTGCAATAAGTTGTTATATAACTGAAATGCCACCACCTTTAGTGCATCCACCCACTCATTTTACAACCAGTTAATATTTTTCTGAACTTACATGTTGTATTCTATCCTGACGCCTCTGCAATCTTTTTGCCTATTTTTCTGCCAAAGCCACAAGAATAAAGCTGTCAACATTGCAACTAAGCCATCTTTCTTGTCTGGCAAATTGTCTTGTGGAGACTATAACCTCCTGGCTGCTCCACTGCATAATGTAAGTATCCTGTCTTAACAAAACAGAATTTAAATATTCTTTAGATATGAGATATCTGCAGGCTTCTGTGCAGAAACAAGTTAAATATATTTGCCTGACATTTTTTACTTTTCTCCAGTGGGAATGGCACAGGCATTCATATTAAGCTGAACACGTATTGACATGCTTAGAGAGATGTTATATGGCTTTTCAACTGAAATATCTCCAGGTATTTGAACTGCAATAATAAATATGGCCACTCCTGAGGGAAGGAAGAAGCAGCAAGAAAATTCCCCAGAAGAGTGTGATTAAGAACTGAAGTGAGCCTCTGGCATACAGTAGTTATGCTTTGAATGTGATTGGGATTTATGATTTCAATTAAAGCTGGAGCACAATTTTAGAAAGTTATTAGCAAGCTCCTGGCTGAACAGAACACAGTTCATTTGTGCATTCCTCCAGATTAGCTTTATCATTGTGTTGTTTACAAACACAAGGCTGGATCCTCTGAGATGTGTTTTGGGGAGGCACAGATGACAGCTGCAGAGGAGCCACATGGACCAAAAATGTGGCCTCATCTGTGGGGTAGTTTTTAGTGTATTGGAGGAGCTGTAATTTTACATTTGAGAGATCGAAAGAGAGAAACTCATAAGAGAAGAAAGACCAATCTCCTTTTCTCTGCTTTTCCATGTTGTGTCCCAAGAAAGGCTCTGGGCTCTGTGTTCATCTGATGTAAATTTGCTGGATGTACACCACCAAGGAGCTGGGCCCTCCTGAGCTTCACTTACAATTTACAAACTGACCGAGGCCTGACGTGACTGTGTGGGCTTGTGCTGCACACATCTATACACATTTACATCTTGGTATTTATATATTGATAAATATAAACCTGTCTCAGCTTGCCTTTTTTTTTTTCTATAGACACAGCTCTCCCCATCTGCCTCCTAATTTCAGAATTTCAACATTATCTGTATTTGTTAAAGCCCTGTCACCTCACGCAGGGTCTGCTTGTGGGGATCTCTGTGCTCTGTGCACCCAGGGAGAGCCCAGGAGCTGCAGTCTGGGTCCTAAACTTGTCTTGGCTCAGTGAGCTGAATAAAGCTATTCATAAAGGCAAAAACAATCAGGTGTAAGCAGCTGAAGGAGATTAATGAAGCATTCGGGAGGGAAAGCAGCAGAGTTTTCTCAAGGCAGCCCTGCCCCAGACAACTGGGGAGGGGCACAAATGTCCTCAGGTTGCTGCTGCCACTGGCAGCAATGACAGCAAGCACCAGAACCCTGTCCTCCTTTACCCTGGTCACTCACTGTCCCCTGTTTCAGTTAGACTACTTCTACAAAAATAGTCAAGGCCCCTTATTCACTTCTGTCAGGTACTAACAAATATTTATTCATGCCTCATTATGTAGCTAGGTCAGTGTAAATACTTTGGTTTCTAAGGATGGCAACAATCATTCTTTCTCAGAAGAAATCCAAAATCTCCATTTAGACTAGGTCTGACATAAATCCTCTCTCTCTGGGCTTGTATGGTTGAAGAACGAATGCAAGGAACAGCAGAATTACATCTCCTCACTTTCCCATTGCCAACACTGCAGTATTTCAGACAGAGCAGTTTTCTGTGAGAAGCATTTTCCCTTTCATTTCAAAGAGCAGCATTTCAAAGCCTGGTGCCAGGCTTGAACCAACGCTGTGGCTGCCAGCAGGACTCACAGCCACTCTGGCAGAACAATATCTGCCAGTGAGGAGAAAAATCTCACTGATGCTTCAGGCACAACTCTGTGACAACAATAGAGTAATTAACTTTTGAAACCAACCATTTCAATCCCTACATAACAAGAGTAGAAGAAACCTTGCACCTGCATTATCTGGTGCATCCCTGAACCAAGACATGCAAGTGTTTTAAACTTTGTGAATTAAGATTAAACTACAGAATGCACAGCTGATCCAACAGAAAAGAGATTCTGCTTTACAGTAATGTGTTACTTGTGATTCCTGTCAAGGCTGTGGGAGGTAAAATCTCCTAAAAAATAAAGTGATCTTAGAAATGTTGACATTGTGAGAAGCACTGCAGCAGAGAACACACCTTTTGAAGTTTTGCTTTCAATGGGCCTAGACTACAGTTCAGCAAGGCTTTGGACACAGGCTTCACAATTTTGGGAGCTCCACTGAGGCTGTGAGCATGGAGCAAGAGGGGAAGAGGCCAAAGGCAGCTCTGCTTCCTTCAGATCACAGGAGTCTCTGTGCCAGCTGCCTTCCACCCAGAGCAATGAGAGACACAAAACAAAGCCTTTGGAGTAAGTTGTGAAATTTTCTGAAGCATTTCAGGGGTGTTTTTGGTTTTACACCCAATAGAGCCACTGGAAATGGAAAGGAAGATGAAAACCACAGCTTGTGGGTGCTCTTAAAGCTGATGTTAGTCCTTCATAGCCTCGAGCACGTTCTTACTATTACTCTGTATTATGTTTTACGTTTTCAGAAAATTGTGAGTAGAATGTTTTTTGGCTTGTTTATTTTTCCAAATGTCAAAGGCAAAGCTTTCCCCTTTGCTTCCATTGAATCCAAAACTGACAAGGCTGCTCTTCTTTAACAAATCATAAAGCACCTTATTCTGCCAAGACATCTTTGTTTGTGCACCAGCCACATCAAATGCAGTTAGTGCAGGACTGGGAATACTGTTTATTAGTTAACCACAGCTACAGAACTAGCAGATGGAGCAGAGCACATTTTTGTTGAAGATCACAAAAGTAATGACTACTGTTCTTTTCTTTTTCATTTTTAATCTGTCATTGCTTCACGATGGAGTTGCAGATTTTGTTAGAGACTTCATGGACTGGTACAGAAACCACAGTATCCATTACATTTAATTACTCCTCCATTTGTTTAAAGAGTGAGTGATTTTATTAAATTGAATTATTTTCCTCTGCGGCTTACATGAGAAAGGGGCATTACAATTACAATCAGGTTGGCATTTTAAAGTTATAACATTTGTAAGCTACAGCAAAATTTTCCAAAGCCCTGTAGAAATTACATGCATATTTAAATGCCAACAAAATTTGCTCACATACCACCTTTAAAAATTATTTCTCAGTTCTGTGAGCTGAAACTGAGATCCCAGCTGAGGGGTAACAAATCAAAATGACCAAGTGGCCAGCAAAACCTGTGTCCTGTGAGAGCCCCCAGAGCACAGAGAATGATGCAGTGCCAAGGAGACAGCAGGAACACTGGGGCTGCTCGCTGTTGCTTAGAACAATTCCCGCTGGCTTAACTAAAAGCAGCAAGCAAAACAATAAACAAGAAGTAAGAATTTTTAGTTTGTTCATTTCTAGCAACCTGTCCCATGAAGCAAGTGTGCCACCATTGGTCTTAATAACCAGGATTTCAGGTCACACCATTTCCCTTACCCTGATGAAGTTCCCCTTCTCTCTACAGCCTTTGCACTGGACCTTCCACACCTCCAGCTTTCATAGCCACACCTAAAGCTTCACAGAATCCGAGGACCTGATCACTCTGCAGCTTCCTCAGGAGGGGAAGAGGAGGGTCAGGGACTCAGGGATGATCTGGTGACCAGGACAGGACCCAAGGGAATGGCATGAAGCTGTGTCAGCGCAGGTTTAGGCTGGATGTTAGGCACAGGATCAGACTCTGCCAGGAAACTGCTGCTCTGTACTGTCCTCAGGGTGCTCAAACCCAGGCCAGACAGTCACTTAACCAGAGTCAGGATTGCTTTGCTGTGAAAAACAACCTGCCTGCACCTCTGGCCTACAGTGCCTGGCTTATATCCAATATTAATGTGTTATTGATGTGAAGATTCACACCAGTGATAGTCAAAAAAAAAAAAAAAGTGGATCTTTATCACCTGATGGATTTGAAGGAAGAATGAATCCTCCAATCTCTGCCAGGCTTTCCCCCTCACCAAGCCTCAACACGCACATTGCAGCTGAGCCAAGTGAGCCATGCCAAAACAATTAATTTTCATTAATTCCACAAACCAATTACGGCAGCCCTACTTTTAGAGTGGGGGAAATGCTGAGGATGAAACCCTGCAACAGTGTTCCAAATACAGGTTTAGAGGTTTAGCCAGGTAGTTTTTACATCAAAGAAACTTTCCTGAGAAGCAGCTGGATGATCTCTTTGCTCTGTAGAACCTTCAGTAGAAGGTTGAATCCATTTGTCTCTCTAAGATTATTTCTTGCAGAAAGATGAAGTTCTCTTAAGCATCAAAAAAGAAGAAAACAGCATTGGGGTCAAAGCTGAGGAGGTTTCTCCTCCTCATGGCAACATTTGTCACAGACACACTCAGCCTACATCTCTCTGGATACTAATCTCTGTAGTGTGAATTTGGTTTGCATTCTAGCAACATGTCCTCAGCAGATATGTCCAACCTTGACTAAACCAAAGGAATCCAACAAATCAGTGGATCTACATCCAACTGATAAAAAATTCTGCATTTTGCTTCCCACAGACTGCTTGCAATTGCCTCCCACTTGCTAACCTTTCCTGTTTTGAATCAAAAAGAGAACACAGTAGTCAGAGAATTGAATTACAAAATACTGAAATAAGTCAGAAAACTGCAAAGCATCAGTAAGAACAGAACATTGTCTGTGACACAGTGGATTTTTGATGCCCCATTTTCATGACAAAAAATGTGCAATTCTAGTGCCACCCAATGTTTTCACAATGCACTGGTGAACTGTGTGGCTGCAATAATGAGTGCTGGGCACTTCACCTGTCCTCAGACTGGACTTCACACTAGTAACACAAAAACTGACTCTTTCACAACAGGCATTTCCAGAAGATTCTGGCTGTAGCAATTCTGCCAGAAGGAAATTGTTCTATCTGAAACGAGCACATATGCAGCAGAGAAGGACAAACCCCTTCCATGTAGAAATCTACAAACAGTAAAACCAAATCAGTCAGTTTAAAATTATTTGTGTTTTACTTCTGTGTCTAATAGGATCCCAAGTGTTTGTACAAGCTGGATTTATCAGTTTAAAGCACCTTTAACTCAAGAATTCTAGAAATCAATCAAAACCTAACTCAGTCTCTAGGGCAGATAAATCTTAGAGGAGGTTTATGGAGCTCTGTGCTCCTGAAATAAAATCATCTTATACACCCACATGTCAAAATGGGCTACCATGTATCCAGAGTTAATGAGGTCTTGGTAGACAAGCTGGCATAGGAATATTTCCCAATTAAGATATTTAGGCCTGTCTTTATCTGATATAAATAAACAGACATCAGATATTTGTATTAGGTATAGTTACAGAGAAACGCACACTAGAATTTATTAAATGATCCCACTAAAAGTTCTATAACTGCACAGCATTATGTACATGCAATGCACAGCCTGAACATAAGACATCATCAATACAGTCTCTAAAAGTGTCATTTTAAATTTGAAAATAATTATTGGTACTACACTTTTTATGATTTTAAATAATTTAGGACATCAGCTAAAACTTCAGTGCTCTCTTAAAAGTTATAGCTCCAGTAATTTCCAATTCATAAAAAAACAGCTGAAGGCTTTATTATGATTTGGGCTCCCAAATACTAAGAATTTCTCCTTGCAGAAGGACTTAAAGAGTCTGGGATGAATAAGAAATATGTCTGATTTATTGACTTACAGAGGTATTTGTAAAATGGAGTTGGCTGCACTGATTGCAGATGTGTCAGATTATTATTGTCAGAGGCACCCCGAGCCTCCAGGCTAAGAAAAGCTAATGTATTTCTAAATTTCCAAATGTATTTCTTAGCACTTCTGCATGCTTTTGGCTACTTGGGATTGCTGTCAGAGAAGGGAATCCTTGAAGGAGCAGTGTGGTCTTCCACAGAGCCCAAATCAATGGCTCTGGGAAGGGAACCTCTGATCCTCTCACAGAATCAGTGGCAGATGCTTGGCTAATTTGCTCCTGAAAACCCCCCACAACAGAGTTTCTCATCTCCTCTAAGCTGGTTTTGCTTTGCTTTGCTTTTCCCATATTCCTGATTTGCAGGCTACCCTGGGATTCACCCCAAGGATGAGCAGCACTGGGCAGGAGAACAGCTCTCACAAACCTGCCTGAGGGATGCTGCCTCCTCCCTCTGCTGGTCCCTGCCAAGGTGACACTGAGCGCAGACAGCCTGGGAGATGGGGAGAGAGAACAGCATCCAAAACCCTCCACAAAAGACTTCATTTTAAAGCCATTTACTGACTCTTTCATGACAGGCATTTCCAGAAGGTCAGAACTCTTGCCAGTGACTCAACCTGGGAACCCCAAAACGCAGCTCCTCAGAATGACACATACCCCTGGAGAGTGTCAGCCAGGGAGTGCATAATAATGCTCAAGGAAGTCAATGTTCATCGAGGCAATTAAATATCATGCTTTATATTGCTGTCACTTGTAATTTAGTTATACTGGAAATGAAGAATGGGTTGTCTATGCAATTGCTATCATAAACATCACCGAGCCTGTGTGGAAAGATTCACAATAAAACACTAAGTTGCCATTATCTCAGTGGCAGGTCTGTCCTCTCACAGAGCAGTAAGTAATAACTCTTTCACATTTGCAAAAGAAAGCAATATTTGCACTGCAAGGATGTGTCCTGTTAGTTTGAAAATAATGTCAATAAGGTGCTCTCCTTAGAAACATCTCCACCATCCAATTGTTTCCCAATCACAATTCATTTACTCAAGGACTGCACTCTGCTAGAGAGTAGGAATGATCCTGCTTTCATAATTACTGCTCCTATGTGCAAACATTGACAGCACAGAGGCAATTCTGGCTGATTTAGCCAAGTGAAAGGTTAATGCTCGGGAGTTGCAGCCAGAATATTTCTCCCAGCAGGAAGACATTCAGCATGCAATAAAATCTTCTCCCCAGCCCTTGTAAAGCCTTTGTGCCAGGGCTTTGCTAAACATGGCTTCAGAGAGACAGCAAGTGCTGACACAAGGGACAGGAGCCTCCCTGGATCCTCCATACCTGACACCTCACAACAAAAATCCCCATGAACCTGCACATGAAAATCTCCAACAGTTCCGATTCCCCTTTTTGTGCTGAAATGTACTTTCCTGGCACTGCACCAAGAGAGGTTTAAGATAAAAATAATTACATTTTATCCACTCCAAGAGGAATTTCAGTCAGAGACAAGATATTTTATCAATTATTGGTTTGGGGGTTTTTTATCTGTTGCCTCAAATGTAGCACTCTCACAGTAACAAGGCAGTTACTGAACACTAGTTTACACTTTTCAAGATGCTCCATCCAAGGAAAAGCACTCAAGGGAGTCAAGTTACAAATTTCTTGGTGGACAGTTATTGATCTTTCTCAACTTTTAAGGTCATCATTGGAAGATACAGGGTATTTATCATGTCTGAAACATACTAGAGAAAAAGACTAAATTGAGTGATTTAAAAAAAAAAAATAAAGTAACCAGGTTCTTGTGCTGTCCCAGACTAGAAATAAATTGAATCAACAGCTATGTGGACAGACAGGTTATGTATCACACACACTGGCAGCCCTCCCATATCACCTGGTGCAGGTACAGAGTTATTCACATTCACCCTGGAGCTACACTCACACAAGACCCACACTGAATTTCAGATGCTGCCTTCTTAGGATGCTACGTGCAACCCTGTCCCTCGGGAGGTGAAGGATCCATTGGGGTTTCATTCTAATCAACATTTTGTCAGGCAACAGGAGATCTATGGTGCCCCACATGTGATGGTTTGGAGGGGACTGATCTGTAGAGAACTTTAGCCAGTCCTCTAAAAACCCCTTGTCTTGTGTCTCACACTGAGAAACCAAAAATGGATAGAGCTTAATACTCCTTATTCCCAGGCTGCATCTTGAAAGACAGAGGCTAAATCACATCCTGCCTTGGGAAGTTAATTCAGGCTGTTGTAAACCAAAATAAATAGGGGTAGAGGTCTAATATTTTGCTATGTTTATTGAAATTCTCAGCGTCTTTCCGAGGAGGTGACGCTCTCCTTTGATAAAAGGCAACTTTAATTGCAATAAGTGTTAGGTGGCTGGCTGGTGTATCAATTGCTCCATCCTTCTCCAGTGAGATAAAGTGAAGGGAATTGAAGCTGCTAATGATCATGCACATGAATACATTAGGAAACAGCTAAGTTAGTCCTCATGTGCATGTGCTGCAGCACAGCTGAGAGCAAAATGAGCATTATTTTTTTTTTAACAGTAGCCCTATTTACTCTGCCATCAGGCCAGTATTTTTTTATCATTCTTCCATAGCCACTGATAATTACCTAATATATTTTGTAAACTACAAGTCTGTTTTCAGAGCAGAAAAGGCACTTAGGCACAGATTGACTCCAATTGGCTTCGCTGGCTGCTCCACAGAGGAATGGCCATCATATGACTTTTAATCTCCTTTGAAACAAAATGATTAAACTGTCAATATCAGGATGAGCCACCATGACGGCCACCCTGATGGAATGGTGCCTCTGAACTGCTCCTAATAATATGTATGCAAGGAATAGATTTTTCTTTATAATGCATGTAATTAGAGTACAGGACAAAATGTTCTGTTCAAATTCATGACATGCACAACTA
Source organism: Leptocoma aspasia (assembly GCA_013399835.1). NCBI lineage: Eukaryota > Metazoa > Chordata > Aves > Passeriformes > Nectariniidae > Leptocoma > Leptocoma aspasia. Next base: position 1,373,433 of record VXAX01007984.1, read on the forward strand.
ATAGAGAAGGAGAGAATGAGGCCCTTGGCTATTTATTTGCATGAAAAGGCTCTAATATAGGATATACTTTAGAGAAATTAGTTTTTAATCTAGGTGACTAGATGAGATTTTAACCCTGAACTGGTTTTGAGCTGACCTGGGAGAATTTATGCAGTCATAAATGTGATGCCCTGGAAACCAGACGGGTGTCACTTTTTCATTAATTTTTGAATATCTTGTGCAGTCAAGGGGAGCAGAAAATCAGTCCTTTTAGAGGCTCACCTTATGTGAATTTGCTCTGGTGAGACTGAATCAAAAAAAAAAAAAGCAGATAGAAATTTTAGAAGGAATGTATTCTTTGTAAATTTGGCCATTGGAGGAGTTAGGTACATTGATTCAGCAGTGATTCCCCCTGCTTGACCTGTATAAAAGCAAAACCTACAGCTGTAGCTTTCTATGAATACATTAAATAGAGCAAGTTACTCTCCCAGCACAAGTCTATTAAAGACACTATTGCTCTGCAATTTTAACATAACTGATATAACAAGTCCTTGAAGGAGCATTTCAGAACACAACTGCTGCTTAAACAGCACTACTCATTTAATGGCTGATACAGGAAATGTGTGGTTTCTACTGTAGATTTTTTATCAGGTCAGGGCACACACCTCTCATCCCTTGGCAAAAAGAACTTTGAGCACATCTGGAAAGGACCTGCAGCAATCCTTGATGAATCAGTGCAAACAGCATGAAGTGAGGACAACAATAATTTCTACTGTATCAGACCTTTAAACAGTTGCTCATTCAGCATCTGATTAGTAACTCTCAGCTTGAGTCAGACCCTCCAAGTTATTTTTATACAAAAGCAATATTTTAAATAACCAGCAGGGACTTGAGAGGCACCCCAGTCACTGCTGGTGGTGTTTGAGGTGCTGGGTGACCCAGGACATGCACCAGGGCTGGGACTGTTCCTTTTCTCCCAGCAGTGCATACAAGCTCCAGCAGAAACCCAGACTCCACCAGTTCTAGAAATTCAGCATCTCACCCTTGGGAGCCCATGGCACAGTGCTGGCCACCACTGGAACCAGCAGCCAAACATTCCAGACAGGGAAGGAGTAACCTAACGAGCACAGAAACCTCACAGCACTGAAGGACATGGAGACATAAATTATTTCTGTAAAAATCGCCACATTAATTAGGGAGAATGCATAATTTCTTTCTGGTTTTAGGCTTTGAGGAGGGCAGAGAAGAAAGAACCTTTGATGACTGGGGAAAGGCAAGGGCAAAGTGTCTTCCAGTGGCTTGATGAACGAGCAGGTCACAGCAGCAGGGGGAAAGTCAGGGTTTCTGTGCTGGCTGATGAAAAGGGTGTTTCTGTGAGCAACTACAAAGGTGGGAGCAGGCCAGAGCCACTTTGGACTTTGCCTAAGGCTTGGGCAGTTTCAAAGACAATTTATCCATAAATTTCTGTGCTAATTGCTAAATGTACTTCTTTGGGGGAAGCCCAGCTTCCAGTGAGCCATTACTAAAATGTAATGATTTTTTCCAATATTTATCTCTTACCAAAAACTCTTCCAACTCAAGTTCCTCTGGAGACTCATAAAAATGAATGTTTTCACAAATGACCATCCAGAAAATTGGGTCAATTCTCATTCACTTTCCCAACTTTATCTTCCAGCATTGCCAAGAGCTTATGCGAACATATATATTTTTTATCTTGGAAACTAAAAGCTAATAAAAATAATAGATAATTAAAGAAGACCAATGATTGATTCTTTATAACATCAAATGAGGAAGGTGTGTTCTGAAAGCATCTTTTTCCTTCTTGGGGAATTGAGTCATGTGTTATAAATAAGAAAATAAATCCATATAAAGAAACTCAGAAATGACCATGAAAGAGAGATAAAGACTCTTCCCCTGATACTTTATCTGAGCATGTGTGAAGACAAAGAATAAAACTAAAGTGTGGAATATTGAAGCTATGTGAATTCAGAGGGGGGAAAAAAGGGAAAATAAAAGGAAAATACCTGTAATATGTATTGTTCAGGTGCAAGACCTATGACTGCCCAGAGCAAGGCTGACTTATTCCAGAGAGCCCCTTACAGCAGCATCCAACTCCTCAGACTGCCTTTCTGGAGTTCAGATTTTATAACAGGCAACCCTTCAAAACTCAGAACAGCTGAGTTCCACCACCTGGGGAACTCAGAGCTGACATCAGAAAAGGGGCCTTGTTACCAGGTCCTTTGCACCTTTGAAAATATCTTTGTATTTGGTGACTGTGTATTCCCAGGTCAGTGCTCACCTTCTATTGCTCTGGAGAAGAAATGTAAAAAAAACCCCAAAAAGTTACTCGTGAGCAAATCCATATTGTGCAGAAACTGGTGGGCATTTCCCTCCAACCACATGTGCTGCCCCAGCCTGGGAAAGGTGGCATCCTGGATGGAGAAAAAAAACCTGATTGTTGTGAAGCCCAGAAACAACAGATCTGAGAGCACCTCGAGGGCTTTCCTGAGTGCTGAGCACATCTGCACAGCACCTGGCACATCTGGGTAATTTCCTGCAGTGATCATGCTTGTGCCACTTGACACAGTTGGATTTTTGTTTTGTGTTTCTGTTCTAGAATTCTATGATCTTGGCTGTTGAAAATGGGAAATGCAGACAGAATTGCTTTTGGAGAATGGTAATGAGGGGCCATAAATGCTTTGCTAGTACAGTTCCTACATTCCTTGTATCCCCAGCTTTCTTCATGGGCTAATTACTATTCAGGCTCATGTTTTGGTTTCTGAGCAGTTGGGAAACTTGTTGGAAGGTGTGTGCTGAAGCTACACTGTCTCATTATGCTACTTGCTTCCTCGGTTGGAAAAATCATCTCTGACAAGCCACTTTCCTGGGTGCAGAGCTCAAAAGATGCCAAGAGGCTTGGGGCTCGATGAAAGGTATTTGATGTCAATTGCATTTGACATATGCGGGTTTGATATGTTCCTGGCTTCTAAGTGATGCCAAAAATGCAGTTTATGAGAATAATATAAAGGCAGAGGACAGAGATCTAACCTCCTTCAGATAATTGCTCTGAGTTGTTGCAAGGTGACCTTCATCCCCACACAGACAGCTTGTTGGTGAGAGTGCAAAAACATTTCTCTCTCCCAATTTTCCACGGGCACATAAAAAGCAGCTGGTGCTGCTAAAAAAAACATTGCTGACCCTGTGTCTGCTGTGCAGGTGAGTGAGATGGTGGCCTTAATACAGGCACAAAGGAAGCTGTCCTCTGGCTTCCCAAACAGTTCCTGTCTGGGTGGCTTCCTAGTCCCCTTGGTAAGACCAAAAATTTGGTTTGTAAGGAGAAAGACCTGCAGCATGAAACCTTCCAGAGGTGTAAATGCAGCTCTCTTGTCACCCTTCTCCTTCTGTCAGGCAGGTGTCTGGGATCTGGGTGCTGATGGCCAAGACAGATCCTTTTTCCTCAAACAAACAGGGAAGGAGGCTGTGAGGGGTGGATCCTGCAGAGCCCTGCTCCTGACTGCATCCCCTTCCAAAGGGATGATTTCCCCCAGCTGAGTCCTGAACTGCACCATGAACTGGTTATAATTAAACTCCAGGTGAGGCGTGAATTGATAACAGGAAAGCACTCGTGCCTGTGTGCTGAGCTGGAGGCTCAGCCTCTCCCCTGGCAGAGACAGACACACATCACCATCAAGGGCTCCATCTCCCTGTCCCTGCCTGTCCCCAGGGCTGAGGAAACACTCTGGACATAGCATGGAAGTGCAAACTGGATCTACCTAATTCCATAATGTTATTTCTCTGCTCAGGGGACACATCTTCCCTGTCTGCCCTGTGTCAACACCACTCTCCCAAACACTCAAGGCAGAGCTGACAACCCCCATGATCCCAAAGCATCACCATGTCTCCAGGGGGGAGGGAAGGATCCCCAGCTCTCTCCTGCCTGCAGGACTCCATCCTCCTGGACAGCCAGCAGGGCCTTGGTTCCTATTGTCACTGTGGGGCTGGCTGTCACCTCAGCACCTCAACCTGCTCCAGGGAGCTTGAACAACCTTGCTGACAGCTCTGCAGCTGGGAGAGCAGCCTTGGGAATGTCCTGAGGAATGTGGCATTGGCTGTTTCCACCTCCCAGTCACACACTGCTGAATTTGCCCTGCTGAGTCCTCAGCTGCCTCCTCTCAGTCCCTCCTGGTGTACCTGTGCCCGGGTCAGGCTCAATCCCATGCTGGCAGGAGAGGACAGTGCCCAACAATCACCCCTAGATCCTTCTTCTGTGGCAGGAGAAGTAATGAGGCTGAGGAAGGCCAAGAGCTCTGAGTTCACACTGTCCACCCTGACCCAGCTGAGTGGGCACCTCAGTGCCACAGTCTGGGGGAGCACACAGAATCCTCCTGTCTGAACATCTGGACATTTCCACAGAATTTAGCTCCATGGTGAAAAAGAACTTTTCACACCATGCTCCCTAATGTAGAAATCAACAGGAAAAACAAGCTTCTCTTTTACTGGTTCATTTTCCTTGGTGCCAGAGCAGCACAGAGCCACAAGTCAGGGACATTAATGATGTCCTGTTGGGGCTGGGCAGCACCGACAGCCCCAGAGCCCCTTATCAGCACCAGGAGGGAAGAGAGAGTGAGTCTGTGCCTGCCTCTGCCCACTGAGCATTTCCATAGGTGTTTTCCTTCTTTCAACACTCCAAGAGTGACCTAACCTCTCCCCAAATGTCATCAGCTGCAGTTTGTTCTCAGCAAATTGCTTTGCTGTTTAATGAGGGCAATTTCCATGCTTGCTTAGATTTTGCAGCTCTTGCTGTTGGGGCCAAAATTAATCTGCCCTTCCTTTGGGAAGAATACCTCCTGTACTTCCTCTGGGAAAAATACTTTCTGTCCTCCAGCTGTCCCTGCTCACGCAGAGCTGCCTGCTGAAAGCCCATCTTACCCTTGTGAGATGCAATTGTTCCCAGAAAAGACACAGTTTAAAGATGTCTTTGAAGCCTTGTTCAATTTAGAACTTTGGAAAACTGCTGCCCTAAATCTCACAGCTGGAAGTCATGGATGGAGTCTGGATGTGGCTGGGATGGACCCACAGTTGCTTTTTAAAGCAAAGTGTAAATACCACAGCACACTTCAGAATCAAGCCCTGTACATGCCAGAAGTGGTACTGCATTCCAGGGATATTTTGCTAAAATCTCCAGAGCAGGAAATCGCTATTTTCTAGTATAAAATTCAAAATTCTAGCCTGTTTTTGTAAGCTGCAATTCCCAGCCATTCAAATTCATGTCTTTTACCCATCATTGCAGTATTTTACTGAGAGTGTGTATACTTGTAAATGCTATAGATCATCTAACTGTTCAAATCTGGTTTGGGCTAGAAATTACATGTGCACATAATAAGACATAATCTTGGTTTGAAAGATGCAGACAGATAAATGGTAGGGTACAAAACTCCAAAGTGGAACTGCTGTATACAGTTTATTTCTTTCACACAGGTCCTCCAGGAGCTACCCAGCTGGAAATGCAAACATCAAACCTTGAGATGGCTTTTGAAAACACAGGCCAAATGAAATGAGCAATTTGCCATGGACACACAGGGAATTTGCAAGAGCACCAAGAATGGGAGCAAGATATCTGAAGTGAAATTTAGAATGCTTGTCCTAACACTCTCCCTGGTACAACAATGCACAGCTGATTCTCTGTTTTCTTTCTTTCTTAGGTATCTCACTCCAGCTTCTTAAATATATTTTAATAACATTAAAAAGAAATAACAGATATGCAGGTGCTTCTATTTATGAGTAAGAAACTTTCTTAGAAGTTCACAAGAACAAAAAAAGCAATGTGTGTTCCCAGGCACAGTAAGATTTCTGAGCAAGCCTTTTTTATTATTCAATTTAAGCAAAAGTAAAATATATAGCTGTTTCAGATTTGGTTCTTCTCTGAAACATGCCTTGTAGAACAATGTTTCTCTCCCCCTGTAATTCTGACTCCACAACACCAGTTTTATTTGCCAGGCCTGGCAAACAATGATCTATCCATCCATGTCATGCATATTATGTCAAATTTATTACGACAGCTTTCCAGCGCATTTCCAGTCAAGGTTTCATTCTTCTTACAGATTCTGCAAATGAACAACAGTTTTAGTTACAAATGCCTCCCCATGAGGCAGGACTCCTGACAATAGAACAGAACTTACTGTATTTCTTGCAGAATTGTGACACCCATACAACCAATCATTGTGACACACTGCTGAGGAACACTGTTTTGCTCTGTGGTTGATATATTCCCAACTCAAAATGAACAGGAGGGGTACTGGGAGTCATTCATGCCTTGATTAGTACTTGGCTGGATCACACATACATCTTCATGTCCCCACAGGAGAAGAGAACCCAAAGGATCAGCTGCCCACAGCCAAGGCCCTGGACCTTGGGAGAGGTTTGACCACAGGACAAAGGATGTTTGTGGAAACATGAATATTAACCATGCACAGAGCAAAACATGGAGCAGAGGGAGTTGCAAGATGTTCCTGACAAATGGTGGCAGTGCTAATGAGTGTCTGGACTAAACGATTCTGTTCCCTTTTTGTTGGAAAGCACTTAGAGCTTTACGTTATCTCTGACCCAGCAAAGCTTTAACACCTGCTTGGAGTGAGGCTCTTATCCACCTGACTCACGTGCAGGTGGATAAATGAACTGGGCTTTGGGCAGGAAAATGCCCTGTCTGGTTCTTCCCATCTGGGGAAGCACCCAGTGCCAGTGGAACTTTATTTTCAATCAGGAAATGAAATCCAGCCCCTGCTTTGCAAATTCTCAGCCATGAAACACTGCAGAGACCAGCTCTGAGCTGCACCAGGAATAAAAGAACTGTCACAGCAGCCCCCCACAACACTGACAGCCTTCTCCTCCCTGCTCACAGCACTTCTTCCCTTTCTGTGCCCAGGAAATCCAGCCATGGTCTCACCTCTCCTTTGGTGTTGCCTGCAGAGGAGCCTGGAGCCAGCCCTGGCCACTCCTGTCTGCTGAAGGCTGCTGGACAGCTGTGTCCAGGCACCAGGCAAGGGAAGAAATGTTTGGGAAAAGCTGGTTTTGCTGTTGCTGAAGGATTTCTCAATCCTTTCAACACGGGAAACCTCACAGTCCATGCAAATTGTAACAAGCCTGGAACTTCTGCTGGCAGAGGTTCAGAGGGGCTGAATGCTTGGGAGCATTATTATCCATTCCAGTCTCTGCTGCTCTGACAATCTGTGTCTCACCAAGAGCACAGAAATGCTGCATTATCAGCATCAGACCCAGAGAAGAGGATTAATGTGATTAGTCATAAATGGACCGAGAAAAACCCATTTTGGAGTTTAGAGGAGTTCTGTTGGAGAACTTGCAAATGCAAAGATATTGAGCACCCAATAACTATTTAACCTAGTGTGCCAACATTATTCTGCTTTGGAAGTTTATACCAGCAAGTGAAAAAAGCTGGATTTAAATAGCTGTCAGAGAAAATGAAAAGGCTTCACAGCTTTAAAGGTTTGGAGAAAATAAATGCAACCACTAAGGGTATTTTTTAAATAATGGAAAAATGACATCGAATAAGCTAACAATGGTGAATTTCATACAGCAGTAAATAGGAATATCACTCTTCAGCCTTTGATTTTATGAAAGAAACCGATGTCATTTGGCAGATAGCAAACTGAGGTACAAAGAAATAAAAAGGGGTTTTGTCCTGGTACCTGAGGAGACCACAAACAAAAGGCAGGGCAGCACCCCAGTGCCCTTCTTATGAGCAGCACTGCCCATCCACACAGCCTTGGATCTGCTGCTGATGCTCAGGAGCACAGCAGAGCTCAGGTCTGAAGGGGCTGGCATGGGGTGAGCCCCTGAGCTCTGGTCCCACTGCAGGGGGACTTCCCAGAGCCAGGGCAAGGCTCAGCCACAGGGCAGCACTAATTTTATCTCCCAAATCCCAGTCCCCTCAGGAGCTGGAGCAGATTTTCAGCTCTCTGGGAGAGTCAGTGATGTGGATGTGCTTTGAGGGGTGCCAGAGCACATGGAGTGTGCACAGCTTAAACTTTGGAGGGGACTCCCAGCAGGTCAGATCAGCCAGCACTAAGCCAGGGGTGCAGCTTAACCAGAACCAGCTCTCCAGCAAAAATAGCACCAGGGTCTAACCCTAAAGCAGCAGTGCTGGGTGACAGCTCTGAGAACCAGGTCCAGGGGGACAAGGTGCTCTTCCAGGCTGGTGTGAGCAATAAACTCCTCTGCAACTCGTGGTTATGATACAGCTGGGAGTAAGTGAAACACTAATAAACCCCTCAGATGTAAAAATGAACTAAAAAAACCCCATCAGCACCTATCCATCGCTGCTCAGGGAACACAACTTCTCCCTTCCACCTTTGCTTACAGCAAAGCTCATGCTGAAGTGGTTTCCTGCTGTGGGATGTGTTTGCTGAGCCCAGGCCTGCAGGAGCCATTGATCACTTCCACAGGTAAACAACCTTGTTTTTCACCAAGCACAGAACACATAGATGCAGAGATGCAGGCTGTGAGCTAGAGGGTTTTGCAGCCAGCAAATTCAGGGAATAACTTCAGTATAAAATTAAATCAGTATAAAATTAAAAAGAGAAATTAAAAAAAAAAAAAAAGAAAAATGTTGACTTCACCTATCTCTGAAATCCCTTGGAACCCAACAGCTTCTTTTCCAATAAAGGACACAGAGCAGCTTCCAAAATGTAGCATCACATGTTGGGTACAATTCACGCATCCAAAGTCTTTTTACTGAAACAAAACAACAACAACAGCAAAAAATTCCAGGGGAAAAACATAGGCATTGGCTCTACCACAGGAAAACTCAGATTTTGTCATATGAATCAGTCAAAACCAGGACAATTCCTTTGGTTTCAGTATAAACTGTTATTTCCTAACTTTCAGTGAATAACATCAATTCCAAATGGTCATTTATCTTCAAGAGCAAAAATAAATCTTCACCCACAATACTTCAAGTGCAGATTATTGTCCTCAGAGGGGAAAAAACAAGTCCCTTTTCCAGTCACCTGTGAGTAAAACAATTTGCTTCCTAATTCTAGAAAGAACTCTACTGAGCAGAAAGCTACCTGTGGCTGCCAGAACATGGATTTCAGGTGGTTTAAGGCTGAGTTTTTTGGTTTTGGTTGGCTTGGGGTTTGTTTGTTTGTTTGTTTTTTGGGTTTTTTTTTTGGTGTTACATATAATTTTGTCGTCTCTACATGTGGTGGTATGTAAAAGATCAACTTTTATAATTAAAATAGTCAATTTTTATAATTAAAACCCCCATTGATTGAAAACTAAATAATTCCAGTGTCAGGAATGACTATTAATTTGCTGAATATAACCAGGATCATTCAAAATATTCTCAGTTTCTGAAACAATGGAGAATTCTTAGCCCTTCACATGATTTGCCTTTAGTGGGACTCTTTTTTTTAAATTTTTCCAGGTTTTTATATTTTTGGATATTTCCAAGACTGATCAACATTACCCACAGTATGAGAGCTACAGGAAATCAAGGCCAAGGAAAATCTATTAAATCCATGTTTTCATACAGATTTTTTCCTTCAGCTTCAGTGAAAGCAGCAGATTGACCTCTCACTTTAGCAACCACTGAGTATTTAAGAGACCATCAGGAATTTAACAAGCCAAGTGCTGTATTTATCCCATAACTACAAGCTGCCATTCCCAGAGGGAACTCCCTTCCCACTCCCTTGAACATATCATTTTTTTCAAAAGACATATCAGGATGTTATTTTCTCTTAAATGTCCTTTAAACTGTCCCCATCTGTCACTGGGTGCAAGTCTCTCACACCCTAGGGAAAGGATGCAGCTATGTTTTGGTTATCCCTTGTTACACCACAATTGCAATGTGTTTAAACAGCAAAACACTGTGATTTTCTGTTTCACATGGAAATTGGAAGCTGTGCTATTGGCAATTGGAACCACAGCACTATGGACAGGAACTTGGCTGACTTGTTCTTCCTGGTGGTGCCACCTCCCCTTTTCTCTTGGAGGTGGGGAAAATACGGAGAGCAGAAAGAAAAAGCCAAAAAAAAAGTAAAAAGAGGAATAAAGTCTCAGGTTTCTTGAAATAGATTCTGCCTTGCTTTGGGCTGGTTTTGATTGGCTTCTGTATAATTAGCTCTTGCTCACAGTTTCTGTGATAATTGCACTCTCTATTAATTGAGCATATATTGTACTCCATGCAGTCAGCAAGTGATGAAGCTGTCAGTATTTTGTTAGCTATTACACTGCCTGATTCTTATGGGCTGTTTGATATTAGTAACAAATTAGCCAATTTATACGTCATAAATAAGATTCAAAAGCCCTGCTTTATCAGCTGGAGAGAAAAATACTCTTATCTTGGTTGACAAAATGCTTGTACTAAGATTCCAAGTGCCTTTTGGCAGGAATTCATCACAGCAGATGTATTCCTTCTATCAGGCACCATTTGGTTCAATTATTCTTAATGTTTAATGGCAGAATAATTGAACCAAATGGTAATATATACCCCCATAAAATACTTTCATCAAATGCTTTAATTGCTGGGTCTCTATAACTGCAGTGTCTGAGAGCTTTATTCTGCTTATTGACACTTGACAGACCATGATGTTAATACATTACTTCCATAAATCTCTTGATGAGCTTTATCAGAGGTGAGCACTAAACCCATGCAAACAGGTTCTCCACTGGTAAATGGGTTGGGGAGCTGGAACAAAAAACCAAAATGACCCAAAGCTACTTCCTCACAGTCCCAGGCACTCCTGAGCAGCCACCCTGCAGAAGAAGGAAGGACGAGGGTGGCCATGCCTGTTCTACGCTTTCAAAACCTGTTCCAGACATCTTCCCCCTTGCTAGGGAGCATCTTGGTCTTGGCAAAGCAGTTTCTTCTTTTCTGCTTACTGGGCATTTCAGTGCTTGTGCTCAAAAAGTTCTTCCTTGGGCCAAATCTCCCCAAACCCACAAGAGCTGTGACAGCAATAACATGGGATAAAATAAAATTGGCAGAGGCTAAGGATGGAAATGATGGCTCAACACACTCTTGACCCTCCCTTGGCATTCTGGAATGCCTGGACAAAAGCAGCAGGAGGATGCCAGGAGATGGGGTGAGCAGGAAGGAGATGCAGGGCCAGGGGAGAACTTGCAGGGAGGGGGAGGAGGACTGTTTGCACTCCCTGCTGGATGCAGGGAATAAACATTGTAACTAAGGAATAATCATAATAGGAAGGAATGGTTTACAGGTCAGGGGAAGACATAAAGCAGAAGGGGATCTCTGGCTCCCCAAGGCACTGCCTGGCTCTAGTGTTGCATTTTTGGCTACTGCTGGGTACAATGGTGGTCACTGGTCAGGGCTCCTCACTGCCAGGCAAAGGATGCAACAATCCAGGTATTGTGCATCCAGAAATGGCCAGAAGACAGTGAGGAGATGAAGCCACCTTCTCCTTGCTTCTGGGAAATTCCCAGGCTATCAATAGCAACAGATTTCAATATTAAACTGAGGTAAGGGAAAAGCACAGAAACACCTGCCAGTGTTACAGATCCATGTCCTGATCTCCACACCACCAACCTCAATGCAGGCACTGGATCTGGACACATTTGTGCAGGCAGGTGCCATCTCAATTTGTGCCAAAACAGAGAGTGCCCAGGAGGACAGAGCAGCACAGAAAACAGCAAGAAAAGTGAGTCCCTCCCAGGTCCCTAGAGAGCCCCTCTCTGCTGAGACACCTGCTCTAACTGAGCAAACACAAGCACGGTGCAAAATCCCTTGTGAAGAATACTGCTGGGATTCTGAGAGGATTAAACAGAGCAGAAGGAATGGGGAAGAGATGCACTTTGAAAGCTTCTCAATTAGTTTCTAATTGCTGGCACCCAGCCAGTCTGGGGATGCAGGGAAGGGAGGGGAACCAAGGAGCCACAGCAGTTGTTCCCAGCCCAGAGTTCCCCCAGTGCCAGCAGATCAGAACCACCAGGGCTGCAAGGACAGCCTCACCCTGTGCTCCTGCTTGTGCTTTAGGCCTGAGAAATGAAACATCACAGTATTATGGATGTATTCACTATTCTGTTTTTACCAGTCTGGGTTTTTTTTACTCTTTCTGGGTAAAGACAGAATTGAATGAAGATTGAAGGGGTGAAGCCTGTGGGAAAAATCCTACCCACTGAAGTTTTCATCATGCTATGGCATTTATGTATACTACAAGAAAAAGCCCCTTCCAGTGCCTGAAGGAGGCTACAAGAAAGATAAATGGGACTATTTATCAGGAATTATAGGTTTTAAACAGAAAGATGGTAAATTTAGATTAGATATTGGGAAAAAATTCTTCCCTGTGAAGGAGGTGGGGCCCTGGCACAGGCTGCCCAGAGATGCTGGGGCTGCCCTATCCCTTGAAGTGTTCAAGGTCAGGCTGGATGACGTTTTGAGCGACCTGTTCTAGTGGAAGGTGGTTGGCAGGGGAAGTTTGACTGGATGATCTTTGAAGGTCCTTTCTAAGCCAAATCATTTTGTGATTCTGCGAATGGGAGCTATTGCAAACCATTAAAGCAGCACCTGCTCTTGAATTGCCAAGTGGATGTTTCATTGTGATTCACATATCCTGAGTTAGGGATGGGGATCCTGGGACATCACAGAGACACTGCACAGCTCTGTCCTGAAGGCTGGAAGTGATACAGGCACTTTCTGAACCACCTGCTGTTAATGCCCATCTTAGGAGAGACTGGAGCACAGAGTGTGTGTGGTTCTCTTACACCAGAAACAGGCAGCAGAACCAAAGGAACCCTATATACAAGTCCTGCCAGCGTGGGCTTTGCTGCTGTTGCTGCATTTTCAGATCTCTGAAAGATCTGGAAACAACTGAGGGAGAACTTAAGCTGTGATGTGAAAAAGCTCAAGCTCAATCATGAAACCTGGAAATCAATTATTAGAAGGAGGCACTGCTCTGGCAGCCCCCTCTGTGTCCTTTCGAGCCTCATGACATGGAGATTGGAATTTCCCAACATGAAAATCCAATGCAGCTACCATGCAGAGCAAGCCAGGTTCAGCAGATGGAGCATGACAGTGAGAATCCTTCAGGTTTGAGAGCAGAAATTTCTGCAATGAATATAATCCAGATGATAGTGGGAAAAAAAAATCAAGATGTCTTCTGTTAAGAAAATCAATAGGATTGAAGCTCCAGGGCTGAGTTGGGCACATGGAGATCTGACAGTGACACTGCTCTGCTGTTGCCCTCAACAGTTTTGTCTTGATGAGGAAGAACTTGGCATTCTGAACATGGGAATGAGAACAGCACTGCCCTGCTCCCACCATGGTAAACACAGAAAAAAGATTCAGTCTTTTGCAAGTGACATTCTGCACATCTGAGAAAATTTACTTTCTGCTCTGAGTGTTCTCTGAAGCGAATGTAAGGACTGACTGACAGATGTTCAGTGGACATCTGCTGTGGAGGTGTGTTATGTCAAGCATTCCACCAGGGCTGCAAGACAATAGAGATGGAAAATTAAATGCAAAATAATGTATTGCTTAATTTTCCATGTGTTTTGCACATACTTGTTTAGAGCACAGCTCAAAAGGGATTAACATCTTCGTATGACATTCCTCCTGCTGTACAATATGGGGAAATCACTTGGGAAAACAGCAGAAAAAGCCTCTGGCACTGAGGGCTTTCCAGCACTTCAGGAATACAAGATTTAGGCTGAGTGGTGCTAATCAATGAAGCTGAACTTCAGTGAATGGACAGGATTGAGAAAGTCCAAGAGAAATACTGGGAGTTTGTCTGACTTTACATTAATACTGGATTCTTTGGGCAAGCCCTAATAATTTCTGTTGACATTAGAAAGGAATGCTGCAGCCAGAATTCCTAAAAGGCCCTTTTTACTATGTCTGCCTCAAAAATGGAAAAAAACAAAAGAGGCAGAGAGAAAATCACCCCACCAGTGTTTCACTGTGAGAAAAAAGGGAGGGACAAGTCCACAGCTGATCTTGCCCAAACATCTCCAGGAGCTCCTAGCACAGAGCTGCCAACACCAACCCACTATTCAGGGGCGAGTCAGGACATCCTAAGGACCTATGCAGGGTCAGAGGATTTTAGGCCTGACATCTGTTGATGACAAAGAAAAGATTCACACCTCCCTAGTGAAGTCTGAGCTTGTCTGTGCACGGCACAGGGGCCACAAGGGCAGGACAGTGCTGCTCTGCATCCACCGTGCAAAGCCCATGTCCCAGTGCTGCTGGCAGAGGGAGGATGAGCCCTTTGATGCTCAGTGGCAGCACTGCTGGGCTCCTCCTGAAGGGCAGCAGTCCCTCCACAGCTGCAGGGGGTTCTTTGCTCAGGACTGGCTCCCCCCCAGCCCAGGATATTACAGCAGAGGGGGATCAGCCCCACGCTGCTGCCAATCCCCTTTGAATGAGGTCCCTGGTCCCACAGTGCTCGGCCACAAGGTCAGTTCTGCTAAGCAGGCAGGGCAGCAAATGCCATTTGTGCTTTTAATGGAAACTCAGGGAAGGAGAGTTCTTACAGGGATTGAGCTGCTGAGTGTTGGCTATGTTGGGTCACGGAGCCAAACAGAGCAGTGCCCCTGAACTAAATGGCATTTCCTAGCCCCTGAACTAAATGGCATTTCCTAGCCCCTTTTACCAACCCCTGAACTAAATGGCATTTCCTAACCCTTTTACTAACCCCTGAACTAAGTGCCATTCCCTAATCCCCTTTACTGACCCTTCTGTGGAACAAAGGAACAACATTCCTCCTGAGGACTTGCTGCAATGCCCTTTCTTGCCTGTTATTTTTTGTTTCTGTTTTGGAGCAGCAGTTGGCACCTAGCTCTAAAGAGGCTGCCACATGCAATTACAGAGGGAAGGTCTTGAAGGACACAGTGCTGAAGCAGAGAGACATTTGAAATAAACTTAAAGGGAACAGCTTTGTTTAGCTGTGTGGCCTTTGGCTGCCCTGTAATTCTTTATGTCGATTATAATAGAAAGATCAAATTTCTCATTTTCTCACCTTTGTATCTAGAGAAATGCAAAATTTCTTACACTTGATCTCTCTGAGCCCTCCTTTCCCAGATTTGCTTACCAATGCTTTGTCACTGTCACCTCCTTGATGATGACCTGCTTGTATTCATCCATGCATTCAGAAGAGTTGCTCTGGTAAATACAAAGGTCCCAGTTTCCAAATCCCATCATGCTGCACATCCCAACGGCACTTAATTCATGAAGCAACCTATTTCTGTCACTTGCTTCCTTCTGTCCAGGCTTGGCTATCTCTGTTAGATTTCATTAAAAGTTAGCATGGATTTAATTGTGAATTGAGGGCCAGGATATTTCCCCATCTTTGAAAACACAAGGAGGTCCAGAATGAGGCATCTTTTGTACCAGGAAATATTATCCTCATGGCATTGCTCTTACTTTCTCCTTCTTCTTTCTACACCAGCATGGGCAGAACAGAAATGCAAAAGGCCAAATTCACATATGCACTAGAGATTCTTCTGCAATCTGCTACCAGGTCTTGGATAAATCAAATCTTGCCTCACAGCAGTTATCTCTGAGGAGTAACGTGCAATAATCCATGTATACTTTTATTTTTAATCTTTAGCTGGTACTTTGTGAGACTGAACAAAGACACAGACGTGTTGAGGATTCTACCAAGGGTGCATCTGTCTCCAGATGAAAGGATCCTGACATCAAACTGACTGCAGCTGGGATGGAAAAAGTTTTAAATCACTGCGATCAACACAAGTTTTGCACCAAAGTACAAATACACATGCCATGATTTCCTCTGGGTGACAGGCAAATCCTGTTATTCTACTTATGAATGGGCCTCATTAAGGAGGAAAAAAATTGTTGGTGCAACCTGTTCCTTTTTAAATTAAACATATTAAAGTTGATAGATGCCCCTAATTCTCTGCTCAGCCTTTTATGCGTTGCAATAACACTGCTCCCATTGTTAGGGAAAGTCTTGAGTTTGCATAATCTGCTTTTCATTTCCCTGGCAGCTGCAGATCATTCTTAGTGACTAAATTAAAAACAGTTTCTTTCAAGAATCCACCAGATCTGTCCTCCTTTTTTCCTCCCTGTACCTACAGGTTAGGGAGAAAAAAAGAAAACAAAACCTTCCCAACAAGCATTAAATCCTATTAAATCAGGCTGGAAGGTCACCTCATCCATCCCTCTGCCCTGAGGCAAGAATCAACTCTCCTTAAGCCATCCCTGACAGATGCTCACCTCTCTAAAAACATCCATTGATGATTTCACAGCCCATCCCTTGGCTTACCTCATGCCTAGGAGTCTGACCTCAATGTCCCTGACCACAGCCAAAGCTCCTCACTGCTTGTCCTGTCCCCACTGAACTTGGGCAGGTGAGGAGTCTCTTGGGGAGACTATTTCTCCTTGCAGAAAAGTACTTCTCACTTTGAAACAGGCCTAAACATGGGTCCCAAGTGAGCTGTGTGTGGGGAGAAGTGGGGAAAAACCCCAGGAAGTTCAGAAGAGGAAGGGGAAAGAAGCTGGGTGATAAAATGACCTTCTCTGCCCCACTTTGGCCGTGCTAGAGCTGACCTTGACTGCAAAAGACACTCCAATTTCCTGAAAGGCAGCAAGAAGAAAAACAAGGAATGAAATCTCCCAATCAGCTGAGGCTTGCAGCAGCACTGAGAACTGGCATTCTACATGTCATGTAATAAAGCCCTAAACCTTGGGGATTTCTGTAAGTTGACAGGTTTTGCCCTAGGACACAGTCTGGCCACTGCCTGGCTCTGTGCACAGATTTCCTGGCTCTCCTAGCCCAGCAAGGCTGCTCAGTGCTGTGTTTTGGGCCACCCTCAGTACACTCAGCCAGTCCTGGGCTCAGCTCCTAGCAGGAGGGAAGCCTCCAGGCCAGCCTGACCCACAAGAACCAGAGGATGCTCTTGCAGGCCACCAGGCACAGCTCAGCTGGGAGGGCAGGGCAGGGCAGAGCAGCCAGCCCTGCTGGGCATCTCCTCTGGCGGCTGATTTGCAGTGCCGTGCTGTTCCAATCACAGCAATTTGCATGATGCCAGCTGCTCTGCCCGGCGCAGGGAGGCACAGCCCTGACAAATGGGATGGTAAGTGCTCCTTAAGGACATTGCTCCACAACTCCCAGCTGTTACACTTTCGCTGTGAGAATTTAAAGGTATCTTGTTAAAGATGTAACACCATGCCAGCATTAACAGTTTCCTCCTGTTTTGCCTCCCAAAGTGTCCCGTCCCACAGAGTTTTATTAATGGAGGTTGAAATTTCCAGATTTAAAGGCTAATTAAATCCCACTTAAAGCTTTCACAGAGGGGATTAGCTGGAACTTACCCACTGCTTATGCTGCTGTTTGGTTTGTGTGGGGAAAATACAACTAAAAACACCTTTCCCAGGGAGACCAAACCCAACTTTGCACATTTGCACGTGGAGAGAAATGATCCATACAAATAAAACAAACCAGTCCACACCACCACAACGAGTCTTTGGTTACAGCCTGAGAACACAGTGCCTGAGAAATACCAAACCTTCAAAGATACCAAACCAGAGCTTAGGGAATTTTCCATTTTACACCTGAAAAATTAAAATTATACTGTTCCATTCTATATATGACTTTGGAGGAATAAAACTTGTATGTACTGTCATTGGCCTGCATATAAGAAAGGCTATGTAGAGATAGAATTACCTACATTTTTAGATAAAAGGCAAATATGTTGGAGTATAGCAGAATTACCCGACTGAAACTCAATTCCAATGCATTTGATTTCACCTACCTGTCACAAGATGCTGAATGGAAGAGCACAGGCAAATTAAACATTTTTCTATTTTATAGAAAGAAGAAAGTCAATAAACATGTTAATTTTTATATTTATTTGACAAAACGGTGTACACAGTATTAATCTTTGCAAAATAATAATTGTGTATGCACAGTGGATGGTTTTGAGACCAGAGTTAGGGACACAGTGTGTGACAACATTGCACAAACAATTCTTCCACAGAATCTTAACTTTCCAGTATTAAAATATATAAAATAGATGTGACTCTTTTATTTATTGTGGTGAGGTAAACATTTCTTCCTTCGGAGCAGTGTGGCTTTTATGCACTTTCAAGAAAGCTGCTAACGATACCCTTCTCCTTCATTCTGTCAATAACTACAGACCTAGAGGCATATTTATTGCTGTTCTAATGGTCATACATTTTTTCCTTAAGCAATATGTAGAGAAAGGAATGGAGAAGGAAAAACCTGCAGGAATTGATGATAGCAACCTGTCTGCACTATTTGTGTCAGAAGCCAAAGATTAGTGCAGATAATTTATTTTGAATGTAACAGTTTTAATCGAAATGTCAAGAAAAAATTATTTACATTTTTCTAAGCAGAACATGGTATTGATTATAGCTGCTCAAAAAAATCACAATTAGGAATTTATTTCACAGATTTTTATATCTCTGCCCATTTACAAGACCAGATCATAATATCCCCTCATTTGTTCACTGTTCAAATTTATTGATGATTTTCAGCACATAATTCCTGGGCAGAGTGAGATTTGTACAAAGTTCTTCAGTTACACAAGATCTTTAGTATTGCCTTCTGTTCCCTGAATGAATGATTTGTGTAACTAACAGCTTGAATTTTGACTGCAACGAAAGAGTATATAATCAAAATGAATCTTGGTCAATATCTGAGTACTGAAACGTAGGGGTTTTTTTATACATACTTTTACTGATTCCTGAGAAGTCAAATACTTTAGAAATTGAAAAGTTCATTTGTGTTTTAATCCCAATAAATCAGAAATGGTTGTTGGAAGTTAAATCAGCTGAAGACTTCTCCAGGCTCCTGAGAGAAAACTGCTTCAGTTTCCCATCTTTAAAACCTCACAGCAGTGACATTCTCACAAAAGAGGTTATTCTGAAAAGTTAGCAGCCATTTCCTTAGTGGCAGAAACATCCTCCTGGAGCCCCCTGTATGGCATTGCTACATCTGGAAATACAGCAGGGCATTTCCAAAAACTAGAAAAGAAATGAATCACATTTCAGTGGTTTATAGGCACAGTGAGAGTGGGAGTTCCTGTCACTACCAACTTTTCCTTTTCCTATGTGAGGTATCCATTGGCATCAACAAGAGAGAATCAGCTTAAGGCAAAGCTAGTGATTTCCAAAAAAAAGAAAATAAACATCATTCATTTGAATAAAAATAGGATTGTAAGCACAGCTTTTTACATTATTTCAAAAGTCCATAAAAAATATAAACCTACTGTTAGTTCACTGACTGTTTACAATATAAAAACAGGAATGAAAATATTGTGAAATAGGTGACCTAGAAGTGTTTGATTAAAGAACAATGCTGTTGACAGAAGTCAATTATTACTTATTGTGTCTTATCATGAGTTTATCAGTGACCATTTTGGAAGGAGAGACAAAAAAGAGCTTTAGGGAGTGAAGTATTACTTATTACAGTTGTGACTAACAAAATTACCAAAATTAGATAAAGACATACAAACTTTAAAGATTGTAGCTGAAAAATTTCTGAAGTCCAGCTTGCAAGCCTATGGCCTGGGTTGGCCACATTTCTCCAGTTAAGCCTGATGACAGGTTAGGAAAACTCCATGAATCCTCTGGAACATGAGCAGGGATGATGCCTTGTGAAACACAAGTACTTCCCATGAGGATAACCTCCAAGGTGTTATTTTTTGGCCACACTTGCCACTGCCTTCTTTGCTGCATCCTCAAGGTCACTGGCAGACATGATGGGGAGTCCACTTTCACTCAGAATACGCTGGGCTTCGTGGACATTTGTTCCTAAAAAAGAACACTGACTATAATTAGTAATTAATATTAATGAACAAATGAACATCTCCTAGCACGTCTCTGAAAAATCAGGTAATGCCTCAAACTCCTTTCAGTTTAGCAACAGAGCAAACGAGTGCCTTAGACTGAGCTGAGAAGAAGGAGCTCTTAATTCCTGTGACAATTGTGACAGACAATGCAATCTGATAATGGCACTTGTGTGCCCAACAGGGGCTTTGTGAAGATTAGAGGGTCACTGCAGCATCCCCCAGAGTCAGCAGGGACATCCAGCAAGAGCACTGGATAATGGACCTCGTGCCAGGCTCTTTTTAAGGCATTTATTAGCCACAATCAGCTACAGCTAATCAGTGAGTCAACAATAACTAGAATTCACCTGTGATAAGTGAAAGCTGCAAAATGAGCTGTTGAAAGGTGAAGATTTGGGTAATCCTGAAAATTTAACTGGGTTTAAGCTGCTCCTGAATATGCTTTTGCATTTTTACTAAAAACAGGGAATACAAAGGTCTCTGAAGTATTCAGCATGACACCAATCCCTCCTCTGCTGCTGTACTAAATTATTATAATCACAGAAACCCTTAAGATCTTTGAGTATGACTGGAAACCCAGCACTGCCAAGTCCACCAATAAACCATGTCCCTGAGTGCCATGTCCACCCCACCTCAAGGAGAAAATATGATTACACAGCACAAGGGCTCCAGCTTGTACGGAAAAAGCTCAACCAGTCAATAGACTAAAGCACAGGAAAGGAAAAAAAATCAAAAACTGAAAAAGTTATTTCAGGAAAATACATTTTCCCCATTTTTCACATTTATCTAAAAGACAAGAGCATCACCTTCCCATTTACTCTATCTCGTTCTTTTTGGAAAACTAAGACTAACAGAAAATCTGAATTCTCCAGAGCTTTCTCCAGCAAAGCCAAGTGACACTTTTCATCACTGCTGTGCTCTGCACCACAGGAGAACCTGGAGTCAGACATCCTACTGAGGAAGCAGAGTCCACACTTTGGGATCACACACTAGTCACAAGCACAAGCACCCTGAGCTGATCCTGTTTAGAATCAGTACTATCCTCCTGCTCCATGTCATGTTCCTTGTTCATTTGCCATGCCAGAATGCTTAATTACTTTGTAATTCCTAGACCCAGCAAAATGAATTTTAATTATATTTGGAGCTATACACTAATTATACCCTTAATTATTAACCAAGCAAGAAGCATACACTTTACTGTGCAACTTCCAGAACGCTCATTTTAAAGGACGATTTTTTTATTTTTCTTTTTTGGCAGACTTCATAAAACATCTGAAATGGTACCACAGAAGCAGAGCATTTCAAGAAGCCTGTTTCATCAGCATGCTCAAGTCAGGATTCCCACTCCTGGTGCTGAAAGGGACCAAAGGCATCCCTGTCAGAGCACTTTGTGACGGGAGAGGCAGGATCAGGAAGAGGAATGTGGGACCCCATCTGCTCCCTCTGCAGAGGCACTGGCAGAACAGGTCGTGCTTCCCAGCGCTGTGCAGAGGACACGCTGTAGGGTTTGTGTAGGAAGGTCAAAGGCATCTGAAATCTTTGACAGAAGGGGGATTTGGTTGCTTAGTAACACCCAGAACTGTACAGAACTTTTTCTACAGAAAAAAAGAATACTATGGGCAAAAAAAGAGCATAATATTTGATTTTTGTTTGAGTATCCTATATAAATATAATGTGGAGGCTGCTACTTGTCAGCCCAGCACTGCACAGGGGAGGCAGGAGCCATTCCCAAGGTTCTCTTCTCTTTGGAGTCNGGGCAAAAAAAGAGCATAATATTTGATTTTTGTTTGAGTATCCTATATAATATAATGTGGAGGCTGCTACTTGTCAGCCCAGCACTGCACAGGGGAGGCAGGAGCCATTCCCAAGGTTCTCTTCTCTTTGGAGTCCCTCACATTCGTGCAGTGATTCCCAACATGCCTTAAAGGTTTTGTCTTTTATTTAGATACAAGGGTGATAAACATTTAAAACAGTCAAGAATGTACTGATCTCTCAAATAGGATTCTATGAGACAAAGCGTTATGAGGAGAAAAAAATGGAAAGAGGGAAATTTTCCTGGAAATTTTCCCACACAGAAAAAAATATTGTGCTGTTTGTGATAGCCATGTAATAAAAACTAACTTTTGCTCTTCACTAAGTGGCCAATATTAATTTACTAACGGGTCAGAGAGGGAACAATACATTGGATCTGTTCTGCACTGCATTGATTGCTCTCCACACCACTTGTCTAACATGCATTACAAAATCAATACAAAACACAGGCCCCTGAGAAGGGAGGGGGAGTTTATGCAGGGAAATGAAATGATGAAAGCCGAAAACAAAAAATCTCACTGCAGTCAAAAGTGTATGAGTACATTTTGTGTTTCTTAAATAAAGCACTTTCATAGGCAGGCCATACAACTAAACACAATTTTCAGCAAGCATTTCCTTTGCTGTAATTCTCTTTTTATTTGTTTTTTGTGAGAGCCTTTTATCTCATGTGATTAAGTATTTTAGCTATGTGGAGAATATGCAAATTATAATGAGCCTGCTAAAAGCAGAGGTAAAAGATTTAAAATTAAACATTCCGAAAACACTGGAAACATTTAGGAATCTACAAAGAATACCATCTTGTTGCAACAGATGTTAAAATAAACAAATAAAGAATCCCACTATTCCAGCATTAACCTCCTGCCACTGGATGGTGACAGAGAACTGTAAACAGCATCCCATATCCAGGCTATCAGAATAATCTGCCCTTCACCTACCCTGCAGCCAACTGAGAAAAGGTGAAAATTCACAGGGCTGGAGGCTGTGAGGCTTTTGTTGTTGCTGGGTTTTATTATTTGGGGGTTTTGTGTGTGTATGTGTTTGTTTGTTTTGTTTTTTTAAACTGGATTATATGAAGAGAATGGCTTTCTAATTAGAAGTTTTTGTCTTCTGACATATATTACTGTCAACAACACTCCATAGAAAACCTGGAAAGATGTAATTTTATTGGCATGTACCTTCAGGCTCTGTAATCTAAACATCCTCCTGCTGAAAACCTGGGTTCTGGAACAACCTCTCAGCCTGGGTAAATGCAAACTCACATTTACACTTCTGTGGACCTGAAATCTCTGCTACCAGTAGCAAAGCAAATGTATTCAACTCATTACCAAAAAAAATCCTAATAATAAACATTCTGTCTAAGCATGTCTCTACCAGTGGCAAGATTACACCAGCACACACTGTGAGAGGTTGAATGAAAATCAAACAAATAAAACATGCCCAGTCATACTCCACATGCAGGATTTGGATTACATTCCCTTATTCACTTGGACTGCCATAAACCCACCAGGAACAGGCTAAATGGTCACTGGGTAATGCTGATGGCTAGGGAGGATGCAGGATTCTGCAATGCCATTTCTACTTTTCAGGTCAATAAGCTATAAGGGGATAAGACACAGTTACATACATTTGCTATGTGTTAACAAATATATATATATATACATAACAAATAGATATATAACAATATAAAAATACCCTGATCGACCCAAACCATCCTGCTATGACAAAAAAAGTCACAATATGCAGAATGTCAGTTGTTCTTAGTGACATGAGCAGGTTGTGCCCATGTTACAGAATCCCTAGCAAGGGTCCAGCTCTGACATGGATCCAGGCAAGGCACTCCTGTCTTCCCACAGTCTGGAAACTCGTGGCCTCTCAGGTCCCAAAGACAGGTATTGCAGAATCAGGTTTGGAGTTCATCACTAGTTAACCTTCTTCAACAACATTTGATTTGAGGTCTGGCTGGTGTCAAGTTTTAATTTGCCACCTTTAGGTAGGGAACATAAAAAGTTTTGGTGGCTTATACATCTCACATCTGTTGGCTCTGCAGTCAAATATAAACCAATTTCCACTGCCTACCTGTAAAAGATAATTAAACTCTATTCTGTCCACTCCATTTGCCCTTTCCTACCTTTAACTTTCCCCAAAGAATATCTTAATCTCTCCCTCTGCCTCATGTTTACATCCTAACAAGGAAGGGCACATTTAAATTTGTGCTGAATGTTTAAACCCAAGATGTCTCAATAGGCTGATCTGAATGAAGTTTTAAGTGTGACTTTGCAATATCCCATTCTTCTCTCCTGACAGGCAATTTGGCATACTAAAAATCAAAGAAATCAGGCACACATATTAAACTATACCTGCAAACAAGATAACACAAGCTGAAGCAAAATTTCACTCGTGTGTAAAAGATTTCTGAAGATACTAGAATATTTTAGATTCTGAAGAACACACAAGGTCACTAATCACATGAATGAAAAATACAAAAAAATTTTGCATTCAGACATGAATATAAAGCTACTTGTTTCTAACTGAATTTCACCATATTAAGTAGTTATGATTCCTCCCAGTCCTTCTTGCCCTATGACCAGAGAAGGAGAGAATTCATTTTTTGAAAGAGAGAGGATGTAAAATTTCCAGCACAGGAAATAGATATCTAATTCACAATTCTTTTTTATTCTTCCCTCTTTTCATCTAACTCTGAGCTACATAAATGAGAAGCAAGGCTTGGCTTCCCTTCAGCACTCCTAGTCAGTTTTCACAAAACTTAACTGAAGTGTATTACATTATAAAGGGAAAAAAATCCTGCAAAAACCCAGCAGCAGTTACTTTTCTATCTGTAGAAGATGAAATCTGGAATATGTGGTTTCTCCATTTGTCCATGAGCTTTTTAAACAATAATCCTGTGTCTCAGCTGGTGAGTTCTTTATTGATAAGTCAAGCAAACATATGTAATTATAAAGTTACCATTTTCAAAGAGGAGAGTAATCCTTTCTTTATCCACTGGTAAAACGGCTTGTAATTATTACACAACTGAGAACAAAGATTTGTCCACAGAATCCTACTAAATCAAGACAGATTTGACTGATTAAAACTCTAGTCATCAAGACACTTGTAGTACAGTGCATGTAGGCAAAGAGTCTTTAAAGTGCAGGTCACAAATCTGTTAGATTTATAGGAATAATCACAAACCTTCTGCTGGGAAAATGTTCAAAATGGAAACCCAAAAGAGTGCTTGCTCCCTTTCCTCCTTTTGAACTGTAAAATGTTATCAGTGGTATTTTAAAAAGTCCTGGGTAGTCTTATTACTTCCACAGTACTCATTATTAATACAAAATCCTTATAAATTTAAATAATCTGGTGTGAGTTCAAACAACAATGAAGACAATGAAGCATCCAGAAGGATTGATTTCTGAGGAAAGATTAAAAGGACCAAACATACATGTATTGCTTGGTTAGGTGAATAAGGAGGCAGAGAAAACAGCAGTGACTTGCTAACAGTTCCGAAGTACAACATCTGAAGGTTGTAAACATCATAGCTCTTTGTTTAAGGTGAACATGAGGAATAAGAGGAGGAATTAAAAA
This sequence comes from Leptocoma aspasia, assembly GCA_013399835.1. Taxonomy (NCBI): domain Eukaryota; kingdom Metazoa; phylum Chordata; class Aves; order Passeriformes; family Nectariniidae; genus Leptocoma; species Leptocoma aspasia. The sequence goes on from VXAX01007984.1 coordinate 1,398,612, forward strand.
AACTTTTGAGATAAAGATTATGCAAAAGTGGGAGTTTGCTGTATTATTCTGGGAGAGAGCTTCCTAAAGAGAATGTGGTACTGCCATTTCCAGAGTCAGCAACTGGGCTAGGAGAAACATTATTACAGCTCTAGTAAAGAGTGAGCAATCCTGGGAAGATGGTAGCCCAACGATGTTTGCATTTTAGTCTGTATTTGACACTGAAGATTCAGCTTTGATCTCTGTGGATGGAGCAGTAAATGACTCGAAGGTTGCAGGCACAAGAGGAACAGGCACCTCTGCAGGGCTTTCACTCTCACTTCTGTACAATCATGGAATTACCAAAATTACAGGAGAAAGGCCAAGCAAACACAGTGGCACACCCAGCAGACTGCAGTTCAAAATGACCAAGTTGCTCTTCTTGTTTCTTTTACACCAGTTTCAAATATCACAACAGAAACATCTTGTTCATAGGAAAAACTAATGGCTTTTGCAATATTTTCACTCAAAAAGCAGCAGTTACAACAGTAGAGAAGTCTCACAGATCTGACAGATCAACGTTTCCCCAGCTGTGAAAGACAGGAAAAGTTTTTTTGCTATGACAAAAAGGTGAAACAACATTGCCTAGAGCTGATAAACAATGAGGTTTTATATAATGAAACTTTTCTGCTTCTAAGCAACATCCATCAGTCTCTCCTTCATCCATATTAAACTTTTTACTCAGTCTCTTAAGGTGTTGACTGGTGCTGCACGCCATCCAAAGAAAATTTTCACAATTTATTTCTAAAATCCATTTTAGGGTATTTAAACTTTCCTGCACTCACCACAGCTGAAGTCATGCCAGCACATGCAGTGTGGCATGAGAATGAGGGAGGGGAAGCTCTGCTTTCTCCTCAAGCACAAAAGGAGCATCCCCCTAACCAAAGGGCTCTGTGGGCAGTCTGCACCCTCAGGAATCCTGGGGAGGGTAACTTCTGAAAAGTAAAGAGCCTGATGTATTCAGAATATATTTTCTGAATATTCCCTTCCATCACAGTGTGAAAAACCACCTCAGTATTGCATCTCAGGTCCATAAAGGGATGCATTTCCTCCTTCCATCACCAATGCAGAGTGACAGGATGTTTTATGCTCTTTACACACACACAAACATGAATATGGATGGTTTTGAGTAAGAGGCCTTAAAATCCACCCAGAAATCCCTCTGTTTTCCAAACCTACTTGGCCAAAAAGAAATATTTTCAGCTTACCAGGGCTGTGTGCTGATTGCAATCAAGGCACTTTTCAGTCAATGGCAGAAGACTCTCTCTCCTTCAGGGCACTTCTCAGAAATTACAGGCAGAACTCCACACCCACTGCCATTAAAGTCTGTAACTGCCAAAGAGTGCTTGTCCTCCCCTCTCTATGGCTTTTTTGTTTCTTGTGAAACAATTCACTAAAGAAAAAATATTCCTTACCATTACCAAATTTTTATTGGATTTTAGCTGGATTTTGGGGGGTTTGGGCAGAGGAACACGTTACAGTAATTTCTCTCTCAAAAATACTGTTTCTAACATCTTTCTTTTAATCTACACTGGTGTAAATTTAAGGAACTATATTTTGCTGCAGGTTTAGCAATAATGGAATTGCATTCAGTAAAAAAAAATTAAAAAGAAATACCTTCCAGTAAACATAAACTTGCATCAAAATAATTCCTATTTGCATTGCAAATCTTACAGGCAAACTCATAACGCTTCCATTGCAAAATTTCTTTGCTTCCAGTACCATCAGGGACCATAAATGCAGAAATATGAGTTTATTGACTTCAGGTTGTGCTATGGCTGAAGAATTGGACATATTGTGTGGGACCAATTTGTTTAGGAGAAGAAGAAATTCTGAGTGAATTACTGAGAACCTGAGGGATGATTCTGGTCTGAATCCAGCAGCACTCACCTTCCAGTCTGACCACCAGAGGCACTTTCAGCTCGAGCTCTTGGCAGGCTTTGGTGATACCATTGGCTATGATGGCACAGTTCACAATCCCACCAAATATGTTTACAAGGATTGCTTCAACCTGCAAGAAAGAAACCAAGGAGGAATTGAGTGGGGGCGTGTTTATGTTTCGACTTTTTTTTTTAAATAAACACAGCTAAAAGATCCAAACCAGGATTCCAATTCCCCTCTGTCAGGCAGATTCTCATTTATGGAAGGTACAAGATTCACCTCTGCACTCAGAGAACTTGAGTCTGAGTCTATTGTTGCTCCAGTGTACAGAGGTGATTAATTGTCTTGGTCTATACTGGCATGGCAATTAATGTCATAATTAAAGTATTTACAAAAAAGGGGGAATTTCTACCTATAAATAGAAATAAAAATACCTTAAACAATCTATAGTTTGATTATTTTTTAAATGTATTGAATAATCATCAGAGGTGGAGCTCAGAAAACACAGGGCATGAATGTGTGATGCACATGCAATGAAATATTCATGTGGACACTTCACAAAACAATCTGGATCTTCACTTTATCACAAGCATGACAGAGGAAAAGGTAATATACTTGCCCTGACTTGATAAAGAGGAGTAAAAATCCCTTCTAATTAACAAAGAGAGGCATGTAATGAAGAGCATTCATTACAACAGGTTAACTGATAACCTCAAAAACCTGCTATTCATCAATTTCTGGAAACTGCAATTTCTCCACCCAGCTCACAATTAAACTGCCCTTCACAACATACAAGACATTAATACATAAAAGATATTGATATGATTTCTTTCCACTTGGCAAGCTAGCATAATATTAACCCAACCCCTATTCCAGGTTCCCAGCCTGGTTGAGGAGCACAGCACAGGGATGCAGCCCTGCTGTTCCTCATTCCACCCTGGAGCTAACCCACAACATTTGGGGTGCTTCACTGGGTGTCACAAACCAGCTTTGCCAGAATTGTGTTGACTCCAAACCCGCCAGGATGAAGAAGGGATTAGGTGTGAAGGAATGAAATATCACTGCATTGCACAGGTGCATGATGTCAGCTGCAATTCTGCTCAACTCACTGCACCACAGGAAGGGATTCACTTTGCCCAGCTCCAGCTAGCCAGGCTCATACAGCACCAGGAAAATTCCCTGCAGCCATGCACAATCAGGTTTTACATCTCTCCACAGACAGACTGTGACAATTAACTCCTGTGATGTGCACTCACACACACAGAGTTCAGCACTGGTAGCAACACTGCCATCCACAGTACAAAAGGAAAACAAAACATCTCAACAAATGCTTTACTTCCCATAAGACAGGGACACCGTTCACTAGACCAGGTTGCCCAGAAGGTGATCCAGTGCATTTTCAGTTCATGGAGCCTGCCTGTGCATGGCTCATGGACGGGTTTCCTCACCCCAGGCAGAGCACAGGCACCAGAAGGAAATTTATAACCCAGTCAAACAAGAACATACAATTTAATTGATTTTATAACTCTTCCTTATACTCATGTTAAATGCATGCATTTACCAGTTAAGGATTTTCTGGATTTTCAGTTGGTGATGCCATTGCAGTTATTTATTTCACCTTTGTGTTACAAAATCCTGAACTCTGCAGAAGCTACCAATAGTAAAACCATAGAAGGCCCCTTCTCTGCTTTGTTCCCATTGCTTGTGGACACACAAACATTCCTGGTGTTAACAAGTAAAACCTAAGAGGAAAAACAGAGTCCTTTCAACTCTTATCCCATTAACCCTTATGGCAGAGATCTCTCCATGCAAAACACTGGTTTTAAAACATCCTGGAACATCCTGGTGATGGATTCTAACAGTGGGACACGCCACAGACAGCACTCCACCCTTTCTAATACATCCTCCTAATTCAGGGACATTGCACCAGACATGTGACAGATCAACTTAACCAAGTGTGTTTACATTATTAGAGATGAGGAGGAGGATTTTATGCCCACTACAGATATTTTAATTCCTAGCGCAGACTTTTTCATTTAGGGATCTGCTTTTCAGCTTTCAAGCTGAATTCTAATCATGTCTTCTAATCCATTGGCAGCAAAAGGAAAAAAAAAAAAAAAAGAAGGAAATTAGATGGGGCTTGGATAATTGATGTTTGTGTGCTTGGCTTTAATAAAAATACACTGTTAAATTAGAGAGGCGTCTAAAAGGATTCAATCAATAAGAAACAAAATCAGGTAGGGAATTCGATCTTGGGTTTTATCATAATCTTCCAAATAAGCCAGAAGATCAGTTCAAATGATGCTGAGATTCACTTTAACTCTGCTGAAATCTGTGAACATTGTTTATATGTGCTTCTGCAGCCTGACTAGATCCTGCATTTCCAGCTGAAAGAACTTTAGAATTTAGACACAGTGGATGGATGAAGAGGTTTTCAGTGTTTCATGTGCACAGAAAATGCACTGTCTCTGTATTACTTAAGTCTGTAACAAAAATAAACCTCCTGTAGCATATCAGAACCATTATATAGCCACATGCTCAGCATCTAATGCCTATGGACTATTAGACATATCAAGGAGAGGGTAAACTGCCTGCATACAAGACAGGTTACTAAACAACATCATTATTCTAATAACCATTTTTACCTACCAGAATGCCTTATAAATGTTTTTTGCGTTTCAGCAACATTGCTAAGGAAACAAAAGGTAGTAGCATATCCATGGGTCAAACCTTTTTAATGCAGCAAAGCAACTGACAGGTGTGAAATCCCCACAAAATGTACTTGGCAAGTGATTATAGATTCCTCTGGAGAAATAAGGGAGCCCACAATGGCATGGAAACATCACCACCAGTGTTGGTAAAACCCCACAGTCTCCCAGGCCTCAGCACCAATGCTGGGAAGCCAAAGAATAGAAACTGAGTTTTTAGAATAGAAATAGAACTGGAGTGCTGCACTATCACTGTCTTCATGTTAGAAATGGTGTTAAATCTTTGCAAATACTGGAATAGCCATTAATCCCACAGCTCCTAAGTGCTGTATGAACAGCTATGCAGACACAGAGAGTATTTTCTCTATATATAAAAGTAGATATATTTATGGATAGCTATATCTATGTAAAATCTATGCCACTTTGTTACTAAAATTAATAGTTTTAATTTCCAGTCACTTTTTGGTAAAGTCAGCCTTGACAAAAGCCTGCAATTCTGCTTTGCATGTTTGGCACCAAAAAAAGCCCCACACTGCAAATAAATGTAACTGGGTACTAACCAAAGTCATGGTGTTAGGAGATTACTGCCAGAATTGTATTGGATCACCAACATGATCCACAAGGCTGCCAGGTTCCACAAAACTAAGACCTGCCTAATTTCTGCTCATGTATTTTTGAGAACCTTTTTTCACAAATCTCCCCACATCATCTCATCTGATGACATCAAAGACTTGCAACAGTTTCCAGTTATTCACAGTGTCCCATGCATGCCTTGAGACTGTACAGATGCATGAACATTCACAGAGTGAACTATAAATATTACAAAATATTATATTTACCAATATAATCTCTGACCTTGCTGGAAATTGTGACTTTGAAGCTCAATCCATGTATTTTAGATGAAAACAAGCTATTCAGCAACTGTCAGTAAAACTACACCTGCAGCACATTAAAGCTGCACTAGCAAAGAACGTGCTCATGGTTTGTCTGCTGAAGTCTGAAAAAAACCACTTTTTATTTCAAGTAAACTGAATTAATTTATTAACCCCTCCTAACTTTCATCAGCTGGAAGTGTACCCAGACAGTATAAAGCAGATTATATTAGTCAAATTTCCTTCTCCAGGGTGCCACAGGGCACATCTGTGTGGAAGCCAGTGGGTTTGCATGGTACAGCTGGCAAACATCTTCCTGCCTGGAGGCTCCTAGCATTTTTTGAGGTTAAAACATGCCTCGTGTCTCCCAGTCTTTCTGGTCAGCAGAGTCATATTTTGTACCTACAAAAGCACATTCTTTTACCAAGTGAAGTCAATAAATTGCCAGGAAATAATAAGAAGAGCAAGTTGGCAGCTCACTGCCAGGCACTTGTTTCTTCCCTCCTCCCTTCACCAGAATAAACACCAGTGGAAGGATGATATCTCAGGTGATATCTCAGACCACTCAAACGTGTCACAGACTGGGGAGATGCTCACCTTGCTGGATGCTGGGACACAAGCAGTGAAGATCCAGATGGATTCCCAGCCCAGGGAGGGCAAGTAAAGGTGCTGTCACCTACAGCTGGATCCAGACATCCAGCACTGCAAACATCCAAAGCTGGCAATCACTGTCATGTGAAACTTTTATATTCCCATTCTGATTCTCAGGGATGTTTTACACCTCAAATCCCAGTTAAAAGAAGGGCATTGCCTTTTAAGAGGTAGATAGCAATATTAAGAAGTAAACAAACCACTGGTTAAAATGGGATACACAGTTCTTCACTTTGAGTCTAATGTAGTGCATTTAATCCTTCTTACTAGTCCCCTGGTGTTTAATATTCATTCATTCATAGTTTACCAAATTTGTTTCAATGTGAAAGAAGCAGATTATATCCAATTCTCAATACAAAGTAATAAAATGCCCACACTGGTGCCTTCACTCTTTATCCTTCTGCTCCAACAGATAACTCAGATGCAAACATTTTTATATATCTCTGTATTATTACAGCTTGGACCACAGGTCAAATGTAACTTTTTCTTATTTGGTTTTGAAATATTACTCTAATCTTGTATCTTTTTATATCAGAGAACATTTATGGTTCATTTGAAAATAAAGATTAAGCTTTCTGTATCTGAGCAGTATGAAAGATTTACAAACACAAAAACATTTGCTTAGAATACCCACTAGAGGACAGTGCAATTCAATGTGGAAAAGGGATATAAAAATCTCTTCGGAGAGGAGAGCAGGGTTATTTTTTCTACTTAAAGCCAAACTATATGATTTAACTTTATAAAAATTATGCAAAATATCATTCTGCCTCTTTGGGATGGAACTTTGGAAGTCTGAAAGAGGTAAATTTAAAGAGGTTGAATCAACAAGCAGCAAAGTAGGAAAGCTTGCAGCCAGGTGAAGAAATACTGATATAATGCAATTCTGAATGTCTTGCACTATTCTGAAACAGGTCAAGGTTTAAAATTCACTGGCAATGGACCCTGTTGCCCTGGCAGGAAAGGAACTCTGATGAACCTCCAAAACACAATTCAGATTTTTCTGTCTGGGGCACCCCAACTGCTAGGTAGGAAAAGCAGATTAAGAGGTGAGCAGGTGAGAGGGCAGTGCCTGGCTGGCACTGGAGGGAAGCCTTTTGGAAATGCAACTCTTTAGTGCCATGCTAAGAGTCCCAAATACCACATTTTTACAAAGTCAAAGCTTTGTAGGCCCAGTTTCTGGTGTGCTGAAACAGCCACATACAGTTTTCAGTCCTTCCTGCTCACAGCAAATTCAGGGTCTAGAACAGGACAGGAATTTATTGGCTTTTGCTGGTTTGAAAACAATTCAGCCACAATCCTCTGCTAACTGACCAGATTCCAGGTTGTGGCCCTTCCTTGGGGTATGAAAAACAGGGAGGTCAGGAGGGGTCTGGAGCAGGGAGAGCTCTGGTACTCTCCAATACTAAAAATACCCCCCAGAAAGGACCACCAGGAACATCCTCACTGTGGGATTTTGTTTTAATTCTCTGTAGCACTGACACAAAAATAAAAATTAAGGGATCAGAGCTCATTAATGGAACGAGACGAAATGATGACTGGCAAATTACACATCAGAGTACCACAGTGGAAACAGTCCCCAGAGATTTTCCTTCATCCCTTTGCCCAGCTCCAAGTTATGCACATTTTGGGAACAGAAATATTCCAATTCCATACACACAGCCTCCTTCAAATTCCAAAATACCACGGCAGGCAGCAATGTGATCTCAGGAACCTCCATTTCAATGAATTTCAGTGAGAAGTCTCACACCAAGCCCATCTTGGGAACTTTTCCTCATCTGCAGGACGCACACTCTGCCCACCCTGAGCCCTGGCACAAACACATCCATCACAATAATCCATCATTCCTGTCCATCCCTTGGTCTGGGATCAATTTGAGATCTACTTAGGAAGCTGCAAACCATCTCCTGCTTCCTCTGCCTGTGCCCCCACCTGGCCAGGCTCAGCCAGGTCCTGTCCAGAAGCCACATCCCCCTAATTAATCCCACTTCATGATCCAGGCAGAGCAGGTGAGTGCCTGCAGCCATGCAGGCATGTTCTTTCACTGATAGGGAGCACAACCAGCTCCTAATATAATCCTTATTTTTGATAATAAGGGAAAAGAATAAAGAGAGGGAAAATAAAATGTTGGGACCACAAAGTATCATTCTGAAGCATACTTGAGAATAAGGACAATTAGCCTTTAGTACTGTTCTGGGGACATAATGCAGCAGGTAGTTGACAGAAAAAATGTGGTTCTGGTGCAAATATGGAAGGATAACTTTTTTACCAGATGGGTATTTGGAATAAATTTGTTCTGACTCTCACTTAAATATCTCTCACTAAATATCAATGTGCTGAACCCCTGGATGAGCAGAGCAGACTTCAGAACAATCTAGGGAAAACAACTACCTACACAACCACATATTGCAAGACTGAAAAAATGACACATCATCAGTTCTTGTGTGTCAGATGAGAGCACAGTATTTCAGATTGCCTTTAAATTCCTCTTTTTGTACCCAGAACCAAGGGCAGTTGCATGTTTGGGCCTGATTTGGGGGATAATAATCCAGCAAAACCAAGATGCACCCAGGCCACCCCTCTTTAGGCACAAGCAGTGCACACTGGTCATTAAATACTCAGGGAACTGCTATTGACTGCTCCATATTAGCATGGTAAGTTATAAACACCCTCCAAACCCACTCATCCAAGACAGTTTATACAGCAGCATGACTGCAAGTCGTTCCTCCACAACAGCAAAGTCTATAAAAATTGATCCAATATTTGCTGAATTTTGCCTCTGCACTTCAGATTAATTTCTCAGAGGCACATCATACACTTTCTCTAATGTTTTTGCCATCTGAAGTTTCAATTAGATTCTTGCTGAGCAATAATCAGCCTTCTGAAAAATAATACAGCAGCATCATCATTATTGAAACATGTGACACAGAAGGTAGCAACGTGTCCTTGTTATTCCAACAACATGTTCTGCCCTGGGGTGCCTCTGTGTTCACTTTAATCATCCTTTATGGTGTGTTAAAAGGCAAAAAGGTCAGACAAGTTTGAATGGCTTGAACTAAAAACATGCAATATTCCTCAAAAGAGGGAGCACCTGGAGAGCATGGATAAATGATGAAATGGAGCTGGTGCAGGACACAGCCCACAGCGTGGATTGGATGCTCAACATCTGGGTGGTGCCAGATGAGTTGTTTAAAGAGTAAGTTACACTGGATGGTGTGCTGTGGTGTGTGGCAGACACCTGGGAAATTACCAAAGCCAGTGCTGTTAAATGGTACAATCACAAATATCCACAAGGCCTGACTAAACAGAAATGCTGATTTCATTACTTTCTGTACAAGACTTCCTGTTTAATTCAACAGCCAGTTAAAAATGTATGCATTATCAGTTTGGAGACATCTCAAGGTATGCCTTCTCTCTTCCTTCTGCTTTGACTTTCTCCTAAGTCCAGCTGGAATGTGCCTTGCTCCAAACAGAGAGTTACTTCACAATTCAGGCAAGGAAAAAACCAAAACCAAACCACCAAAACCCAAAGCCCCACTAAGATCTGAAATCTTGTGTGAATAATATTTGAGGTCCACTAGTGAAATTTATTTCCTGAAATGGAAAGTCACCAGAATCTATCTTTATTTCCTCTTTAGAAATAGCCTTAAAAATACAAATACTATGTTTATTTGAAGTATCAAAGTACTAAGTAAAAGTACCCATCACATGGGAGAAGAGAGATGAAGTACAGTTATTCTTGTGCTCTGGAAAGACTTGGGATCTTCCTTTCTGTCACCTGAGAAATATCCCTGACATCTACCTCCCATGCAGAAGAGAATGAAATGCTACAGAAGCTACTATCTAGGTCAGGCTGCATTTCTTACTGAGACAATGGAAACCTTTAAAAAGGAATTCTGTACTTCAAGAAGCTTAATTAAAGTACAAAAATGCATTGTCATGGGTACTGAACTGCATATACACATCTGAATTCTCCAAATAATTAAAACAAGTTCTTTTACAGTAACATTGTAGTCATCAAAAACGTGAATTGCTGTCCTCGTTGGGTTCCAAATTACTACCACATAAAAATCAGCTCACTTTTAACATGTAGTAAACCAAAGCAGAAACTACTAAAACTCAAAAGGGTACTTAGAAGAGTGATAAACACACTGGACAAGCTTTGTATACAGAATATTCTAAATAAGCCACAATTTTCCATCTTAGCAAAGGAAACAGAAGGAGGATTCAGAGCCAAGCCTGCAACTAGCAAGGGAAAAAAGGGAACCAGGTGCAATCATTTTGTACCTGCCTCCAGGTAGTTTCATTTCTTAGTCCTTAATTCTTGTAATGAGATGGTGAAAACACAAAAGGGGTCCTTTTACTGTTGTTTTCAAATACAGCATACAGCTGTAGTTAGAAATGCTGCCACAGGATATTGGTTATGTGAAAAGCTTATATGAGTTGAGAATATACAGCAACGAATTCCTGGAAAGAAAACAACCAAAGACTTGTAAGAGTACAAGAGTATCAAAGATCTCTAGGAAGCATCCTCAGACACTTGTCCTCCTCCTGTGCTCCCCTTTACCTGCCTCTGGCTGCTGCTGGAGAAAACAGATCAGATCAAGACAGGTCCAAACCTTACTCAATGCAGTTACTCTTCCAGTAAAGCTTACATTTCTTTAATATATCTATGCAACCCTTTTCCATATTAAATCACAAAATAGTTGGTGTCTGAGTCATATGTTCCTTTATCAGTTTCACTGATTACAAAACTGTCTGATCTCAGCAGTTTCCACTCAGCATCAATCAGGAACGTGGCACCGGACAAGTGATTTGTGATTTTGACTGCTTCTCCTTTTACTTTAATACAATAAATTCCTTGCTCTTTCCTATCCTTTTGAGGATAAGATCCCAGTCAGAAGATGGGAACAGAAATGAATGCCTATGATCTTGTCCACATGTGGAACAAGCTTAAGAAGAGCTTATGTGTGCTCTTCCTCTTGCTTCATCCAGCAAGGGATGCTCAGCCAGAGGGGGAAGAGTTTGTTCCGGGGACATACCAAGCTCCAGATGGAACAGCCTAAGTAGAATTTGGAAATTCTCCTCCCACCTTTCTAAACTCAGCCTGCAACATGCCCTGACCACCCAGCAGCTCACGCTTTTCCCAGTGGTCACCAGCAGTTGGTGACCAGCAGGACTTGCTGCTACCTCAACATCAGTGAGAATTTTTGTTCCAAAAATGCCTCTTCCAAAGGCTGCCCGCTCTGGCATTATATATTAAAGACATTCAGCTCTGGACAGGACTGCTGAAAGACAAATAATGATCTTTATCTTCTGCAAGGTTTATACAAAGGAATTTAAACTAAAAAAAAGTGCCAGTTTAAAAATTAATGACCAGTAATAACATCCCCACAAACAGGATGCTAAGCTAAGAACTGGATTATTGCAAAATGAGATGACTCAGGAGTTTACAAAGTGGTTCTACATACTTTTTTGGACTGTCTTGCTACTTGCAAAATCATAAAATGCAACTTAACAGTTTTTCCTTATAGCAAAGGGGAAAAGATTGGCCTGAATCTTTGACAAGTAAAAATCAGTGATGTCACTACAGTCTTCCTAATAATTTAACCTATCATCTTCATCTTCACTAAACTTTTTTCACCTATTTTCTGCATTAAGGAGGGAATCACCTTCAGAGAAATAATTATTCGATAATAATCTCCCATCCACTTTTCACAAGTTTATCGAAGTATCTTGTAATAAAACCAGAACTGAATGTTTTAGCCACAAACCCAAAGTGATATAATCAGCAAATCTCAACTGTGAAAGAAGTTACAGAGCTACATTAAGAAACAGATGGAGTGAGCCTAAAACAATCACAGATAAACCAGCATAAAGGAACCTAACTTTAGATTAATCAAGGTTGAGATGCTCAAGGCAACCATGGGGAGTCAAGCACATTAACAGGAGATGCATGTAAATCACAGGCTGCTTCTTATATCTCACTCCAGCTCTGTACAGAAAAACACATGGAATTGTAGGTGTCCCTGTTAACAATATTCCCTTGCTTTACAAGTGATTTTGCAGTATGGTCAAGGAAAATATCTATCTCAAAAATGGCTCTCCTAGACTTGTCAACTTCAATGAGAATTGGAAAAAGCTTATGAGGATTTAAAACTCCCACATTAAACTGCAAAAAAAAAAAAAGTCAGAACAAGCCCCAAATGTACGCTCCCCCAAATGTACACTCGAAACTAAGCAGGATGAAAACAAACAAATAGCCAGCAAATACTCAGTTATACAACCAACCACATTTCACACAGCCAAAAGCTGTCACTTGGCTTCAGTAGCACTTTTTCTAAATTCAGATTTTCTGCTCGGTATTGGCAACTTAAATGTAATTCCTTGGTGTAAGGTTCCAACTCCTTGGTGTAAGATTCCAAAGATACAAAGACGCAACTCACAAATAAAAATTAATTCAGGACCTTAATATAGTGCAAAATTCAATGGCAGTATTTAATGCTAAGCACACAAGTCCAGCAGTGTCTCATACCTTTTAATCTAAAATCAGATAAGCAAGTACATCCAAAGCAGATTACTTATTCAACAATTTGAGAGCATAAAAGTAAAGTTGCACATTTATATCTTCACATGGTGACTTTTTTTTAAATTTCCTGCTGGATGATCCACAAAAAGGAAAAAATTCCCACTGTTAGAATCTCTTTCCTCACCTGAGAAGCACACCTTGTTTTCCAGTATACACAGTACTGAGACAAACTTGTGATCTGGGCTAAACTGTAGAAGTGAATTCAAAGTCCATTTTTCAAAAGAAAACAATGCAAATGGTTATAACCAAGGAAATTATTGCTGCCAGAAACAGTTTAATGCATGCATTGCATGTAGTTTTTGTTAATTACTTTTTAAGTACTTACGCACAGTAGTGGCTAAAGAGGAATTACATAAAAGGGAGATTACATAAAACCATTTCCAAGTGGGTGTTTCAAGCTGAGCCACAGTCTGTAACAGCAGTGCTGATTAACCAGGACAGCCTTGGCTTCCCTTCCAAGGCCTTTAATGGCCCACCATAATCTCATCCACAGAATGGCTTGGGTTGGAAGGGAACTTAAAGGGCATTCCACCCCCTGCCATGGGCAGGGCCACCTTCTACTGTCCCAGGGTGCTCCAAGCCCCATCCAACCTGGCCTTGGACACTTCCAGTGATGGGGCAGCCACAGCTCCTGTGGGCACCCTGTGCCAGGGTCTTGCCACCCTCACAGGGAACAAGTTATTTCTTACATCTGATCCAAAAGTACCGTCTCTCAGTTTAAAGCCGTTCCCCTTTGTCCTGTCACCCCATGCCCTGGTAGAAAGTCCCTCTCCAGCTCTCTTGGAGCCCCTTTAGGGACTGGAAGGTGCTCTAAGATCTCCCTGGAGCCTCCTCCTCTCCAGGCTGAACAACCCCAGCTCTCTCAGTCTGTCCTCTGAGAGTGCAGGGATGCTCCAGCACTCAGATCCTCTTCATGGCCCTCCTCTGGACTTTCCCACTTTTTCTTTTTCCAAGCACCAACAGCATAGATTCCTGCCTAGATTCTGCCTGGCCAGGTGATGACTGAACTGCTTTGCTACGAGTCCCTGTTCCAGATGTCCTCCTTTTTTTTTGCATGGAAAACATCACAAATGCATTTGTGTGAGACATCAGCCCAAGGAGCTCTACCACACTTTGGGGAACCAACACATAGTCAAGGAACTTGAACTGAAAAAGGGTTTCCTGAATTTGTTATTTGATTTGATAAAGCCATCTCCCAATGAAGTGTGGGCACACTGCAAACCTCAAGCTGAGCACTCTTCAAAGCCAAGATACCCTGCAGCACTCTCGACAGCTCTCACCTCAGTGACACCTTCGAGTGTTTACAAAGAGCAAACAAAAGGACTCTGGTTTACTTCTGCCTAATTAAAATGTTTTAAAAGAATTTAATTATAAAATGCCAAACTACACAAATGCAAAGATCTTTCCTACAGAGAATTAGTGATGAATTGAATGATTTTTTTTAATCAAACTGTTGGCAAGCGGTGTGAGTTTCCTGTTTGTAAACAACCATATGAATGCTAAACATATTTATTCACAACTTGACATGAAACACAGCTCTGTAATTAATCATTTCCCTAAGTCAGAAAAAATAAACCCCCAAACTTGTACCCTCTCTTATTATGAAATAGTCAGCTACACATAAATGAATAATTATCTGAATTATCAACTATCTACAGATGTGCAGCTCTTTTCAGCCCAGACAATGGCAATCCCCTGATGCAAACTGCTAATCCCACACACATTCTCTTATTCTTTGTTTAAAGTGAGAAAATCTCTTTACTTATTAAATGCACTCAATCATGGGCTATTAAAGCTATTGTTTCAGGTTATCTATTAATTGCAGGCTTCCCTGTCTATATTCACTGCTAAGATGCCACCCCTCTTATAAATTGAAAAATGCCTGCCTGAGTGGGTAAAGTGTTAAAGGCCACAGGTTAAGACTAATTCTGAAAAATAAGGTAACTCTTAAGCTGTGAAAAGTTGTCACTGGAATTAACTGCTGTAAATCCTGTCCTATTTTGAAAGGCTGAGTTTCAGATATAGAAAAATACTCAGCAGAACTTATTAAATTTCAGGCTTAAATAATTTGCAAGAATATTTTATTTTCTATATCAACAAGATGTTTAGATCTGAAAGGCTGAATGATTACACTCCCTGTACGACCTTACTTTAATCTTCTGAAATGCCAACGATTAGCAGTCAATATGAAGACAGAGGAAACCATACTGCTCATGGGAAAAGACTAAATTCTTTGTGGGAATATTATATTAATCCAAAATAGACCAGAAATGTAATCCCCTGCTTGAATACGGCTCTGAATGTAATGGCAGCATTTGTATGCTTTTTTCTTCACTTCAATAGGAAAAATAAATGTAAAAGAGCTTTACAAGCTCAGTACATTCCAATAGAATAAAAGTAATATGCAGTCATAGTGACCAAGTGATATCTTTGACAGACAAAAAAACTGCTGGTAAATAAACAAAAAGCTACAACACACACAATGCAGGACATGGAAGATGTGCCAAGACCTAGACTAGAACAGCATGATGCCACCTACTTCTAAAAGATCTTTTTCATTATAGTGAATCTTGAACTAACAAAACACCAAATTTCTTACAGACTTAATGTGAGATTGCTCCAGAAATTTAATACAGTAACTTAAGAATCAATGGTTTTGTTTAGATACCTGTAACTCATGTACAGTATTGCCTTGGTGTGATGGGAAGTGGGAAAGGCAGAGAAACAATTTAACTTTATAATCCATGAAGTCAACAAGAATGATTCTTGAATAACAACAGATAATAAAACATTCATTATCAAAGTTTCACTTTGTCATTTGTCTTCAGTGCCTGCAGCTGACAGATACACTCATTTATAATCCTCTGCCAGTTGCAAACTGGCAACACTTTTGAATTAGTCCCTTGACTTGAGCCTACAAATTTAATTGTTTCCACAGACAACTGGGCAATGTTTCAAGACTTTGCTTCAAGACACCCAAAAAAGTCCTATATCGTACCTAACAGAAAAACCAACAGGCTGTTCCTTGGCATTTCCTGGAATGCTGGTTCTGTTCAGAATTAAACACAACCTTGATGAAAAATTTAAGAAGTATCAAAAGTAATGTATCAAGAAAATCTTTTTGCCCTACAAACTTCTGAATAGTTCCAATTTTGATCAGAATTAGAAGCATATCTACACTTCCAAGGAATTTCACTAAGTGGTCCAAAAAAAATTTGTGTGTGTTTAAATTTGCTCTACTGTATGTAATTCACCAGAAGCACTTTAAACAGAGTGAAAACTGCTGTTCATACCAATGAAGAAAAATGCTCTCCTCAGTTTTGTTACAAAACTAAGGGTGAAACACTACTTAAACTCCATAAAGAAGAATTTATACTTAAACAGAAAAAATAAATCAACAAATTAAAGCCAAGGTAAATGGTACAGTGATTACTGCATTGCTCCTTTCATTTGGGACTATTCTGATCATATGGAATTAAATAGATTGTTCACAAAATCCTCTATGAGCACATGATCAAAGCTATCTCAGAATCACAATGATTACCAGTCACAACTCCAGGCAACACATTGCTGCAGACAGAATTGATGTAAATCAGAAATGAGAAGCACTGGAAAAATGTGATAGGTCCTTGCTGAAACAGTCAATACATCTCTCATAAATACTCACATACTTTAAAGTCATTATTTCTTGATTTTTTCAACCTGATTACAAACACCAAATATTTGATTAACAATGTATGAAGAGGCGTTGGAATTCAGAATTAAAGAATGAACTGTGTCAGCAAATTATGGCCACTCCTGCATTCTGACTGAAATGCACAAGCAAAGGTCCCTTTGCAAGAGTTGCCAAAGGAGTAACTCAATGTGGAAGAAAGAGCTTTGCCAGAGATTAAGAATAAGACAGGCTGGACTTGGAAAGCAAAGTGCAAAATGAAAAGGGTCACTTTTCACCTTGGCAGATATGTACCAGTGAATGTCTATAAGTTTAATTTTAAAAATGTCAAAGTTCTCTAGAAAGGTGAGGGGTGATACAACCAGTGGTCTGAAGAAAGCAAATTAACTGATTATAGTTGATGGAAACCAGAAGGAACAACAATGCAGTGATATTGAAATGATCTGATTTACCAGTCCCTGCACTCTTTCACCTGTGAATTAATTCCTCTGCTCAAGTAGAGCAGTGATATTAATGTACATGGGAGTGGTTTACTCATCCTGTCAAAAAACCAAAACTTGCTCAAAGCTCAGATAATCAAGTTTGGATAACAAAGCACCAAAATACACACGCAAAATTCTTCATTTTTCTGTAGGTTTACAAATATTCAGTTCAGCAGAGATAAGAAAAAAATCTCATGCAGAACTTAATTGCAATGGATTCAAATGTAAACAGGTGTGGTACTTGATGGAGCCAACAACCTAAATATACTTGCATTTCATTAATCCTTATCCACACTAATTCACATAAAGAGAACATTCTTTTATAGTCACCAGTATCAAAAGTACAGAGATATATGAAACAATTTAAAATAAGCCATTGCTATTAAATTATAATCCTACATCCATCTTTACAAATATATTTAACCACTCCAAGCATATGGATTTTATAACTGAAAAGTCAACACAACATTTTTGTAAATTTAAAAAAAAATATTTCAGGAAATCTGAATAAGATGCTTAATTTTTGGTTTGTAACTGCCTCTTCAGGGGTTTCTTTAACCCTTCTCTTTTAATTAGCCATCTGCTAAAGGTTATCATCAGAGATACAATAACCAGTAGAGATGACAATTCTGATCCAAATTGGCAATAGTTTTGCTCATGTCCTGTGTTTATTGATTCTGTATTCTTCTCCTTCCAGGACTGGCACTTGGAGTACAGCAATCTCACAGTACTGGTGTTTCAAAGGAGGCTTAGCCAACATCACCCTTTAATGCAAATTGCCCAGGCAAGCCCAAGGACATGACAGCTGACTGTCACCAGGATGTTTGGATTCTTGGTCTGAACACTGACACCTCAAAGTGGCCATTGTTTATTGCACTAACTTACAAAGAGCCCTCATTCAGTGTCATGACCTCAGTTACTTTCTGGTCTGGACTTCAAGTTTCCATAAGATCTCCTTTCCTACAAAACAACTATGGTTCAGTTAATCACCATCATAGCCAGCCTCTATTATTACCTGCTAGGCTTTGATTACCAGGACTTCAGCAAATCCAATATCCCTGATTTTCACCTATGGCTGCAGCTGTGAAAATGCCTTCTGGAGAACACTGGAACTGGCAGAAAATGCCAAAGAGGTTCTACACTGAGAGCTTGCTGCTCCCCCTCTGGTATAAAATACACAAGTTACAAAGCTACTTCTGAAATAACTGTCCACTCTCCAGGCTTTGAAATCAAAACCCAGCAAGTCCTTCTTGTGTCTGCCCAAAGCCTTCCACCCCACCCAACACTGAGGAATTACAACCCTACTTTATGCCCCACATTTTTTATTTGACAAATGAACTCCACAAACCCATGTAATGGCACAGCTGTGAAGGCTCACAGTTAATAATGCTTCCTGTGAGGAATGATCTGGAATTCTTTCAAACATATTACAGCCAAACAAACAAGATTTACTTATTGTTAAATCACAAACCATACAATTCCTCAGTCAGGATCTACATCTAGCTACAGCCATTGGTTGCAGTGTAGGCAGGACAAATTGTTTTAAAGCACAGAATAATGCAATAGTTCAGCCTGTATTTGCTGAATGTGGATGTCACCAGGATGTTTGGGTTTTTACTTCACTTCCTGGTTATTTTCAGGCCTTCCCATATATGGCAAGCATTTGTAAGCATTCTTCTAAAAGCATGTTTGTTCATTCAAAAAAAAAAAAGTTAAAAAAAAAAAAAGTACCAATACTGTTCAACACTGCACACAGCTGCAAATGGTAAAGACTTAAATGTGTACAAACCCTCAAAGAAACAAAACCCATTGTATTGATTTCTGGATAGCTACTTTGGTTTCCCAATTATGAAAAAGCTACAGGTAGCAGTTTTCAGTATAATGTGATGCTGCAGTTGTCGCCTGTTTCTCATTAATTTTTCATTCCTACAAGAAAAAGTCTTTCCTGGGAGCACTAAGTGTCAGTGCAAGTCTGTTTCATTCCCTTTTCAACACCAGACACGTATTTATTCCTAAGTTTTCAATTCCATTGCATAGCTTGCTATGCAACTTGCACACATCAACCCCAGCAGCAGACAGCTTTTCACCAAAAACTTGTAACTTGACATATACCTTGTCTTGCCTTAGGCTTAAATTGATTAATTCATCTTTCACTTGAGGTAAAGTCTCCCATTTAAAATGTTTTAATAGGAAAAGGCAGATTTTACAAACTGAACCAGAAAAAGGACTTTCAGCATCTTTGTCACACTTTCAAATTTGATATTATGCACAGCTGTTAGGGAAGTCTTTACCTTAATTTTGCTGTTGCTATCTACACGAAGTTTCTGCTTTCTGGATACTCCTTCCTGTGCAAAATATGAGGACTACAAAGCAATGGCTGCCTCAGTCTTTTCTCCTCTTAGAATTCAATTTAAGTCACACATTCTCAGATTTTTGGCAAGAAAATGGAGTCAGAGGAGCTACTGAGAATATCAAAAACTCACTTAAGAAACTCATTCTATTACACCACTGAGTGGAACAGGACAGAGTAACTTTTGAGAGGAGACAGCTAACACTTCAGAAGGTAACATACTATAGTAGGTTAACTATGGAAAAGCTTCCAGGAATATATGTGGTATCTGCCTAAACCAAAGATAAAAGATTGAGAATTTCTTCTAAAAAAGACATATGCTAATTCAATCTCAGAACTCTGACCTCAAGGCAGGGATTTTTGGTCAAATGTTTGTGGGAAGTCAGAACTAGATGATCTTAAAGGTCTTTACTAATCTTCCAATCTATGTCAAGGAGCCCATACAGATTTAGGGCTGTATAACCTTCATGTACCTCAACATTTTTGGCATATTACTGACATGAATTTGTTTTAACTCTAGGGTAGTCGATCATCAGAATATCCATCAGCTGTTCCCTTGACAGCTCATTTTGATGGCAGGACACAAGACAAGAGCAGGGGAGTTCAACCTGGAAAAGAAATTAAGGATATATGGAAAGCTGTGCTGAATGGAGCAAAGAGATGAAGAACCCCCTTGTTTGCCCCAAATGTTTTGCTCATGAACTTGATCAGTTTTGTAACCCTAACACAGATAAAGATGAGCTGACTTTCATCTGACATTTCCCCTTTAACAGCACAAACACTCCTCATGTGCTGAATTTGGGACAAAGAGCACATAAAAGCAGTGCATTTGGGAGGCTGCTGGAAAGAATCACATCCAGGTTAGACTGCAAATGTGCATCCACTCTTCCAGGTGTCACTGTTCTCTGTCCTGCAGCTGAAGGCAAGGAATTGTGAACAGCAGCAGGACTGCCAGCTTGATTTTCACTTGTATTTGAGGCACACAGGCCACTTGGAGCCCTTTTCATCCACACAGCAAAGCTGACTTGCAGCAAATGAAATGCTACATCACATTGTTCTGTGAAGAACCGCTGAGGGTAACACTGCTGAGCACTTAAATCAAGGAAAGGCACGTCCTTTGGCAGGGAAATAAGACATGGGCATGTACCTACCATGTGCCTGAAGAGGGGAAGGGGCTGCAGAATAAAGGATTTTAGTTAGCAGCCAGGACATCTCCTTTAAACATGAAAACGACGTTAGAAGCACCATCACATGGCCAGTTCTCTGACCATGCAGCTGTACACACCCTAGTGTCACATTTCTACAACTGTATTTATCCTGATGTTATGAATTTTACAGCTGAATTAGTGAATAAAATAAAAACAACTTCAGCAGTGAAAATTCAAAACTATTATCAGTCCTGTAGACTAATAATATTAGTGACTGTCCACATACAATGACATATGATAGAAGCAGGGCTACTAAACTATTCAAACCATATATTTTAGAAGTCTGTATAATCCTTCCTATCTCCCCCTCCTCAAATATTTATTCTCCATAGCAATAATGACCTCAGCATTCAAGGCAGCCTTTGAAGATTAATGACCAGTGGAGGTTAATGGTCCTCAGCTATTCTTCAAACCATCAACTCCTCCCAGCCAGTCATTAATCCACAAGAAATACCTTAATGCTTCACTTATTACTGCTTAAGCATTAAGCCTGTAAATTTTCAGGGCATTATATCTCAAAAAGTAACCTTTTTCTCTTCACAGACCTCTATTTCAACAAAGCAGACAGATGAGATGGAAGTGACTTCATTTTACAGGGATTCTCTTCAACTTTAACAAAGAATAGCATTTATTTGTGTTTATTTGCATCTATTTGTATTGGGCACTAAAAAATAACATCTCCTTCCCCGTCAAAATATGGATGCCAAACCTTCTTCAGCCAGCATGTCTTTGACACCTCTATAAATTCGTGTTCTCCCTCAGCTCAGCCCAGCAGGAGGCCACAGTGGAGGATGTGGCATTGCACAACTCAGGTCACACAACCTGGTTTCTAACACAGCTCTGCCTCTGGCTGCTGGGTAGCTTGGGAGAGTATTGCCACCTCCAGAGAACTTCTCCCTTTCATTCTTCACCTGTTTAGGTTAAACTGCATAAGGAAAGGAAGAGTTCCACTGTAGGATGAGGATGGAGAGACCTCGATTTCAGCCTAGGTTTCTATTCCACACTTCAACATAAACAATTACAACAAAACTCTCCCAAGAACCTGTTAAACTCAGCATTCCTCTGTACATAATTTTGTACACTGAAGGGGTACAGCATGGAAAAATCAAGGAACCACAGAATGCTTTGGGTTGGAAGGACTTGAAAGCTCAGCTAGTGCCACCCCCTGCCATGTCAGGGACACCTTCCACTGTCCCAGGGTGCTCCAAGCCCTGTCCAACCTGGCCTTGGACACTTCCAGGGATCCAGGGGCAGCCACAGCTTCTCTGGGCAACCTGTGCCAGAGCCTCAGCACCTCCACAACCATCACAACTCATCTCCTTTCCTCCACACCATTTATTAGTCTTTTAAAACATCATGACAAATTATTTGCTTTATTGTTCCTGGATGCCAACAGAATAAGCCATCAAAAATGGCACAAAAAATCAAATCTTTCTTTAAATAGTGACATCATCAATCACACAATCTATATGCATTCAGAATCAGTTCTACATAAGTATCTAATTTAGACACATTTGTTCTAGGCAGCCCATCAATTATCTAAAGGGTAGCCTTTCTTCACCCTTTTCTTTCCCTTTCTCTTATTCTTTTAAATGGACATCAAGTTTTACATTCTTTCCCTATTGCAATGCTCTAGCTAGTAAGTTGTGTTTTACAAAGTGTTCACAACTCTGATGTTCACAAGAAAATGAAAAATTCTTTGTAGAGTTCAGCGTCATATGACTAACACAGCAAGATTTCATTACTCCTCAGTCATTTTCTTTGAGGAAAACACCACACCACAAAAGAGTCAGAAAAATGTTGACATTGAATTTAGAAAAAGACTAGACATAATATCAGACTATTATCATGCTCATTTATATTGGCACTCAACGAGCATTAGTTGTGAAGGCAGCAGGGCTGGCTGTCAAATGTGAGCAAATTGACAAGCTATTAGAGTGCCAACTGGAGGGATTCAATTAGAATATTTACTCCAGCACCAGCAAAGCCTTGCTTTTAAGATAAGGAAGAAATGTGGTGTGTGTTGACCAGGAAATAAAGATAGAAAATTAATAGGCATAGACAGAAATGTATCACTTCCTTTCTGCTACAAAAGGCTACAAAGAAAGAGATTAACTTGAAAATATTAACTCTAAAAAAGGTAATACCCAATGCAAATCAAAGGCAAACAGCATGGGCAAGTCTGTGTCATGGTTCTGTCCCAGAGACTGACAAGCTCTGATCTCCTCGAAGCTACTTTGGGATCCCAGTCTTGGGACCCTTCAGCCTTGGACACTGACGCTTTGACTTTTCCCCAAGTATTGAATAAATTTCAAGAAGAGCTGGGGAGTTTTTAACAATCTTTTAAGACAAAACAAGATAAAAACCACAACACAAACCTGACAAAATCCCATCCAGACACATCTTCTCAGAATATTGCGAGTTGTATGGGACCCACATGGATCATTGAGCCCAACTCAAGTTGGGCTCAAAATTTCATCTCCAACTCTGAAAATAGAAATTTCAAATGATCCAATTCCAGAAGGGATTGAACTCCTGATACTGGCACTAAATGACACCATTCCCATGTCCTTACTAATCTTTCAGAGTCTCTGCTTCCTCCACCAGCAAGGGGTTGAACAGAGATATACTTGGCTGCCACTTCCTACCTGGGAGGTGGATTTGGCTCTGCGTTCAGAAGGGCCACTGCAAACTGGGACATGGGCGGGAAGGACAATCCATAAATGAGCAATGGAAAGATGTTAGGAATACAAATTCCCACATGGGAAAGGATGAAGACTCAGAGGAAGAGGGAGGAACCGTACCAGTAACTCCTGCAGAAGTTTGGGCATACTGAGAGAACACAATTGAAGCCAGATCCTGTTTCCAGATGCACATCTGGAGTTATACCACAGCCTATGGAAACAGCATTTACCATCTTCCATCTTCTGTGCATGCAACCAGATCACTAATTCAACCCCAAAAAAACCTGCAAGGAGTTCCAGTTACTCACTTGACAGACCATGAAGTATCTTTCCTTTTTCTGCCTACTTACTTTTAAAGTTTTCCAGATAGATGGCTTGTACTTTACTTCAAATATGAAGTGATTTTTGCAGGACTCTGCAAACAGAAATGCAGAGTGAGTCAGGGAAGAACCTACTCAGCAGACTCCTTGCCTGATCAGGAAGGGCACACAACAAGCTAATTTCACGATCAAAGTCCCACACTACAGCTCCTACTGATAGGATTTTTTTTTATGATCTTCACTTCTCTTTGTTTTTAAAAATGATTAGTTCCAGTTTTATTAAGATTAAATAATTATAGTTCCTACTTCATGTTTACACCTTTTATACACTTCAAAATGCTCAGCATGTCCCTCTTCCCAGGGAGTATAAATTTTTACCACTTCCCCATAACCCTTTTGCCCCCTGCCTCCATTATTTTTGATGTTTTCTTTGATTTATTCAGACACAGAAGTTTGACAGAGGAACAAAATGCAGGGATTTATGCCAGGTCCAATTTATCAAAATCTACACAAGAATGATTTCAAAAGACAGGAAATGAAAATTTTGCCTTTTCACATATTTACAAAACGCAATCAAAATTTATGAAATCCTTTAAAAATATTAAAAAGAATAGAACAGAGAACACTTTTATTGTAGCTCAGGAAAGGAAAGTCACACTAGAGCTTTAAAAACTCTGGACTGGAGAATAGCAGCAAGATAAGGAAAGTTTGCTTGAAACTGTTATGATAAAAATGTGTATGAAGCATGCATGGAAAATGGGTATGTGTGATAGGGAAAAAAAAGGGAATAAAAATTAATAGATGGTGGGGGAGCCTCTAAAGCTTTCACTGCTGTGAGCTTGAAGTGACAACATCTCTAACAGGTGCCAGAGATAGGAATGTCCTACATGGATTTTCCCCCCATGAGTGACAATAATCATAAAGATAGAGTATCTGCACCATCACATTCTATTCCATGCCATTTATTTGATTTTGGCTTTTTGATGTTGGTCTTTGGAGGAAATCAGTTTCTGTGGAAACAATTTTGTCACTGATGCAGCAGGTGAAAAGTTGTGTCAGAGAAAAGTTTGTTTATGTCCCGTTTTGAAATCTGAAGGGTGGTTGGGTAAAGAAACAACCTAAACTGAACTGAAATGTGTGTTCTATGAAGGGTGGTTGGGTAAAGAAACAACCTAAACTGAACTGAAATGTGTGTTCTATCTGTGGCTGCACCAACTGCCCTGACCCAGTGGACCATCAGTGCTCCACTGCGTTGCATCCAACACAAGGAGAAACCTGCTCCCTTCCCTCTGCAGGCAGCCAGCAGCTGGGGAAGAACAGGAACTCAAAAATTCCCAAGTCCAGCAGAATTTGGACCTTTCAGACACAGTCCCAAGGGAAGGATTCTGTCTTAGCACCCCAGGTTATACAAGAGAGGAATCCTGCCTTCAACAAGTTCTTTGCCTTGATCCTAAGTCTCAAAAAACAGATCATCCCTGTCTCACCTATTTCTGATGGTTTTTCTAAGCTGAATGAAATTACTCCAGTTTTTCTTGAAAGCTGAGACAGCTCCTCCTGTCTTCCTAGAATGATTTTCCAAGAAGTGCTGCTACAGAGCTGCTGTGACAGGAGGAACTGTGTTGTGTTAGAATAAACCACAGAATGGGCTGGAAAGAACCTTAAAACTCATCTCATTCCACCTCCTGACCTGGGCAGAGGCATCTTCCACTATCCCAGGTCACACCAAGACCCATCCAACCTGTCCTTGGGCACTTGCTTTCAGTGTGCACACAGTGAACACTGCTTCAGGCTCTGTGCATGTCTGTAACTGCATGGGTGCATTATCTAGGAAAAAAAAATCAGCTCAATTCACACTGCACAGAAAAGAACTAAACAGGTGTTAAGGATCCAATATGATTTTAGTAGATTAATGCAAACCAGCACTAACACTCCAGTATCAGGAGATTTATAAATAATAGAAATATCTCACTGAGGAGAGAATCAGACCTTGACTGCTCGTGGAAGTGAAACTATTTCTCTCCCTATGGCAGTTTTGAAATTTCATCTCCAACTCTGAAAATAGAAATTTCAAAATTATTCTCAGTTAAATCCATAGAAGCACTGACCTTCAGTATCTGTAATGTTCAAAGAAAAAGACACTTGCACTTCTGATTGACAGATCCATTGCAAACACAGTCTCAGCAGCTCCAGTGTGAGTGTTGAGAAATGCAACCTGAGCATCTACAGCTCGCTCATTCTAGTTTATTGAAGCAGTTTTCCCTTGTAAGGGGAATTGCACAGTTGAAGATTCAGCCCTACAGATAGCAGCAATCAGGAAATCACTCTCACATATGAAGTGATCTTAAGCATTGGAGTGACAAAATAAAGCAAATGTTCCTATAAAATTCCTTATCAACAGGAAAGTGCCAGCTTTCAATTAAAATTTTGAATTATCCTTTGTATTTACTACTTGGAGAATCCATAAGCAACTTAGGTAAAATACTTATATTAGAAAAGCCCTTTACACTTTAAAATAAACTTCAAGCTGCAAATTAGGCAAACCTCAACTCAATGGCTATGCAAGTGTGGTTGCAAGAGATAGATTCACTTTGTTCATTCTGGAGAACAGATTTCTACCACAGAAACTGTTCCTGGGACAGACCTTCCTTGGATCTTTCCAGCCTGAGATTCCACAGCTGATTCCTGGAAGCCTTGACATCCCAGCCCCCACACAGACCATGCAGCACTAACACAGGTGAAAACCAAAGCACTCAAATGTCACAGTCCCTGTCCAAACTAACCCAAACCAGAAAAAAATCCAAGTTTCCTTAAGAGCTATGGATTTAAGAAAGAAACTTGATATTACCTGCCTCCATTTATTTTAAGTCAGAAGTACTCAAAAATACTTAGAGAATTGCCTTAAAACCTTTCCAGAACTGCAAAATATTGTTACAGCTTTAAGTGCTTTTGCCTCCAACCCTTCCAGACCCTCTGCTATCTAAAATGTTAGCTAATGCTTCAGTGGGTTACCAAGTTAAACCCCCTTGTTGAGGGCTGAAAAGCTCCTGAATACATGAGCAAGATCAAAGCAGGTAAGCTCAATAAACTGTGTAGTCCCTGTTTAGGAACTCGAGGAGCTTCACTTCCCCAGCATGTTGGAAGTAATTTTCTCTGGTGACATGCTATGTTTTGTCTTACTGAACATTTAACCTCTAGATCTGGACAGCACACATTTGGCACCAGCACATTTCTTTAGGGAACACCAGAGTGGTTACTTCAAGTGACAGTTTTCTAATTATTCTGTCAAGCATCAATCTGTGAAGTTCCCAGTTCCTCAGCACCCTGATTGACAGGGCAATCAGCACTTTACTTAAAGCCTCTAGAGCTATTCTGGCCTGACAAATGCTTAAAAAAAAAAAAAAAACAACAAAAAACCAACCCATTCAACCCCTCCTCCCCAGTGTGAAAATGGAGTGGAATATTTGACTTGATCCAAAACAAATCCCCACTTTCTGCAAATACAATTCCCCAAAGTAACCAAAAAACTGCATTAGCATATAAAATGCACCTCTAGAGAAGGAAGAGCTGACCAAAACAGTACTTTCTTTTACATTACATTCATTTGTGGCATTTTATTGTGGAGCAAACCAGCTGATGAAAGTACATTAAAAACAGAGAAGGAACTGAGATAGCACAATCATTTTCACTGAAGTTTTCCTTCTCTTCTCTTAAGAGAGGGAAGAGAGCCCCACCTTTGAAGCACTTTTAGCTTGATTCCAAGTTTCCCTGATTTCTGATAAACATCCTCTTCCTCTGCTGAGGGTGGTACTGTGACTCTGGGACCTTACAGCACTTCTGACTGTAAGAAGTGAGAAAATGAGGGACTTGGTGAGTGATAAACAATTATCCCTGTACCAAGTTCAGGGAATAGTAAAAGCTATTTAGTACTCATGACCACGTTTTCCTAAATAACATGAAAGTACTTCATGCTTTTTATACATTGTGTAATTAAATTCAACACCAGGGCTGAGATTTTGGCCAAGAAGTTGGCACTAGAACTACACAGGGTTTGATTTATATGCCAGGATGCTGCACCTGAGAATTCAATAGTGGATTTGCTCTTCTTGGCTTGCTGGGACAATCTTGTTTTGGTATTGTTCAATTCACACAAAGGGAAGCTCTCTCACTGTAGAGAACTGCAGCACCAATACCAGCAAAATGCTAATAATAGTTTCTACTGAAAGCAAACTTGTGCCAGATTTTCTCCTTTGGTTTGAAATGGTAAATTATGAGTAATGGAAGTTTGGTGGCCAGCTTGTTATGGTTAGTGCTCTGGAATGCTGTGTGGTAGAACACACTGAACTCAGCAAGACAGAAAAAAATAAATGAAATACCAAATCAGGAGTCAAAGGGTGGAAGAGGGCAGAACATTTAATCCCTAATAAGAGTGAGCTGCAGAAATCTCTCTCTAGATGTAATCCTTCTTTTTTTTTTTTGAGGACCTTAAATATGAAAACATATTCACACAAAAAAATCCTTTCTTATGTCCTTTGATTTGAAAAAAAAAAAAACCTCCCAATAGTTGTTGAGAGGAGGGAATGACAGAGCTGACCAAGTGGCAGAAGGAAGTTCTTTGATGAAAAGCCTCACACTGCAGTGGTCAGTAAGGTGGAAGCTCCTTCACTGGTCAGGGGCAAGGCTGAACCCATCTGCTTTTCCTATGGAAGTTCAACAGATGTTCAGCATTACTAAGAGAGTTAAAGGAATGTTGCTGATATGCAGACACCATCCTTGCTCTAATTGTTTTTACCTTTTCAGTTCAATTACTTCCACAGTTTGTATGACTAAGCGAAAACAAAACTGTATTTGAGATTCCCTCAAAGTAATACACACAAAAATCCCAAAACAACTGTTCAGAGCCCCATGGAAGTTTTGATTAAAGGCAAATCCTTCACAATTCAGAGAGCACATACTCAATCAATGGTTGAAGAGGAAAACCTCCAGGGAGCAGCAGGAACTAAACAATTCTGATAAGGTTTCTGTGACTTTTCAGCAAATAGTAATTTGCTCCTTTATATTTCTTCAATGAGAAGTCGAGCATTGCAGTCCCAAACCTTTAAATCAAATGATTTGCTGGGCATCAACTTTCAGCACCTACTATAAAATATTGACTCTGCACATTCATTCATTTCTACCCAATAACTGATTCTTCTTTTTTTGCCTGTTACAGGCCCATAACAGTATTCTGGGAGGTTGACTGAGAATCAAGATTTAGTTAAGAAAAAAGAAATCCTCAGTGTTTTCAAGTTTTAATCTTGTCTAGATTAAAACTTGCACCACATAAGCAGGTATATAATCTATTTTCCTAATGAGGTGTTTTTACTCTTTTCCCATGTTATCACTATTAATTCCAAATCTACCATTCACAAGTGCCATCCATAGTTTATACAAAGGTTCCTGCTTTAATCACAGGGCTGGCATCACTCTGTCACAGGACAGAGTTTTATGCACACTTTTGCTGAACAACCTTCTCAGTGGGGCTCTGTCTGAAGGTGCAGATTTCATTCCCTTTGCTGCTAAACTGAATACTGACTTCCATGGTCAGCTCACCTGTCAGCCACCCAGAAATCCAATTTTCTGGCACTGATAGCAGGATTGCTGTGTTTCCTGCACTGAGGCACTGCAGAGTTATTTGGGGGGAGGATGGCAGAGGATGGTGGGAGCCATCCCACAACAGCTTCAGCTCCTCTGCCCTGAGCAGAATTTTTGCAGCAAGGGAGGCTCCTTCTCCCCCACGTTCCCAGGGAATGAACATCTGGTGCTCTGCAGCTCTTTGGTTACTCAGCCTTACCCTTAAATAATTAGAAATGGTTTCTAAAGTACAGCAGCAGCCAGCACTGCATACAAAACAGGCTGTGGAAATGTGCACACAAGTTGTGTCAGAGCAGCAGTCAGGTAGAGATCTGCAGATTTACTCACCTTCATCACAGCAAGCTGCAGGTAAAAATTAAAAAGAAAGTTCTCTTTTCCCTCTACTTATTTGATGAGTAAAATATGTATGCAAATGAAAAAGAATATGACAGCCATAGCAGAACATTCAATGTGAAAATGGTTTTGTAAAAGCAGTCAAATATCTTTTAAATTCATTTGGAATAGCTGCAGTAGAACAATACCTGCTCCATCCTGGCCAGAAATAAGAAATTATATGACTATTTGCATCAAGTAAGGCTACCTTATTCCTAATCAACTCCTCTAATTGCTTGAAAAAAAAATCTTTAAAATGTTTGGTATTTTTCTGCTGAAAATATCTGAATACTTTTGGAAATTTCAGCAAAATCTATTTGGCCAGACATTACCAACCTATCTTTCCACATACAGGCACTAATTATCTTTTAGTTGGAATTTTCCAAGTAATTTGGCTCAAAATGGTTTAATCTTTTTCCATAAAAAATATTATGAAAAACTAAGCTTTTGGCTCTTTTCCTTGAGACACTTCTCTTCCCCTGAAATGCGTGGTTATTACCAACCCCAAGGAAAATCAAATTTCCATTAAAAGGATCTCAGATTTCCAAACAAAACCCTTCAGTTAAAGTGACAGTTCCTGTTAACATTCAGGTACTACCATAGCAAAAAAAGCCAACACCAACCAACTTTGCATTTCTATTCTGCTTTACAATAGAGACATAGGAAAATGCTTGGGAACTGGGAGCCTGTTTTCCTTGACAAGCAGAGCCTGTGTAGGATCCCAGCCATGTGACCTGTGCCAAAAGGCAGCAGGAGCCCAGTTTGTACCTGCTGCCCTCTCCCAGATGCAATCCCTTCCTTGGGCATCCACAGCCACATCCACAGCCCCTGCAATTCAATGGGTTTTCTGTCCACATCTTAGAAAGTAATCCATATTGTCATTTTAATAATGGAGAGGGAGTGCATTCCTTAAATACAGATGTTGTCTAAACATATTATAAGTTTCTCTGCATGCAGGCCTGCAGAAAAATTCTTCTCATGGGAAAGCATCTTTTACTGTCTTTTTACTCTGTAAAAGTTTCTATAAACAAATCTCTGAGCTGTGTTACAAGGACAGAGGTTTTCTCTGCCCTGTCTCCTGATAATAGGAAAGTTTTTCTTCCTTTCAGCCTATGAGGTGAAAAGTTGTTATCTCTAATTGTGTATTCTATTCTAACATTCCTTGGATGGAGCTAAGAGCAGCAGCTTCGATGCTACGGCCTGAGCAAATAATAGCCCAATTCTTTTATAAATTCTTTAAATTATAGAGCCATGTTAATAAATCATATTTAGCCTTCTAAAATTATTGCAAGAGTCCTTTGTCACCGCACGGACCACAACAATATACAGATATTTAAGATTGCTTTCCCCTCCAGTGCTTTCAAAGGTACCCACATGGCAAGCAAGAGTTAAATTCTGTTGAACAAAGGGGACAGAGAAGAAACATCCTTTTGAGTTGTCACAAAAAGAGTGGAAAAATAGGGCAGCAAAAATGTCCTGCTTTCTGCTCACCAGAGTTAAGCCAGAATCTGCTACGGTGTTTGGGAGAGAAAAACAAACACATAAGGATGTTTAATATAGAGAGAAAAGCTTACAAAACAAATGAACAAAACACCTGCAGGAAAAGTATTTCCCTCCCCAAAGGTATTAGGTAGAACTGTAAAGAAAATTCACAAGTTGATTAAGCTCAGGGCTATAAATACATATATTTATATACATGTACATACACATTTCAAGCCAAGGTCACTGAGAGATCAGGTGGCTGACACGTGCTCACTGTACCTGACACAAACAGCACATAATGTGCTTTTTCTCCAGGATAGTTCAGGTTTGGTGTATGATCACAACTGTGTGATACCCACAAAATCCAATATATTCACAGAGACAGTCCCCAGGCTTTGCCCAGCTCTGACTGAAGTGGTTCTTTCTGCAGATCTCATCCTTTACACCCTCACACTGCTTTACACAGAGTCAACACTCCACTGCTCCTTACTCGAAGTTCACACAACTATGGGAGCCACCCCATCAGCTGAACCCCTGAGCAACTGAAGGGACTGTGGGAAGATGCCCACAGATTTTGTTGGGGATATTCCTACACACACCCCAGACTACAAACATGGAGAAATTGGCCACTGGCAGATAGAAATGGAATCGCTTCTGTTTTCTGCAGACTGCTATCAGAAGTAGGAGCACTAAAAGAAATAAACTGTTCACTTTTCACACCACTCTAAAGAAAACACCTGACTTTAGAGACTGCTGAGTGTCACAGGTACAAAAAATGCAACAGCTTTTGAGAAACAGGACGAAGTTTATCTTCCTATGAGAGGGTAGTTTTTATTAGAAGATGAAACTAAACCTGGAGCAAAAAGACCAAGAGCTACTCGTTTGTGGTAGACGTGGACTTGATTTGCCAACTACTTAAGCACATGATAAACTTTAGAAATGAATAGACTCATTTATTTCAGCTTTATCAACACACTCAGAATAACAGATAATAAAATATTAAAACTTGAAACAGGTTTGAATTCTTGTTGAATCTGAGCATGAATATGAAGCTGTGAAATAATTCAATCCTACCTGAAGCAAAACAGAGATTCAAGAGAAATAGCTTTAGTTCTCTTTAATTAACCTGTATTTCAAACAATTCTTGTATTTTTCAAAACTTTTTCATCACCCTATGATACCCTTAAAAAAAAAGTATCTTTACTCTAAAAATCCTAGCAATATCAGGCCCTTCTGTTATTAAAAGATAATTTTATGATGAGAAAATGCTTGTTAATTTTGTCATGGTTTACCATTTTTCCCCAAATTGAGTCTTATCAATAAGAAAAATATGAAGTCCTATCTACCTGTGCTCCATCCATCCAGGGTGCTTCTGCAATGATAAGTAAAGCCAGTTGTTACTTATTTCACTGTCACAAGAGTGTGCCTAACCCAGCACAAATGGCTGAAAGCACCTACCCGAGATACACATTTCATCATCTGGACCAGTTTATCAGGAACAGATGGAGGCAAGGTGATTAAATTTCTTCATTTTGATTGAAAGAACAAACACGTTCCTGGACTGCCATAACACCCACTTAAAAATAATGAGAATTAAAATGCGATTTTCTCTACAGAAGAGTTTAAGTAAGGACACCTACAACTTTTCTTTTAATATAGTATTTCCTACCTATATTATCAGATTATTTGTCTTTCATTCTCCTGTATGTGTGCTAGATGGATGATCTAAAAGTAGATTAATAATAAATTACTCATCTCACCGAGATGAATTACCAAATTGATTTCCCAAAATATCTTCTCTTTTTATCCTTGCTAATTGTGAAGCGAGTCATATAAATTTTCAAAATTTAATCAATTTGGAAATCCCAGTGAAGGATTAAACACTTTTGTGATGTATTTGACATGGTATTTCCTTTTACTGGGCAATGCCAAGGCATGCAGACACACCTGCACATTCCACTGCACACTCTGGACATGGCATCAGGCCTTGGGCAGCCAGAGATGCTGGGAAGGTGTTCAGGATGGAGATTTGCTGCCTGGATCCATCACCTTCCATCTGAGGCCTCGGTTTGGAGTGGGATGGTGACACCAGGCTGTGACATTACAAGAAACAGGTCCCATAACCATTCCCATGTCCTTCCCAAACACTTCCCACCACAGGCTCAGCCATCCCAGCTCACCAGGGGAGACCTCAAGAAGTCCGTATCTTCCAATCCCAAGGACTAACAACCAAAGCCAATAACAAAATCCTCTCTCATTTTGATCACCAAACAAGCACACCTCCAGACAAGCAGGAAAATGAAAGAAGCCTTGTTCCCAGAGCAGCTGTCTCAGGAGGGCAATGCTGCTTGTGCTCCAAGGAAATGGAAATGCCTGCTGTTCTTTCCTTCCCTGTTTTAGAAGGGACAACACTACAGAGAGGATAATTAGCACACAAACACTTCAAGCTCCATCCAAACCTAACAGCTCAGTTTGTATTGTGGTTCTTCCACTTCTTTGCCAGCATTTACCATCTACAAAAACATCTGTGAATTTTCCCTATTCTGCCACAAAGGAAACAATTACAAAATCACTGCAAGTTTTCCTCTTGCTTAGGAATTTTATTTTCATATCCAGTTTTTGGGCTTCATTATAGTCTACTATAAAATGCCAAAAGGCATTCAACTTGTCAGTGCCCATAAATAATGGCAGATTCATGTTAAAGTATATTTACATATCAATTACTTAGGACTCAATACTACATATGGTCTTGAAAAATATTTCACTTTTGGTTATAAATCAAGACAACTCAATTATGCATTTTAAATGCATAATTGTCCTCCCATTTTCATAAATATTGTCAATATGCTATCAGTCTGTAAAAGTGCCTCAGTGAAATGAAAGAATCACTTTTCAATATTTTAAGTGTTTTAAAAGAGGAATAGTCATTTCATTTTAATTCTGCAAAACTGCAAAGAAACATTAGAAAAGAATCCGTGCTATAGTTCTATTAGTGTGTATTTTCTCACCAATGCTGATATAATAAAAAATGTGGGAAAATTCCTAAATTACTCCTATAAATTCAAAACCTACAGTATCTTTAAAAGAACCACGAGCTGCTCCATTGTCTAAAGGCAAAATACTTGTACAAATTTCTGAGACAAAAAACACAATATGCCTTTGTGAACTTTACCCAGCTTGTCAAGACTTTTCTGTGCCCTAATAGGTATTTTCTACCTCCACAAACTGTCATTTTATGAGAATAATCTTAAACCTCCAGAGTCAAGACATTATTGACTTACAAAATTACCAATCTTACCATCTTACAAAATTACCAATCCCAGCTTTATATTTCCTCTCTGAAACACAGAAAGGAAGCTCCAGACCATTCACTGCCTCCAAGGCAGGATCAACTCTCCCTGAAACTTCCTGGGTAATTGCTTGTTTAGCTAGTCCTTAAAAACTTGTGGTGCTTGATAGTGTATAAATTCCTAAAATAAACTGCTGTAGGAGTCAGCTACCTTTTTTGGCTGCAGTATTTTCAGAACAGCTACCCTATACAGCCACATTTCTTTGCTGCTCTTAACCCTTATTTCCTGCCCGAGGCAGACACTGACCTGCAACACCAGGCAGATTGCTCAGGTTAACTGAAGGCTCCTTCACCTTTCTGTGCCTGATTCCTCTCTCAACCCTTGAATCATTTGTATATTTGAAATCAGACAAAAGCTTGGTCTCTACCTACCTGTTTGCTGTCCCTCAAGACAAAAACACCCCTCTGTTGTGCCAGGAGGAGACAATACTAAGATGATGCAGCAAGATCCAGCTGCCAGAAACTACATGGAATTTTTTGATGATTGAATAGACAACATCTTACAGAAACATCAAAAATTTTAGCAAAAAATACAAGAGTTTTATTGATTATGATTTTCTTTTTAAATATTTAATATTGTACTTCTACAAAACCAGTGCTGAGTACTAAACTGCCAGGAGGAGAGGGCTCTGTAATAAGCAGTGAAGGAACAGTGATAACTTTTACAATTCTCATAGCACTTATTTCACAAACTACTTAATTTTTGATCAATGTTTGTAGATGGTAGATGAGTATCATAACCCATAGTTCACACGGAGGGGTAAAAACAGCAGTCAGAGCCTCCACTTCCAGAAGTGTTCACTAAATTCAAGTGTCACCATTTTGAGACACCCAGCTGGAGCCATGCAGAGTGTAAACCCTGCACTAGCAGTTAACACCTGTGGGAACAGTGCAGCACACAGATTTTGTGCACTAGAGCAGCTCCTCAGAGTTTGAGAGTACTCAAACCAGTGTATGATCACAGAAACACACAAGGTGTAAAGAATTTTCATGCTGTGTAAAGAAGAGCTGGCTAATGAAGTGTGTAAAGGGTGCATGATATATGGATGAGAAAGCAAAAAGATTCCCAATGAGTCTGTAAGAACAGGGTTCCTCTGCATTATCTGAAATGACACGAGATCTGACAATTTAAACAAATTCAGCGCTAACACTCTATTTTATGTCTGCAGCTGAATCTTTCATTTCCCTTTTTTCTCCAAAATTATATGCACACTGACATAGGCTGCATGTGTGATAGGGAAGGTTATCTGCTCCTACTGATTTATGGGTTTGCATTATTGTAACACTGAGAAATCCACTGCTGACAATCAGTTAAGAGCAGCAAACTGTCCACAGCCAGCCTATGCTCTAACCATGAGGAAGTTCCCCACCACAGAAATGTGGCATTTGGAATTCTTGTATTTTTAAAACTTTCCCCCTTCGGCAGGTTCAAAGCTGCAGAGTGATACCAAACAGTCCAGAAACACTCAAATATAGTTACTATACCCCAACCTGCCTGAATATTGGAGACATTTTGAATGGTCTGAACTGAACTAGCAAACTCCACTTGAAATTAACTACCCGAAATAAAGACCAAATACATTATACATGGCAACTGTATTTTTATTTCTGAAATCTAAGAAAAGAATATCCCAAATTTTTCCTCTTAGTATAATGTTACCCCTTCTGTTGCCACATAACAGACTGCAAATGTTAAGAAAGCTAATACTAAAAATCCCTGAAGCCAAAAGGATAAACTGGCGATAAAAATGTCTTGTATAATAAGGATATATAAACGGTATTACTTTCACACCAAGCACAGCTGGAAAAGAAGTGAATTGCAAAGTTATGGTTTAATGATATCCTCTTTCAGAATTCTGGTCACTCTCTCAGATGCCTGGAAAACAAAAGCCCCAAAACCTCTGCTTCACACACAACAGTGAAACACATCAGTGCCAATTATGTGGTGGGCACAGAGATACATCTGAACATGAACAGGCAAAGCCAGGTGACAGGAATGATTGTCTATTCCATATAATTAAGACAATAATCTGAATTTGGACTAGATAATTGCTCAAGAAGAAAAGTAAAGTCGTGTGTGTTGGATATTAATTATTCCCTGGATATGAGCTAACAGATGTCAATATGGAATATTTTTTCCTGAAGAACATTTGTCTTTCTGTCAATAGTATTTTGCCTAAATAACAAGACAACAGAGTTGTTAACATCAATTGATTTGGTGAGTCTTTAGTCATATCACCAATGACAGGCTTCAAAAAAGGTTTTCAAAGGAACTTCAGTGGGAAAAGGAGAACAAGAACAACAAACCTTGTTGGCCTTTTAACTGCCTGTGTTTCAGTGACACTTTCTAATAGGAGTCCACTGCTAAGGTGAGGGCTAGAGTGTGCTGATGTTAACACAAACCTGCTTACAGCTCAGTTAGCTTTTGTATGGGTTTGTGAGGCCAGGTTCTGGTAGCAAGGGATAAGAGGTGGCTTCTGTGAGGAGCTGCCAGGAGCTTCCCCCATGTCTGGGCACAGAATCAGCTCTGAAATGGAGCCTGAGCCCATCAGGGACAAGGGCACCACTTCTGGGATAACAGAGTTAAGAAGGGCACAGAAGACTGCAAAACAGCAGCTGGAGAGAGCAGTGAGAATAGGAGAGGAAGAGCCCTGCAGACAACAGGGTCAGTGAAGGAGGAGGGGCAGGAACTGTCCCAGGGCCAGGATTCCCCTGCAGCCCATGGAGATCCATGAGGGAGCAGATATTTTTTCAGCTTTAGCCTTTCCAAAAAAACCTTGTTGAATCCCACAATCAATCATCACATGGTAACCAGGTCTCCAGCATGAACAAAACCAAGCACCTGTGGAGCTTGGCAAGGATGTGAGA
Source organism: Leptocoma aspasia (assembly GCA_013399835.1). Taxonomy (NCBI): domain Eukaryota; kingdom Metazoa; phylum Chordata; class Aves; order Passeriformes; family Nectariniidae; genus Leptocoma; species Leptocoma aspasia. The sequence goes on from VXAX01007984.1 coordinate 1,435,747, forward strand.
GTACTCAGGGATGAGGACTTTGTGGGGATGCCTGAAGCAGGAATTCACATGTGCCAGGCACCACCCAGAACCTCAGAAATATCAAAGGAAACAACCACTTCTGCTTTACTGTGGGACAAAGGGGGATAAGTGAAGCTCCTGCAGTGACTTCCAGCAGCTTGAACTGCCAGAATTGAGCCATCTTTCCTTTTCCTGCTAGTATCTAAAAACAGGGAAGACTGTACATTTCCTGCCAGAGCAGATGCACAGCACAAACTTATAGAAACAAGACGGGCAGGAAGAAGGAAAAGAAAAGAAGAAGGTAAGAAAAAAAGCAATTGGAATGTCGACAGTGACTAGAAAGGAGTTCAGAGCCATTGCAATGACCTGCCTAACCTAGGAAGTATTGGATATGGCAGACAGCAAACAAGACCAGCAGAGTAACAAGGGTCATTGGCTCCAGGGACAGCATTTCCATCCGAAAGTCAGTGCATCACCCTTTGCAACAAAACCCTCACACTTTTTTTTTCCCCAAGAATTAAAGACACTGACAGCTGACAGATTAAACCAGCAGCAAACTAGCCCAGATCTTCACTTTTCCCAGAAACAAGATCTTCAGCTTCACTAAATCAAATCATGGCTTACCTTCATTTGTTTATTTTCTTTGTCTGGGGGAGAGGAGGGGTTGTGTGGTTTTTCTGGTTTGTTTGGGGTTGTTTTTTGTTGTTGTTGTTTTGGCTTTTTTTTTTTCTTTACTACAAATAGACATTTTAAAGACAACTAAAGAGAGAGAAAGAGATCTTTTTCAAAGTGCAGTTTAACCTTTCCTTCTGGAAGATTTCATCTCCTGCAATGTCCTTAACACTGCTAGCACAACTAAAAAACAGCAATTCTCCATATTACAGCCTTAAAAACTTTTTTTTTTGTTGTTTATTTATTTAGTCTCCAGACATCTGGATATTTACAAAAATTAACTGAATCTCAAGTTCACAAGAACAAATTTTCATCTTGATTCCCCAGGTGGGACTCAAGTTAAAGGCCACAGGGAAATGACTGACCAGATACAACCTGCGAATGCTGAATTAGTCACAAACACTCTTGGGACTGAAACCTTACCATTAGTTAAGAAAAGAGAGGATTCATTCAATTTTCCATTATGTATAAGTGAGCTAATGGACATTGTATCAGGAGAGGAAATAACAGATATTTGCTCTATTTTCTGAACAATGAAATAAAACATGAAATATTTTGCCTTCTGCATTTTCAGCCAGTCAATGCCAGGGTTGGCACAGCCCCAGCCCACAGATAAATGCCTAATCCAGGTCCTTTCCATGCTCCCTTTTACTTTCTCTCAGTAGCAGGGCTTCCCTAGCCCTGGTGGATGCAGTTAGAAATAGTTAAGCAGTAACATATAAGTAGAATGTATAATAGAAGGCTATAACTACAAGTCAAATGTTGGGCATGCAGATGCCCTATAGCTGAGAGCTACTAGAATGCCTTTTTGTTTTAAAATTGTTTAAACTCAGTAAGCTTCATCACCAAAATTAATACCTGCTGTTTGTGCTGCAGCAGACAGTAGAAACTACTTAGCACAGTGATAATCACCAGCTAAGTTGTGTATCTGAGACCTTACTGCACCTGCTTCTCTGCCACTAACACAAGTTTCAGAACTGAATTACAGCTCAGGCAAACCCAGAACATCACAGGAAGCACGCACTGCAGAGCAACTCAAACAACTCAAACAACAAACACTTGAGGCATCAAGGTACCAGGCACTTAAAAAATATGCAGGGAGAGTTACAACTGCAAAGAGCTTACAGTATGAAGTTGACCTGTGCTTATTTTGTACTGCAAATTTTCTTCCCAATTTTGAAATTAGGAAGAATTTTGCTGCAAACAATATCCAACTCTGTTTGAAAAGCCAGAGCATTTTGTCACTTACAGCTGCACAGAGCATACAATTACAGCAGTGTAATTGTCACAGGAAGGTGGCATTTAGAAGCTGGTATCACATCACAATGAACATGAGGAAAATGACTGGAATCACAGCAAATGTGAGATAAAGGAGATGAAGCCAGATCCACAAAAAGAAGCAATATGTTGAGACAAGGACTTCAGCTGTGATGCTTAGGTGCAGGAGATGGGAAAGATGATCAAAGCCCTCTGACAGATTTCCATTAGTAAAAATATCAACAGCAACCAAGCTCTGGCTACACACAAAAGCAGAACTCCATGCTGGCAGGATGGGCAGCTGGCACTGCTCCAAAGCCCACGCCTGAGCAATATTCTCTCAGCAGATACTCCAGTGCTGTCTGCAGAGGGGACCAATGACCTCAACACATATCTCTAGAAATAACTTCTGCTCAGTACACACAGACTACTATCTTCTCCTCTTGTTCAAAAAAGAAAAGAGCAACTGCAGCTCCATCTGCAATAGGAGGTGTCAGAATGTTCCAGGCTATGCTTCCAGCCTGGGAACGTTAATTAAATACAGATTATCCTGCAGTGCAGAGTCAGATATTTTAGAAACCCTGAGTTTAAAAGAGTACAAATCAGCCCTTAGAATTAGCTATTTGCTTAATTTTCCCATTTTTCTCCTCAGTCTACTGTTGCACTAAACTATTAGGAACGATATTTTAAGCATCTAAGTCTCACAAATTCCATTTTAGGAGTGGGATGCTCCGAGTTCAGCACTGCAATGCCCAGCCTTAGCACACCTGCACTTCTGTGTTGAACTGCCTTGAGAAAGCTCCCACTCACAACTCACCATCAAACCTGAGCATGGATCAGGAGCTGAAAGGTCTGTCCAGTGGTTCATACTGAATTATTTTTCCTCCCAGATCAGCCCTTTAGGAACTCACCCTCAGTGTTGTCACCATGATCTGGGTTTTTCTGTGCACTGTTCGTGGTCCTACTCAGCCCTATTGCTGCACAGGGAAGCTCCCAGTCCAAACCCAGCATTTTTACCTTTGGATCAGCAGTCAGCAGCTTGAATGCTTGATAGACTTGTGCTTCTTTCACACCTCCACCCAGATCCAAGAAGTTGGCTGGCTTTCCACCATTCAGGGATATTATATCACATGTTGCCATTGCAAGTCCAGCTCCATTGACTGTAATTGAGAACATCAAAGTGCTTATAATTCACATAGATAAGATTTGTGAAAAGGCTTCAAATGTATCAGCACGACCCCAGAACATGGCTCAAACTGTCACACAGCTATTTCTAAATACTAGTAGCTATTCAAGGATATCCAATGCAACAAATAATTCAAAATCTAATGTAAACACACCAACATTTAGGTTTTTTTAGGGTTTTGATGTGCACCTTCCTTTAAGCACTGGAATAATAATTGTGGCAATGCAGAACATTCTGATTTTATTAAAAGTAAAGAGACATAAAAATTTCTGGGAATAGTAATGTGAAGGACAAATTGACTTTAAGCTCCTCTCCCATGACTCTGATAGCAGTGGATGCTTTGTATTACTGCATCACAGAGAACTCAGTTTTGGGGACAGACCTCAGATGTTCCTGAAACATCTTATTTTAGATCTGCAGTAGTCTAGAAGCATTTCCATGGGTAGGAAGATCTAAACTGGGAAAAGTGATGAGAATTATGTGTCCCCTTTATGTTTTTCTGTTGGACAAAGGCTCCTGTGTCACCCAGAATACAGACCACTACAAAAATAGCATAATGTTGGCAATTATTATTTGGGTTTTGGGATCTTTTGGTTGTTTTTTTAAATTGAGATTGAAGTCTCACTGTGACTTACTGAATCAACTGCAACACATTATCAGAATCTTCTAGATTTGTGTTTGGAATACACATCTGAGCCAATATAAATGCTGGGCATTTTCTCACCAAGTCGAAAAAAATTACCTAAATCAATTATATTAATAATAAAATGTATTGGGTAAAAGAATTTGTACAAAATCAAAATTATTTTGAGCACAGCTGACTTTTCTACTTATCTCTTCTAGATAGCAGAGTAATTTCTGTTCTACAGAAACTTCAGGAAAATAAAAAACCTGCAGATTCTTTAGCAGCTTTCCTTAAAGGGAAATGGCATTTAATATTCAATTGTAACTGGGAATGTCACATTTATACAAACATGCTTTTCAAATGTCTTTTAGGTAACACACTCTTACTTTTTAAAATGAATGATTAGGCTTTGATGACTTTTCTTGTTTTGTTTTAATTACTGGAAAGACCAATTACATCAGGTTAAAAACTCAGAAATTGACACACTTAGCCTGCCTTCTCTCTGACACCACTCCTGCCCTGCTCGTGTGCTGTGGCCATCAGCAGAGTTTCCACACAACTGTAGTTTCACTCCTGCAAGAACTTGTGGAAGGACAGACAAAACTGCAGAAATACTCAGTAAAACAGACTGAAATTCTGTCAAGGGTGGCCTGAATGTCAGATGTAAACAAAGTCTATACACTGAACAAGTGTAAATTTGTTTTCAAATGTCTTTTGGATGTATTTGTTCTTACCAAAGCAAGCAATGTTTCCATCCAGTCCTATATATTTTAAGTCATATTTGGCAGCTTCATTCTCTATGGGCTCATTTTCAGACTTGTCATCCATGGCAAATATTTCTTTTTGCCTAAATTCTGCGTTGTCATCAAAGTTTATCTTGGCATCGAAGCAAACAACTGGAGGAGAAAATCAAACAACACCCAGGCATTTAGAGTTTGGAGGAGAAAATAAAACAACACCCAGGCATTTAGAGTTTGGAGGAGAAAATAAAACAACACCCAGGCATTTAGAGTTTGGAGGAGAAAATAAAACAACACCCAGGCATTTAGAGTTTACAGTCAGCCAGAGCCTCTGAAATATTACAGCTACTGCAGCAGCAAGGGGGAGGTTGCTTTGGGAATGATGCTGCCTCCAACACAGGTGCAGCTGGAGTTCTAGCACTGAGTCCAGCAGCAAAGGGCAGGTTTTCCATAAATCCTCTATTCAGAAAAAGCACAGCAACATCTCCACACCACTCAGGAAGACCTTCTGTGTTTGCTACAAACAAAGTTCCTGCGTGTTACGAGGGCAGTTTTTGTGATTTGGACAGCTGGGCTGCAGCAATGGCTCAGGAAGAGTTTGCCTTCCATATTTTGAAAGAATAACAGATATAACAGGTAACACCAACCCAAAGCCAGGTGTGGTAACATGCAGGCATTCAGAGCTGAGCAACACAAAATGCTTTCCTTAGTCGAAATTTGGAATTTCTGATGTTATTAACTATACACACATCATTTCATTACAGAGCTCACAATACCTGAAGCCAAAGACGTTAAAAATGACCAAAAGATTATGTTTAAATAAAGAAAATTAGGAAAGTAAAGACAAACCTTCTCATCAATATCAACATCCACTATGGTTGTAAAAACAAATTTGTAACAACGAGAGTTGCTAAATCTGACTACATTAAATAAAAGCTACAAAGGACTGGCTAGCAGCCCCAATATTCACATAAACACCCTAGCAAGAGAAATGCCTGCAGAGTGTTACTGGCCGGTTTTCTGACCCATTATTCCTATGGGTTTGCATAGGCAAATGCCTCAGTAGATGAAAATGCTCGAAGGAAATGCAAGACGATATACTTATCGCATGACTGTGCAAGTCACTTCCTGCGCGCTACGTTCAAATTCGAATTACTGACTAAAGCACAATTGATTTCACAAGGCAACCCAAGCAAATTTACCTTCCTCTAAATCCGCGTCCACAAAACTCGGATCCGTTCCCATCTGCCGGCACTTCTGACTCCCCCTGCCCCTGGGCCGGGTCCATGCGCCCGCGGCCATGAGCACCTGAGCGGCTCCGACCGCTTCAAACCACTTTAAACCGGTTCCGGCCGGTTCAGACCGGTTC
>VXAX01007985.1:3430-135741 GCA_013399835.1 Leptocoma aspasia
ATGGGACATGTTTTCATGGTTACCTGGTACACTATGGGTTAAACAAGTGCTTTTTTTCTCTTATGTGCTGCAGCAACTCTAATCTTTTTACCATGCATGATCCCTTGCTTAATACAACTTATTCAACATGTGATCAAAGGGATGCAGGTAGTAGCCATGCCTACTGATCCAGGGATGGCTACAAAAGAACAGAAATTGATGTCACTGCAAATAATTACAAAACCAAAAAGGACCCAGAAACAGGAAACTAAGTCAATGATAACTAAAGTTTATAAAGACAATTATTAAAAAAATAAAAGAGGAGGGATTGAGAGGAATGATGGACTTGTCTTTACAAACAAACTGTGAGTCTGCTGGTAGATAAAACTAGCACTGAGAGATAAAAGAAACAATGGGAAGGATTCCACTGATTGATGAATGGAAAAAGATAGTTGCCTTTACAAACAAGCTGTAGGTTTGCTGATAAATGAAATTGGATATTGAAAGATGGAAGAAACAATGGGGAAATACCCTAAAACTCCATAAGAATTAAAAATTAAAAAGGAGGGTTATACATTAGAGGGGAATCTTCAGGCGTTCCAGGAAGTCTGTACCTCTCAAGTCCTTCAGCCAATGGGGAAGAGAGAAGGGAAATGCGGCTGGGAAATTGGGATAAAAAGGAGGCTGTGTCCTCCAAAAATTTGAGATCACAGGGGAATGCCCCATGGCCTCTCCCTTTATTTGAATGAAGTAAAAGGGCTCCTCTGTCTCCTTTTTGGACATAAACCTCTGATGTTTGTGGATTAATATTCCTGACACTAGTATGTATAATAAAGCAAACAAAACAAAAATAACTATGGCATTAACAACAAACAGAAACAAGGACCTGGTAACAGTCCTATTGACTGCAGACACTCTCCCCTGTGGTACAGTTACTGTCAGAGCCGGCAGGAATGAGCAAAAATCCTGGGCTGGTGGGTGAGATGTATCAGAAGTTTCATGGTAGCTGGTACTGTGCGATGTGCCAGCAAGGCAGCAGGGTGCAGGCTACGGCGTGGAGAAAATGCCGAGTAGTACTGAAGAAAACAGCAGGGGTAGGACAGCAGCAGCCCAGCTCCAACCAGGGCAGAGAGAGGTGAAATTTAGGATTCCCAGGGCACACGAGCAGATAGTGATTGGTCCCTCAGGGCTGACCTCCAGTGGTGCTGGTGAATTCTCCTCGCAGTAAGCGACAGCCTGGCCGTCCTCCTCCAATGCCAAAGAGCAAGAGAAGGCTGCCCCCAACCCCGTCTCCTTTTTTACCTGCCCCCCATTCTTGCGATATCTCTGCCCCTCTGCCCCCGAGAAACTTCCAAAAACCAAGAGAGTTCACCCTCCCCTGCCATCTCAAGCACCCAGCCATGAGCTTCTTAGCAACTCAATGGGAAGAAATTCCATGGGTCATAAGGAAAGAACAGAAAAAAACCAACTTCCAACACTCCCTCTCTCCTTCCCTTTCTCCTTCCTTCCCATTTTTATCTTTGAAAAGTTAAATTTGCCTCAACAGAGTCTAGTGGCCTTGATGGAGAACAGGTTTAAATCTCAGATGGTCAGAGGGATTTTGAACATCAAAGCCACTTGTAAAATGTGTTAAACTTCTTTTCAAAGATAATCTTGATAAAAAATTTAATTTTTAAGATCTTGTCAGCATGGATGGTTGGGCAAAAAATGAATTCATAAAGTGCAGTTAGGAGGCAGTGCAAGCCATGAAAGGGAGGTTAAAACTGAACAAAATCTTCACAGCTTTCCTATTCCCCAAGTTGCTCTCTTATATTAAACCTTCCTGCATATCTAAGTAATACATGGAGTCAGGGTGGAGAGAGGAGTCACCAAGTGTCTTGATCAAGAGAATCAAGTTATCACTGGCTCTAATCTTGAGGTTTAATGATGTATATACATAAAGACGGTCATCAGGTAAGAGATCTACTCCACTTCCCCCTCTGAAAAAGAAATTATTCAGTGCTTGAATCATGTTATTATGTTTAAAAATATATATTCTCCGCCTGAAAGCTTGTTCAGTGCTTCCTACTGCAGCATTTTTGAAGAAAGTAATAAATCTCCCAGTATTCCTGTGCCATCACTGAGAAAAACTGAGTGCCTTCCACTGTCTGGGGTGTATCAGAATTTGATAGGTGATCTACAAACATCCACACAACAAAAGGAGACAGGGAGAGGCATCTTGGTAGTCTTACTGCATCCTCTTTAACACTGATGGAATGCCCAAGGAATCTGGGCAAAGCGTGGATCTCAGCAGAGCCTGGCTGGGCAGTGGATACCCTGATGCCTTGCATCACATGCTTCTATGTGCCAACAGAGCTGAGATTCTCTCATGATCAGCTAAGCCATCATCTCAGGCTGTGTGGTGATTGTTGGTTGGTTGGAAAGGAAGACTCATTCCAAAATCAATAAGGGGTCGGTAGCTTAGGATCCCACTGAAAAATTAAAGCATAAGGTTGGGGTCCCTTCCCCAAAACTACCAATGAAAAAGGTAATAGAGGGTCCGTCCATCCAATGTGCTTGATGAGTCTGTATGGCTTGGAATACTTTATCCAGTGCATTTTTTGCCTCCGTTGTTAGGTGTCTTGGAGAGTCTAAGGCCGGATCTCCTTTTAATAACGTAAACAATGGATCTAGATCTTCATTTGAAATCCCAACAGAGGTCTTACCCATGTGATGGTCCCAAGGAGCTTTTGCATATCATGCAAGGTCCGAGGGTTTTCATTAAGTTGCAGATGTTCTGGTTGTATGGTGTGTGATGAGCTCTGATATCCTAAATATTTCCATGGCGCAGTCCTCTGTACCTTTTCTTTGGAGATGGTTAGTCCTGCTGTCTGAGTAGCTGTGACGGTGTCTGATAATGTCACGTCCAGTGTTGAGGTATCCTTGGCAGCAAGAAGAACGTCGTCCATGTAATGGTAGATGACAACCTGTGCCTCACAGACAGGTGTTAAAACTTTGGCCACAAACCACCAGCGTATGGTAGGACTGTTTTTCATACCCTGGGGGAGCACTGTCCAATGATACCTCTGAAGAGGAGCTTGCCTATTAATGGTTGGTACAGAAAAGGCAAAACACAGAGCATCGTCTGGGTGTAAAGATATATCGAGAAAACAGTCTTTAAATCAATAACGATCTTGTTGACTTTTCTGAGGGCGTGTAGGAGTCACCACTTGTTGTTATACTTTTTGATGATGAAAATGGGGGTATTCCAGGGACTGATGGTAGGTGTTATGTGTCCTTTTCAAGTTGTTCCACTACTACAGAATTCAGCACAACCAATATTTCTTCAGGGAGAGACCATTGGTCAACCTACACGGGGTCATCGGTCTTCCATGTTAATTTAGGAGTGCCGGGCTGCTCAATGGCCCCAATCAAAAATCCGTCTCTAGGTGGATTCCCCATTGCATTAAAAGGTCTCTCCTCCATAAAACTATGGGTGTCCCCGTCCTTACCATGAAAGGTCTTGTTGTGGCGATACAGCCTTCAGGTCCCCCAAATTTAATCAGTTCTATACTCCACAGACTATCACTATCACCGTCGCTATCACCTCCAATTCCTGACAGTGTTCCTGGGGCAGATGTGAGGTCCCAGTCAGGAGGCCACTTGGATTGAGAGATGACTGTTACATCTGCACCTGTATCCACGAGTCCTGTTAAAACAATCTTTTTGGTGTTAAGTTGTAGAGTACAGGTGATTTGTGGTCAATTGTGGCTTATTATTTGAGTCCACATCACCAAGAACTCTGAGGTATTGTCAACATCTTGTTTGGGAAGCAAAATAGCTTGGGCAATTAGTAGTCCCTGAGGTATAAAACAGGGTAGATCTGGACACATTACTTAGACTGTGATCTCCTGGTTTGAGGTTACTGACAATACCAATGATATTACGAAAAGTCCTTCAGTTATCACTTAGTAATTTCCTAGAATCAACAGTTCACGGGGCCAGTCTTTGGGCCTGTGCTGTCCTGTGGAAATTATGTAAGTGAAACAGTCAGTTAAAGTAGGAGATTTTACACTCACCATCTCCAATTTTGCACCTGATGGCAAGGTGGTTGGCAGCTTGGAGATGAGGTGTTGGAGTTCAGTGCTACATTGTCTTTGATGGACATTTGAATCACTTGGCCTTTGGCGATTGCAGGCATTGTTGGCTTGAATATTTCTGTCATAGCACGAGTCTGTCTTGCACTCCGCTGGTAGTTTTTTGGTAGCTGCCTGGTGTTGTTAGTTCTCGGGCAATTCCGCCCAATTTGGTGTTGATTTCTGTTAGGGACCAGATACCCCCATCCCCTCTGGGGACAGTTTTTTCTGAAATGCCCTTGTTGGCCATACCGGAAGTATGTATCTACGCTCTGCAGATATTGTTGGGGCCCTTTAAAGGGAAATTGCTTGAGCAACCCCTTGCCCGATGGCCTGGGCTTGTACAACTGCTACATGCCCATTTGTCCTGAGGTGGTTACAGACCTCAATCATTTGTAAGAGGGTGGGTTCCAGCTCTGGCGGAAGGACATGTAGCACCTTTTTGCATTCCATGTTTGCATTGGCTACTGCCACTGATTTTAATATTCCATTCTTGGCTTTTTCATCCCAGACCTGTTTTTCTAATGCCTGTTTAAAGTGATCAATGACTTTCATATAAAGCTCTCTGGGCTCCTGCTTTATTTATTCAGTTTGTATATTCAAGGTTTGTATATTCAAAGTTGGGGTGCTACCATCAGGAACTTGAACCAATGCCTTCCAAGCGATATTCTGTATTTCATCGAGTACCTGCCTAGGGATGTTTATCACCTGATCGTCTGGTTGGCTATATTGTCCTTCTCTGGCCAGCTGGTCAGTTGTTAATGCCGCCCTTGCCAGGTCATTTGCATAATCAGCCAGCAGTTGATTCAACATGCGCTTCCATCCCCCCTCCCACAGGGTATTCTCAGTGGGCAATAATAGCATGGTCATTATATATTTTAAATTGTGGGGGGTTAACACATGTGCAGTAAACATGGCCGGTATCATGTTGTTAAAATAAGGTGAGTCTCTCCCATGGTCCTTTGCTGCTCTGCATAGCTCCTTGATTTCCCCATAAGTCATTGGGTCATACCTGGGATTTACTCCCCCCCTTTGGTATCTTACTGGGGAAACAGTGAATTTTGAAACTATCTGCCAGTCCCCTTCCTTAATTGCAACCTTCTTGACCCTCTCCCAGGGGTCTCCCGGAACTAAAGGGTGAGGTGGCTCATCAATATCTGGGGAGTGCAAATCCTCTTCCAAGGAAGAAGGGCGATGTGGAACAACAACATTCAGGTTAGTGTCAGAGCAGCAGCAATGCTTTTCAACCCTATTCATGGGGGCTCCCTTATTACCGGAGGATAAGGCAATGGGCGCTGCCATTTTGTCAGGTGTTAAACTGGAAGGGCCTTGAGTCAAGATGGTGGACTTCCGGGGTGGAGTTCCAGAGGTGTGGCCCAGGGTGGAGATGGAGTGATTGATAGCGGGGGCATGACCCGCAGTCGAGGGGGTGGAGTCCAAGGATTGGTTCAGACAGGAACAGAAGGTCATGGAGGCAGAAAGTGGAGGGGAAGGTTCCAGGGATGGCTCTGAGTTAGGGGTGACCAACGGATCCAGTAATTGATGCTGTGCTTTTTGGTGGAGAGCCTCAAGAATGGTGTGGAAAATGGGGAGCATGCGGGGTGTGATGGAGTCCCTCTTGACTGAAAGACTGTATAATTTAACTCCCACTGAGCCCCAAAATTTGGTGGTGCAAATTTCATCACATGCAGAGGTGTTATGAACAAAACTTCTGGTTACTCCCCCAAATAAGTTTACTGTACCCCTGTTTGCACCCCACACTGTGTTTTTATCTCTGTATCCCCTGTATTCTCCCCCGCGCCGCGCCAGGGTTTCCCCTGCCTCATGGAGACGAGCCCGCCGCTGCCTTTCGCAACACTTCCGGATCGGGCTCCCCCGAGATGGAGGGGGCTCTCCCATGGGGCTTTGTGCCGCCTGCATATTAATTAGCAACCAATTCCAGGCATTTGAGACCCCCAAACAACGAGCCAACGACATTAACAGTGAAATGGACAACACAGCAGTAGAGGGACCCGCCCGAGGAGCGGTGGGAGTTATTCTGAACCCTCGCTGTAAGTTTTCAAGTATTAAAGCAACAGGACCCCTGTGGTGGGTTCAGTGCTGGCAATTTGCCAGTTCACTCATTTTCCTGCTGTGAGATAGAGAAGAGCAAACAGGCTCAAACTTTAAGAAAGCATGAAGAAAAGTTTATTAAGAATGACTAAAGAGAAAATAAAACAAACCAAAACAAAACTCCTCATGACACCTCTCCCTCCCACCAAACCATTTTCTTTTCCACCATCAATGCAAAAGAACAAAACTAAAAACATTTCAGTCAGTTTAACACTCATAAATAGTCTGTCTTCATCTTCCTCAGGAAAAGAAGTCCCTTTCTGCTTTCATGGAGAGCTTCTCCACAACGGGGGGAAAGGTTCCTTGTGGTTCCAGTGGCTTCCCAAATGCAACCCACCCGGGAACTCGCATTGGGGGCTTTTCCCATTCCACAGCTTTCCCAGGGCTGTTCATGGGCCATTTCCAAACCGTGGGGTCTTCTTTTAAAAACGACAGTTCAACAGAGCCAAGATTCTCATAAGTCTCTTGGAGGGTGGTTCTGTCTTCCATCCCCTCATTTGAGGACACCTGATGCTTGTGGCCTGCTCTCTCTCCTTCTCCATTCCAGCTNACTCGGCTCTGGCCCGCAGCAGAAATGCTGGAATGTGCCGGGGGAGGGAAAGGGGAAAAAAGGGAAGGGAAGACCCCGCAGGCCCCCCGGCCTGAGGCCGGGAGACGGAGTCCACCCTACCTGACTCGCTGACCACCGGAAAATAGAGAACCACCTCCCCCTGTGCCCAGCTTAACGTGAGTGTTTTAGCAGGGGCGTGTCCAAAAAAACTTCACTTCCTATTCCAACACTTTTCAAACCATGACAACCCCTGAACAGCGAGCCAGCCAAAGTGTCTTCCTGTGCCTTTCCTGTGAGGTTGGAAGTCCCAGCTCAGCCCGGTGGACTAGGCTGCTTGAGCTCGCCTCTGCGCTGGCCAGAAGGGAGTGTCGGCGGGAACCCCCGAGCCCCCCCCATGAGCTGATCTCCTTAATAAAGGCATTTTTAAGGGAGCAGAAGGTCTCCTGGCCCATTTTTGACAAAGGCATCTGGAAAATTTTCAGAAATCCACCTCACAATTTATTTCAGTTTTCTTTGTGAATTTCTTGTCCTGATCCGTTAAAATTAACTTAAAGCGTCAATATATATGCTCCTCTGCATTTTGGACATATAGCCACCCATTTCTCTCTTTCGCCTCCTTAGGGGGAACAGCCACTGAAATGCCCCAAATCAATTATGGGACTTGGACCCATATTTTAAGACACAGTGGCAAAATGGGCTATAAATGTCCTGCGCTTCTCCAAACCCACCTGCAACCCTCAGCAGGTGAAACTGTCGTCATCCTCGCCAACCCTGGCTGAGGTCCCTTGGCTGACGCTGGTCCTGTATCGATGACGAATCTGCCAGGCCCGGCACAATCCACAATCCTGGGGAGAGCTGACCTACCTGTCAGCTGTCCCCAGCTGATGTGACCAACACAGGGAATCCTGAATGTCAGGGTCCCTGTTTGGACACCAAATGTCGCAGTGAGGGAGGCGGCAACAAATCTTTGGGTCCCCTGACTTCAGGGTGAACGTGGCATGAAATAGGAAAAAAGGAGCAGGAACGATAGAATACATGAAAAGGAAATTACTTTTAATGAGAAATAAAAATAAGAACGATGCCCAGAAACTGAAAGCAGTATAAGGACAAGCTCCAAAGACCAGAAACAAAGAGGGGGGGTAACAATATATAGTCTTGGGGGTGGAACATTCTAGAAACAATACCATCTATGGAACACAAGTAACCAATACAGGCATAGAACTTGCACTAATTAACATAACTACTCTAAAGGCTCTTGGGAAGAGATCTCAAGCTCATCCTGAGTTAGGTGCATGTTTCCCAGGATTTGAAGCTAAGGCTTGGTGTTTTTAGGGGTGAAGTCTGGCTGACCTTGTGTCCTCATCGGGTCAACTCCCACAATCTCTGTTCGAACTAGCAGAGGTTGCCCTATGGTCATCCTGGGCACAGCCTGTGCTATTTCAGCTCTGGAGGAGGTCTTAATTTCTTGTTTTCTGTTTTAGGTGGAGGTTTACATTTTATTTCACCTCATTCTTCTTTGGACTGGCTCTTCTGTATGTTGTAAGTATGGGAGCAGGGTCAGGCTGTGAAGTGACACCTTTCAAGGGTTCTTTGTTCATTGCAAACAGGGCTGATAGTCCCAGGCCACTCCAAAGAGCCCATCCAAAGACGATCTGTGGTCATGACTATGGGTGCAAAGCCAAAGAAGGACAAATTCAGGGGTATGGAGCAGAATCATCCCCAACCCTAATTCAGAAGTTCCTTTTTCCCTGGGTGGAGCTGGCTAGGTGTCAGTGATGTCATCCTGCTGTTCTTGTCTTAGATCCTTGTGTAAGTGCTCCCCACAGTACCCACACACAGCTCCTGCATCTCAGACAAGAGCAGACCCTGTCCTGACTGTGGCTGTTGCCCACTGCTCCAAAGACTCTCCTGTGACATCCTGTACATTCACTAATGATAAATGCATTTTGCCAACCACTTTCTCCAAAGCTCAGAGCTAGATTGGATCTAGCATGAGCACACTGAGTTCTTGCAGTACCTCTTCCCATGGTCTTTACATGTCATTAAAAGGCTCTGGGTTCTTACTGCTGCCTTCTCTATGCCCAGAAGCCCTGGTTTTGGGACCACACCATGTGCTGGTTGAAATTTCCGCAACAGCAAATACATGGAATCACAAGATAATTCATATTGGAAGAGAGATAAGAAAGATTCTCGTCCAACCTCCTGCTTGCAGCACTTAGCTGTAAGATCAGACCAGGTTACCTAAGGTTTTTTCCAGTTTAGTTTTGAAAACCTCCAAGAATGGAGACAGCACAACCTTATAACATAAAGCTTTATACCTCTAACTCATTATATCCATCTGTCTTATTTCAACATCCCTCTGGTCTCTTGTCCTCACATTATGCATTATGCAAACAGTTTGGCACCTGCTTGATGAGCTCTTCATACGTGCTCCATGTGACAACCCATGGAGAGCTCTGCTCAGAGCAGGCTCCTCTTCTCACTTTCTCTGTCACCCAAGTCTGTTTGAAAGTGGCTCTCTGTGGCCACAAAAGGTGGTCAGGACATCTGACATCTCAAAGCAGGGATAGAGATGAGGTGTCTGAACCCCTGAAGAGGGGAGACCCCAGCTGCTCCCAGTCCCTTTGCAGACAGACCAGGGCTAGTCCTGGCTTTGGACTGACCTTGTCAGTACATCAGCAAACAGTTCAGTCAGTGGGAATAGGAAAATGTAAGCATGACCAACACATGCTGTCCCAAAAATGGGTTGAATGAAGGGGAAGACTCTTCTCCTCTCCTGAACCCAGGGCTAGGCAGGGCTGTCACACTGCCTGTCTCTTGTCTTACAGCCTCTACCACCCATATTGGGCTGGTTCTAGCTCCTGGAGCTCTCCTTCTACTGATCACTGGTGGCCACCCTGCCCTTTGATGTGAAGAGGAAGGTGAGTGACCGCAGCACAACCACAACTAGATGGTTCAGTCAGCCCTCACCATGAGGCTATGTCCCTGTCCCGCTGTCAGCTCCCTGGGGGTGCAAAGGAGAAGGCACGAGTGCCACTATGAAGACCCTTGTGCATGTGAACCCCTTCAGCTCTCATACCCCACCATTGCACTTTGCAATGGGCCCTGCTCATGTGTGGCACGGCCTTCCTGTCTGCTAGGCTGGGGAAGTGGTGGGTCACTTTAAATTTACTGTGCTGTTTTTTCCATGCTAATTGTATCTTAATAGACCCTTGAGTTTTAAGGCTTTTTTTAGTCTGCTAAGAATTTCTTGGGAAATTCTAACCAGTATGGTTTGCACCTTTTCTCTCGCATTTTAAGAAGCCATTATATTTTTATATAAGTGGCACTGGAGAGGTCCCCTTATGGTTTTGCTTTTGTCCATTGTTCCTCTCAAGATTTATTTTAGGAGAAATGTTGCCAGTTCCTGCCTTTTCTAAGGGAGCATTGCAGGTTTTTGATAACTGATCTGTCTGAAAAGCCTATTGCATTGTTGGTGATTTTAACACAGAGCTTCTGCAGGTCCTCTGGGACTTGCTTTGTGAGAGCTGGGCACAGCGTGAAGCCTGGTGGTGCCATCCTGGCTCAGCTCAGCTCTGCCCTGGGAACGCATCAGCCAAGTCATTGTGCAGAAAGACACCTGATCCTTGTAAGTCTGAAGATAGCCTGCTTTAACCTTGTGTCTTCTGATTTGCCTCTCCCTCTTTCCCACACCACATATTATTACTTTGTGACAAAAGTTTCTTTGTTCTCCATAAGCCATCTCATAAATGCTTTCCTGATGATCCTGCAGTTGTTACACATTTTCTGGTCCTGTGTGATCATCCAGATGATCTTCAATGTATGAAAAGTCTTTGTCTCCTTTGTGCCACCACCGCTCATGAGATAGCATGAGCTTCAGGGTAACTCCTACCTGCCTGCAGGAAAGGAGCAGAGAAATGGAACTGCCCCACAAACAGCCGAAGAGCTTCTTAAGACATAGGTTGGGAATTGTATGGATACCTTATCTCACAAAGATCAGAGCAGGAGCTCACTTCTAGCTTGCAGCTATGTTCTAGTGACATGGGAACCATCCACAGACCTTTCTCCTCACTGCCTAATGGCTTCTCAGTATGTAGTTTCAGAGAACTGGAACCTGTTGGTGTGTCCAAAGTGGAATAAGGAAGGAGCAACCAGGTAAGTCTGGTAGATAGCACACTGTGTATTGGCATCTCTGAGTTTTGGGTGCTTCCCACAGGCTCTTGATGCATGCCAGAGTTTGTATAGGGGTCCTATACAAACTGGGACAAAAGTTATCATAAGAGAGGGTAGCTCCCCAGCCTGCCTTGATAACATAGAGAGATGGCATTGTGGGAGCATCTGAGAAGATTTGTGAAAGTTTTGAGGACCTGTGGTCAAAAAAAATCTTTCCACCATGTTGGTGCTATGCCTTCAACTTTCTTGAGTTACCCCTTCATCAAAGCTAAATTACAAGAAAAAGCAGTTTTTATGAAGAAATTATGGAGGATACTCTACTAGTTTGAAAACAAAACAGTGGGAGCTTCCAAGTCAGAACTACAATTTAATAGGAAAATTAAAATAAAGACAGAAAACACTGACTTAAACTGACAGTCAGGATACAACTTGACACTCTATTCATCAGGGTGGTGGTAGCAGTCCAATTAAATGGTGGCTGCAGTTCTCTTTTATTCATAGGTGTGGTTCTGTTGAAGCAGTGATCTTGTAGAAAGGACTGGTCTTCCTCTGAAGGTCCAGGGAGGTTATGTAGCTCTTCTCCTCTTGGAATCCCGTAGGTAAGGCTCCTTGGGGTATTCCAAACTTCAGATTATACCCAGGTAGAAATGCTTGGTTCCTCCCTGTTGTGTGAACATATTATGAGTTTCCCTGCTTGCAGGCCTGCAGAAAAATACTCCCATGGGAAAGTGGTTTTTTACTCTGTACAAGATTCTATAGACAAATCTCTGAGTTGTGTTTCAAGGACAGAGGTTTCTCTGCCCTGTCTCCTGATAATAGGATATGGGGGTTTTTCTTCCTTTCAACCTATGAGGTGGAAAGCTGTTATCTCTGATTGTGTAAGCTATTCTGGCATTCCTTGTACAGAGCTGGAAGCAGCAGCTTTGATGCTCCAGACTGGGCAGATAATAGCCCAGTTCTCTGAATTATGGAGTCATGTTAATAAATCATATTTAGCCTTCTGATATTATTGTCAAAGAGTCCTTTGTCACCGCACAGACCACGGCAATACCTCCCCCTGGGTGGAGCATTTCACAATGGGATTATGCAATTTATGAGTCACGCAATGAGGCTTGATGGTCCATTAACAGAAGATATCCCCAGGAGAGTGTTATCAGGGCTGAGTCATAGAAGAGATAAAGAACACTGCCATGTCTGATTTTAACAGTTTATGAAGATGGTGATAGAATACATACTTTTGGTTACATCTTACATTGTAACCTAAGACAGGTACACTCATCAAGATTGTAGACAATAGCAAAATAAGGAGCCCAGTCCATACACTTGCTGGACAGATCTGTGTTGGCTTTCACAGCTTCAACAGTAATAAATTGCATAGAAAAATATGCTGAACCACTATGTGTAGAATAAATATTAACTTATTTTCAGGAATTCACATTACAAGAGCATTACCAGGGTGAGAAAAATTGGGTGAAACCATAATAGAGTTAACACCTGTCAGCTTGAGTCAATCTCCCAGTGCAGGGATAATTGCAGGACTGGCTTTAACGACATGATCACACCTCTTATTTTTATTTTAGCTGCCAGGTTAAGCCCCCAGGGCTATGAATGAATATGGGACTAGTCTTCTCAAATATAATTTAAACTTTCTTTTCTTCAGAAAAGACAAGATGTCAGAAGGGACTCCAAAGAGAATGACAGGAGTGAAGGAGAGGATCCGGCAAAGAATAGAGAATAACACAGGGCTTGCTGCAAAACACCAGGATCCAGGCAGTCTCTGGAATGCAGGAAGGCTGAACAGGAGCTGGGGTGTTAGCGTACAGTAGGAAAACACATAATCCAGTGTGGCTTAATTTTATGGAGGTGCTTTGTTGAGAGCTCCCGGGAATCTGGGGGTACGCAGACCCACAGATCTCTGACAGGGGTTTGAAATCAAACATATTTTATACCTTTTTTGTTATATAACTATATGTTAATGATTAAGCTTACATTGTTCTAGTGTATCTATTGTTTTCACCCAAGTGTGAATTCCCGAGCCCACCGAAACAATCATTGTCTATGATTCATATGTATACATTATAATTTCTAACAATCTTATTACTTCTATGACCTAGTACGTACGACCCAGACCTTATCCCATGATCTAGAACAGGTACACTCTCCCAAGCCTAACCACCCTTTTCCAAACACTATACCCACAATTTTAGAAACATTTTAACCCTATACTATCAGGGGGAGAGGCTGGACAGGGCTTCACTGCAGTGTGCCTGAGGTCTAGGTGGAGGTGAATTTCATCACATATATAGGGAGTTAAGTCACTTCAGGTGTTGTTTCCTATAATGATTCTGTTAGGATTATTCTTTTACTACTACTCTATAATCATTCGTCCAGGAAGAAAAGGGTATACCAGCCAAAGATCCACTGTATAAAGATGTCTTGGTTTGAAAAGACAGGAGTCTGTTAAAGAAGGCAAGAGCCTCTCGTGAAATGGAAAAGGTAAACCCCCTCTCTCTGAATTACCACAATTTTGAAATTAAAAGGCTCTCAGGCAAAGATATGGGAATAGGAATAACAGTTCTTTACTAGGAAAAACTAAAAAATAAAAAAACCAAATGTAATTAGTATAAACAAAACCACTGACAGAGTCGGAAACCTGGCACCCTGAGGAGTCAGGGTGTTGGTAACAGTCCAGTTGAATGGTGGCTGCTCCTCCTGGAGTGGCAGATGAAGTTCTGCTGAAGTGGTGATCCTGTAGAAGGGTGGAGTTTTCTCTGAAGGTCTGGTGATAGAATAGATGGGCCTGGTCTTCTTCTGGGAATCCAGCGGAGAAGAAGCTGCTCTGGTGTTCTAAAAAACGCTGATTTTATGTAGGTAGGGGTGCTTGGCTCCTCCCTGGGCGGAGCATCTCACAACGGGATGATGGAATTTTATCAGTCATGCAGTGAGGCTCAATGGCCCATTAACAGAAGATAATTAACAATTAATGGCCCATTAACAGAAGGTATCTCCCTGGAGGGAGAGATTATTTGTGGAGGAGATAAGAAAACTGCCCAATTAACAGAAAATAACTGCCCCACCTTTAACAGATGGCAAATAGAATACATGTTTGTCTTACAATCTAGGACAAAAGTGAAGAGGGGTTTAACAAGCTGCTGAAGTTATGACTCCTATCTGTGATTATCTCAAAGCCTTCCCAAAAGGTTCATGAGATAATAAACTAAAACTGGGGAAGATTTAACCAATTTGCAGTTTCAAAAGACAGTGGCATTCATTGCCAGCTACCCCATGAAAGGATTTACATGTGAACGGCACTAGTTTAAATGGCAAATAAGTTTTCACTTGGGAAGCATAAAATGGTCAGGCTCTGGGATAAACCATTTCTGCAACTAAGGCATGGCCAAATGATATAAGCTGTATTTGCTGTATGAATTATACAAAATAGCTCTAATGTCTAAAAGATTTTGCTTACTGAATGTCTACTCAGGGAAAAGTCTCCTAAAATTGAAAGGAACTAAATTCTTCCAAATGCATGCTCTTCCACCAGAAATTATACATAATAAATGGAAGCTTTCTATATGAATGTATTAATTTTTTTTGAGATTTCATTTTAAAATTGGAAAATGGAGCATTACAACACTATCATTTTACCTGGATAATTTAGGAGTTGGATGATGCTTCACCTTGTAATTTCTTGCAAAAGGTCTAATTTTCAGAATTTATAGTATAACAAAAAATTTTAAGTAAATGTAAAAAATTACAACAAAAAAAGTCTGGTTTATGTACATTTTGCATGAAATATTTTTAGAATATCAGATCATATGTCAGTGGGAAAATATTTGAACCTTGCTGGCAGTCTGACATCATGTAACTCAAACATTGAACCAGCTTTCCCTTGAAGGACTCTGGAATTTGGGTCTATAGGCTGCAATGCTGGAAGGCAGGCAGCCACCCTCTCTCTGTGGAACATCAGCCTTGAGCAGGATGTCATCTCACTCCCACTAGCTGCACTTTGGTGGGGTAAAAGACCCTTCATTGGGATCCCTGGTGTAAGGGTTTGCCCATGAATTAAAGTACCTTGTCCCTTCAAGTACGATGCTTTCTTTTAAAGGCTTAAATGATACATGAGAATCTCAGCATTTAAAAGATTTTTACAGCCTCCATGGCACAACTGGTCCCTGGGCCCAGAGAACAGGCCCAGTCTTGGCTACTGCAGCCCCCATCATGGGACCCCCAGCTCTGCAGAGGGAGCTGGCAAGGAGAGGAAGCCAAACCAGACCTAGAGGGCTCCATGTCTGCAGGCTTGCTATTCTGACAGAGTTGTCACAGTGGCAGGGTTGCTTTTCACCAACACCTCTCAGTTTTTAAAGCCTCTCCTCTTCTCTGGAGATGTTAATCATTCAGCTCAGGAGCTCTCTTGGTGTGTCACATCAGAGAACAGACCCTGACAGCACAGATGACAGCAGTGGTTGCAGTGCAGCCTCCCAGCTCACTTCTGTTGCACCAGTGGGGCAGTCACTCTCTCTCTCTCTCCACACTTGGGGAGCCTGAGTGCCCTTGGAGATCACTCCCCTACCGCCCTAAGTCCATAGTTCTGCCCAGGAAATGCTCTTCCTCATACAGAGTCTTAAATTACAGCTATGTGCAGGACCCTGCTCTTTACACCCTCACTTTAGTGCTTTGGGATGGGCATTTTTATTCAGAGTCTCTGCAGCTATGAATCCAAACAGGACTCAGGAAACTGAAGCCAGATTCTTAAGACTCAGTGTGCAAATGTTTGTCATCACATACCTGAATCCATAAATCCAGAACAGTCTCCCTCCTTCTGTGGTGCTCTCCTATTGCCGTGGTCTGTGCGGTGACAAAGGACTCTTTGACAATAATATCAGAAGGCTAAATATGATTTATTAACATGACTCCATAATTCAGAGAACTGGGCTATTATCTGCCCAGTCTGGAGCATCAAAGCTGCTGCTTCCAGCTCTGTACAAGGAATACCAGAATAGCTTACACAATCAGAGATAACAGCTTTCCACCTCATAGGTTGAAAGGAAGAAAAACCCCCATATCCTATTATCAGGAGACAGGGCAGAGAAACCTCTGTCCTTGAAACACAACTCAGAGATTTGTCTATAGAATCTTGTACAGAGTAAAAAACCACTTTCCCATGGGAGTATTTTTCTGCAGGCCTGCAAGCAGGGAAACTTATAATATGTTCACACAACACTCTCCAGCCTGGAATAAAGGTAATTTTAGCCATAATTGCATAACTGTGAAACTTGCTTATTTCAGGCTAAAATGGTACTGATATTAAGTATGGCTTGACAGCAATTGCTGTTTGGGTTTTGGTTTTTTTTTTTTGCTCTGTCCTACAGAACTATGGGTTTATAATCCTGCTGAAGCGTCCCTTGACACCCACTTGATTATTATTTAAATCCTATGATATTTTCTAACAACAAGGCAGTGATTTTCCAACTGTTCAAAGGACAGAGACACACAGAGGTTAAAGGTCAGAATAGCCCTTTATTGAGCATAAACCCTAAGGAGTTTATGTACCATAACAATCATCATTTTCAATAATGACCTGCAGCCTTTGTGTAGACAAAGTTTTCACTGGCTTTTGATTCAAGTTCTTTGTTAAGTAGAAAAATAAAGCTAAAATTACAAAGGAACAAAATTTTTAAAATGTCACAGGCCAAAGTTGGTGCAATCTAACTCCCTTCAGCTGTAAAGCACATGATCTTCCACTCTCATGCCCACGTATCAAATCTTCGTACGGAGACACAGCCATGAATAGGAAGGGGGCAGGGGAGTTTATTATCTATGACCTGGCACACATCAGTGTAGGGATCAAAGAGGACTACAATGGGAAGGGCACTGTTTCCCTTCCTCTGTCCAAGGAGATAAATTTGTCCATTCGCGGTGCTGCATCCCATGAAGAACTTCTGGGTCAAGCATTCCTCATTCACCTGAGTCCATTCATCTGTCTCCACATCAAATCGAAAAGCTCCCCCTCCTACAGTGTACAGAGCCCCATTCAGGGATGTGATGCAGAGGTCATACCTGAGAGAGAAGAAACCCTTCATCAGAATCAACAGAAAGATTTGGCCTCTGAAATATTCAGGGTGACCTTGGTCCTCAAATCAGAAGTCCTGTTTAAAGAGAGAATCACAGAGGTGTTGCAGGGACAGTACTTACAGATTTCTTCAGTCTAACCTCTTCTTGGAGCAGGACCAACACTAGAATCCTTCATCTTCTGTCAGGTCCCAGAATATTATTTCTTACCTTGGAAGAGGGGAGAAGGAGATGACATCCCAACTGTCTGTCTCCGTGTTCAGCCTTTGCACTCCATCATATATATGTCCATTTTCATCCAAGCCACAGACCACATAGATCTTGGTTTCCACACTGACCGCGTCACCTCTCTCCACAGGCTGAGCCATAGGACTCGTGCTTTCCCACTCTGACTCCATCAAAGCCATGCGCTCCACTGCTGGGATTATCCCTTCATCTGTGTTCCCTCCGAGAACATACAAGTAGAGCCCTACTCCTACTGCACAGTGGCTATTGCGGGACTTCTTCATGGCTGGCCCTTCCAGCCAGCAATTGTCCAGGCAGTTGTAGATAAGCACCCAATCCACACTGTACCACACAAACTCATCCCGGAAATATCCTCCTGTCACAAAAAGGAAGCTCCCTGGAAACACAGTGAAGAAAATACTAGTCATGTGAAGGCTAAAAATTGCTCCTGATACCTGGGGTTCTCATTTCACCCTGAGCTGTACTGATAAGGTGCAAGATGGGGAGAGAAAATCACTGCTCTATCAATCAGTTGGCAGTATTTAATTCCTCATCCACACAGATACATTGGGCCTACAGTATGCAGCCAGTCTTTCCAAGCCTGCTCCCATATTTGAACAGAATCATGGAAACAGTGGTTGGAAAGAACTTCAGGGATCTCACTTCCAAACTCCTACCAGAAATGGGACTATTACCAACACTAATACAGGAAGCCATAGTATTGAGCTGGCTTGAAGTCTCCAAGCATGAAGATTTCCCAACATCTATGGATAAGGTTAATGTAATGGCAACTATAAATCAGAAGTCGCCTGTCATATGTCTAAACCACTACAAAAGAGAAGGCCAAAAAATACAGTGCTTAAAGCCAAGTCCTTAGACTAATTCCAGATAAATCCAAGGTAAGGAGCTTGGTAGACTGCATAGTTTCTGCTATATGAGAATAGTGTTGTCTAGCATTCTCCCAGGACTAAGGAAAACAAAACCATTCTTTGAACAAATATGAACAAGGTTTTAGCAATGCTGAGCACAACAGTTTTACAGAAACAACTGGACTCCCTGCATTTGGGACTCTCAGTCTCAACTTCTGTTTGCATCTGCTCAGTCTCCCTTCTCTGTAAGTTACCTACTGCTGCCACTGCATACTGGGTGAGGTTCCTGCGCTGCAGTGGAGAACAAGCCTGCCAGGTCCCTGTTTTAGGCTGAAAGAGAAATAATTCTTGCTGTTCCTTGTCATGCTTTCCTCCCAGGACATATAAGGTGTCATAGCTCCGACCAGCATAAGGACACAGTTTCAGATTTTGCCAGCTGGGTGGGGGACAGCTGTCTAACTTCTTTATTAGTCTGGAAAAGATATCTGTCTCTCCAGCACGCTTGCTGCGTTTCACCAAGATATCGAGGAAGGACAAACTTAGAAAAGTGACCCTGACTTCGCCCACCAAATCCAGAAATTCTTCCTCTCTTGTTGCTGGGTCCTCCATTATCCAAATCATAATACTGTCAAAAACCACATCCTCTCTTGAAATGAAGAGGTCATCACTTTTCAAGAGCTGCACCAGCATTTCCTTGGGTAATGCTTTAAATTCTTCCTGGCATATCACATCCCCCCAGTGAGTGAGAGCCACATTCATAGCAGACACATACAACTCTGTAAAGGCAAATTGCTGTGAGTAGGTCATCAGGCCCAAGCAGTTGGAAACATGCAGTTCTCTCTCCAGAAATTTCTCACACAACAGTTTCACCTGGTCAAACTGAAAAAAATCAGCTGCTTCCAGTAAGCTGGTCACATTTTCTTGACCTATGAGCACTTGGGCTGTGCGAGTGAACTCAAGTAGTGCCTGAAAAGGCACTGCATCGATCCCTTTGATCACTATGTGCTGTTCAGAGCTCTCTCTTGCTCCTCCAAAAAACATGGCTTCAAAATAACGACTGTGTACCGAAAGCACCCTACGGCTGACCTGGAAGAGTCTCTCTCCAACCTCAAGAATTGTGTCTGCAATCATTTCTGTCTGAGGTCCCAGCTCCTGTGGCTCTTGTGCAGGCTCCATGCTTGCAGACTGCCAGGCAGTTAATTTTAACTCAGTCTTATGCAGCCCATCTCTGGAAACATTATCCCCCTAGCTAGGATAAATATGAGATAAGCCAATCTTGTCCTAAAAATAGAATGTTTTCTACTCTTCTGCCTTGTTCTTCTGTCTTTTCTGCTACTTCCTGAACAGCAATAGCAGAACAGCTGTGTAACCTGAAAAATACAGATTTGACTGGCATCTACTTTTACCAGGTAAGGCCACAGCAAATAACAGGAGCTGTTAGCCAAGCAAAGAGCCTGGGCTAAAAAGAAAAAACAGGAGAAACAACCAAAAGATTCCTAAGCACTGAATAAATATCAAGAAGTTGTAGAAAACATTGAACCCATTTGGAAAAAAGCAACCATTACCTCATCTTTCATTAGTTCAAGTTTAATCAAATACTAAAGCAATTACAGTTTTTATTATGTATCAAACTTTATACTTTAGTAAGAGAGAAGGGGAAGGAGTAAGCCCCCATTCAAACCCACATGGCTTCATATGTTCAGTCATCCTCAATCTGAATGCGCTAAATAAACACAGATGTGGGACAAGCAACAGCTAATGCCAGTGAATTTTTCCAAAGCTATTATGTGAAGAGATTTCCACAGAGACCTGAAGGAGAGTCCCTTACCCCAAGAGGCCATACCAGCAAGACTCACTCCCAGTTTTTGGCAGAGCTCAGCAAACAGAAGCTGTGCCAGTGTCTCACCACACCATCATAAAAACTTTCTTCCTTATTTCTAGTCTGGATCACCCTTCTTGTAACTTAAACCATTACCCCTTGTCCTATCATAACAGGCCCTGCTAAAATATCTGTCCCCTATCATTTTCATATTCTTCTTTTCAGATACTTGCCTCCCAGGTATAATCTTAAAGTCTGTACTGCAGAAAAGAAGAGCCATGCAGCTCACAACAAAGACCAGGAAACCAACCACCTGAGCAGGAAATGTTGGCAACGTGCCCCTCTCCAGAGTTTACACACTTCACCCATGGTTTCAGGCAGATCTCCCGGCACTGAGAGCCCAGAATCCACCCCAAAGAGCCCCAGCAGGTCTGTTTCTGATGCTATACTTAGAGTGCAAAAAATAGATTCCTGGTGTTGATGCCAATAATGTGCTGCACTGTCTCACACCTAAAGGACAGTTCAAGACTGTTCAGGCTGATGGCAAGCAAATTCTAAAATTCTACTCCTCATGCTCTAAATAAGATTCTCTTTTGAATTGTGCAATTTCACAAGCAAGTTTTGTAGCATTAGAAAGAAACTAGGTTGTGAGGAACACAACTTTATAGACAGCTCTATGAGCCCCCAGATTAAAATCTAGATGCACGGACGTTCGCACAGGCAATACATTACACAAGACACCTGGTCCCTTGTTTCAGAGCCTCCTGGAAGTCCAATTCACTAAAATGAAATTTATTCTAAGCTCCCACCCATTTTGGAGCTGACCCAGGAAAGGCTATGCATGGGAGAACAATGGTGTGGCCAAAGTAACCAATGCAACCTGTAGCTGCCATGTTGTGTTCTTGACAACTTTGAGGAACAAAACTGCTGCTGCCAGTAAAACAATTCATTCTGCCACAGCCTCGTCATAAAGGGTCCTCTATAAAGGCAAGAGCAGGTAGCAGGCTCCAGGCCCATACCTCAACCAGGCAGTCTTTAGAACGCCTCAGAAGAGGGACACGATGTTCTCAGGCCTTTCCCATCAATCCCCTGTTTGAAGCATAGCTTCTGCTCTGATCCCTCCTGATCCTGCAGTGCTTATGCACCCCCTGAACTAAGTTAATTTAGATTTATGGCTGGAGAACTGTAATGTCAGCTGTAGTGCACTTTTACAGACTAAAAACCAGACATTTAGAAACAGATTAATTTGTCTTTATTCACTCAAAACTCCTCAAATCTTGCATTTTCTGCAGTATAAAAGAAATAAAAATGTTTACTTACAAATCAAGTTATAACAAGCAAAACCACAAGTGGATAGCTATAATATAAAAATATGCAGTACCTCCAGACACTGCCTACAATTGAACAAATGTTAGGATATTGAATATTCTTCCCCTAAAATTCCAAGTATCAAATAGATACTTCCATAAGGTTTAGGTCAGACCAGTCCTCTGTAGAAATGTTTGAGCCTGCTGACACACAGATCATAGCCGACATGCAGATCACAGCCCACCAGTTCTGGAATAAGTGCTGAAAAAGACTTTCTTGGCAACATCCCTTGTAAAGGTGATGACACTACACAAGGAAGTAATTTTCCTACACAAAAGACACTGAACTCAACAGCAGAAGACTACAACATAATGCTTCCCCAGCTGAGTACTTACATCTAAGAGGAAGAAAAACATGTTCTACTGTATTTAGGCTTTTAATTTGGATTAAATGCATTTTAATGTATTTAAAAATGGAAAGAATGTAGCCAATATTCAGGGCATTCTTAACTAATTTTATGGGATTGTTTCAAAACTCATAAGATCAAGAAGGTCTCAGACAATTCATGACAATATGTTCTCTCCTGTCAGCTCTAAACAACATAGTTACACACTTATTTGGGGGTGCGAGGAAAACAAGAATATGCTTCTTACATTCCTCACCCTCTCATAATTTATGAAAGCCACAAAAATAAAAGTTGACTTTTTTTCACACTAACAAATACACATTCAGACTCCCCCCCGCCCCCCCTCCACAAACAGGAAGCTTCTCACACACCGATAGTTTTCTCCAATGACTTGCACCCCTGAACTTTTCAGAGACAATCCACAGAAAGCATTAGCCATCTTGCTGCTGAATGAAAGGGTTTGGAATAGCTTCCATTCCATCCTGTGGACAAATCAGAACTACAGAAGTCCCTCTGCAAACCACAAGTCCCAGCTGACGTGTGTCTTCTGTTAATTTAAATTGATCATCCGGATCTGAAAAGCAGAAATCCATGGTTAGAACAGGAAAATAAGAAAAAGAAACCAAATTCCATCAACTTCAAAGGCCACAGACATGCATGTTCTTTCCTGGCATAACTGCTTTATTTTATTGAACACATGGACTATACAGGTAATGCAGCAGTGACATCTGATGTTTTCAAGACCTTACTGACAATGAGCAATAAAGAAATTTGGTTTGTATGCAACAAAAAAGCAGAACACCTTTATTAAAGAATTCAAAGGCCTTTTCACTCATCTAACCAATAGCATAAATGCAAGTGATTGTGTTCCCTTTTAAGCAGGTAGGAGACTACTCTTCAAAAACACTGTCCTATCAAATGATAGGTTTTGTATCAGAGAGGAGAAATAGACACTACTTTATTCAAGCTTTAGAGGACAAGGGTGGCCAATGAGATAACTACAGTGGAGCTCAAGCAAGGACTACCAGGGATGTTCTATCACAGGGAATGTGCTTATCCTAACTTCTGTAAAATCACCTTTAAAGGTCATCTAGTACAGCCCCCCTGCAACGAGCAGGGACATCTTTAACTAGACCCAGTTGTTCGGAGTCCCATCTTTGAATGCTCCCAAGGACAGGGCACCTACCATCTGTCCAAGCAACTTGTCCCAGTGTTTTTATCACCCTCATTATAAAAAAACCCCTCTTCCTTATATCTACATCGACCCTCCTTTAGTTTAAACACATTACCTCTTGCCCTGTCACAACAGGGCCTGCTGAAGCATTCACCCCCTGGCATTTCCTTTTATGTCCCTTCAAAGTACTGAAAGGCCACAATACCATCTCCTCAAAGCCCTCTCTTCTTCAGTTGAACACCCCCAGCTCTCCCAGCCTGGCTCCAGAGCAGAGGGGCCCCAGCCCTTGGAGCATCTCTGTGGGCTCCTCTGGACTCACTGCAGCAGTTCCATATCCTCCTGATGTTGTTCCCCAGGGCTGGTGGCAGCTCTGCACATGGGGTCTCACCTGAGCGGCCAGAGGAGCAGAATCCCCTCCTGGGGATGAATCCACCATCCCTGGTAGGGATGCAACCCAGGATACAGGATTTTCCCTTGGTAAAGCCATGGTGGATATCTCAAATCTCCTCCCTGTCCTCCAAAAGTCTCAGCAGAGCTCCAAGGAGGATCTGTTCCATGATCTTCCCACGTACAAGAGGTGAGGCTGACAGGACAGTAGTTCCCCGGCTCCTTTCTATCCCTTTGAAAAATGGGTTCAATGTTTCTCTCTTTCCCATCACCTGACTGCCATCACTTTTAAAATGTTTTAGAGTAACTTGGGAGCTATAGCAGCCAATTCCCTCAGGAATATGTTGTCAGGTCCCACAGACCTGCCACCTTATCTCTTTCTTTACAAGATAGTTATCCCAAGCACGCTGCAGTTTGGGTGATGTTAATCTGCAGTTTCTGCTTACTCACTCACAGAGCTGTAAGATTTCTTATGTGGTCAAGAAAACCACTCAGGAAGGGGAAGCCTTCCAAAGATTGCATATTACTTACCTCGCATATACTCAATGGTACCATCCAGGACAAGGTTCAGAAGAGGGTCAAATCCTTTCAAAACACCACTTGCTATTGAAGACCACAAGAAAACAATGATTAGGACCAAAACAAGATATACAGGAACACAAGACTTCATGAAAGGTACATTCAGTTTTCCAGCCCTGTTCCCTCCTTCAGGCAAAAACCAAACAAATGAGGCCAGAGATATTAAACAGTGTCCTCTTTATCAATGGCAAGTATACAAAAGCTGGTCTGTATTGCACCAATTAAAACTTACAGACTTTTCAATCGATTCTTCAAGACACTAACATTTTTTCTTTCAGCCAGATTCAAGGGCATTTTAAGAATACTGTATAACAAATCAGTACACACAGAAAAAAGTCACACAAAGAAAAAAATAAGACAACTCCAAAATAAAATAAGTATATTTAATGAAAAGTTACGGTTAAAAATGAAGCAAGACCATATTTTAAGTTCTTTCCTCAGAAACCCCATCTTCCAGGTGCCCTCCTGGCATATCATGTCTTCAGCATAAGCACTGCCTCACAGGACAGCACTGCAGATAGACCAGCACTTTGTCCTAATGGAGAACGTGATTCCACAAGACTAGTCACTAAATACATCACAAAATTACACAGAGCAACTTCCCAGTTTGACAAATACACTTATCGGTAAGGAGTTAAGTAACTTCCAAACCCTTATAAGCATAAGGTCCCAGGGGAGTTTTAAAATGCAGCACATGGTTAACTCAGAGAAAAAAAGTGCCTGTGGGTGGCACCAACTGCATTGGGATGTACCTGCCCAGCTGGGAAGGGACAGGGATGCAAAGGCACGGCGGCGTATATTGAACCATGAACTCCAGGCATGCTTACCATGTCAAGAGACGAAAGGAACGACAGTTGTATTATGTTACATCCATAAATGTTTCTTTGTTCCTTTAAGTGCATCCTTACAATGCAAAAAAAAAAAAACCCAACCAAACAAAAAAACCAAAGCAAAAAAAACCCACCAAAAACAAACAAACAAACAAACACCCCAAAAACCACCACAAAAACAAAAACACCCCAACAAAAAAAAAAAAAACCCAGGCAAAATAAGGCTGTTCAAGACAACTAATAAGAGATGCACAGATGAGCCATAAAGATAAAAATGCACCCAGTACCCAGGAGATGAATGGAATAGTTAAACAAGAGAAGCTCCACACCAGTAACTGCAACCACTAGTAAGCAAAAGCACCCGCTACTCCTCCCCTTCCCTCGATGGGAAAGCAGAATGAGCAGGAGGGCACAGCCGACAGGCATCGCCTGGGGGAAAACGCCGAAAGGCAGAAGAGCTTCGTGCTGCAGCCACGCGCCGGGCTCACCTTCCCGCCCGCCCTGGAATTTCACTCGGATGGTCTTGTCGATGTACTTGGAGAGGTCCAAGATACTCTCTTTCTTCTTCTTCTCCTTATCCTACGGCAGAGCACAGGCGGCCCAGTTAAAGCGCGCCATCCGCGGAGACACAGCCCCGGAACGCTGCTGCGAGATCCCGCGGCGGCGGGACAGGGGCGCGGGGGCACCGGGGGCACCACCGGCACGCAGAGCCCGAGCCCGAGCCCGAGCCCGAGCCCGAGCCCGAGCCCGAGCCCGAGCCCGAGCCCGAGCCCGAGCCCGAGCCCGCGCCCGAGCCCGAGCCCGAGCCCGAGCCGCCCCCCTCCTCACCGCCATCTCCCCTGCGCCGCCGCCACCGCCGCCACTCGCCATTTCATTCGGCGCCGCCAGAAGTGACGTCGCGCACCGGCGGAGCCCGTTGGCGGAGCCCGTTGGCGGCTCGGGGCGCTGGGGCGGGACGTCCGGGGCGGGCTCTGGGTGCCCGGTGCGGAAGGGTCCGGCCCGGCCCAGGTCGGAACAAAGCGGCAGTGGTGCGGCAGGCCCGGCATGGCGGCGCGGCCGGCCCGGCTCCGCCTGTGGCTGCTCGTGCATCTGCTGCCGCAGGTCAGTGGCTGCGCGCTCCCCGAGCCGCGCGCGGGCAGCCTGGCTGAGGGCGGGGAGCGGCCCCGGACGGCTCCGGGCCCGGGCGGGCTGTGTGGCGTGACGGGCCCGGAGCCGCCTCCCGTGGGCGCTTAGAGGTGCTGCAGCCGTCCCGCAGCGGGCCGGGGCCGAGCCTGACCACAGGAAGGCAACGGAGCGCATGGGGCTGCCGGCCCTGCCCTCCGCGATTTGGCAGTGTTGATATATCTGTGGGTCTGGGGTTGTTGGAGACCCTTTTATTCTTTCCGTAGGAACTAGCGTTTTCCTGGTAGTTCTTAAAACTTCGGGGCCCCCGTGGGCCCAGCCCAGCATCCACGCCAGGCAGCCCCGGGAAGGGGAGCACAGCTGAGCCCTTGGGCCGGATCCCTGCAGTGACGACTCTGGGTTTATCCCGACTGACAGACTCCCTACGAGGAAGCATTCAGCAGAAAAGAAGGGATTTCTGCTGACCCTGACTCTGTAGTCTATCTTGAGTCTTGTATTGTCATTACTAAAATATTAATTCGTTTTGTGGGACACATATATAAGGGCGTGATGAGCTAGGCATGGAATGCTGATACAGGAGAGAATGGATTTCTAGCAATTGCATTGCATGGTACATAGCTTTTGCCTTTTAAGTTCGGTGTTTTGTGTTCTGAAAATTTTGAAATGTCATTTAATGTGTCATTTAAACTTCTTGACTGTTTATTAGGTAATTTGGAGCATACTATGCCTTCTTGAATACTGTAGGTGTAACATCTTAATGTAGAACTCTAATTTTTCCTCCTTCTCCATCTGTCTCCTTACTGTTTCCTTGCCAATAATCTTTAGTTTGGAGTGTTTAATTTAGAGTGGTCTGGTTGTCAGCTAACTTCTTTATTTCTGTATCATCCCCTTTTTTCATCCATTATCTTTATTTTCATTATCTCTTCATTATACGCTTGCATGCCCCATGCATTTTGTCATCTCCACTGATGCTTTGCGGGGACTGGTAGTGCCAGTGTAGGCCCCACAGATTAATAAGATTTAATTAACGAAATTAATTTAATTAACAAATTAACAAGAACGAGTCAAAGACTGGCATGAAGTCAGTTTGATCCATCAGTTTGGGAAGGGTGAGCACATGGCAGTGCAGAATGGCAGCGGGTGAGAGATAGTCCACCGATGGGTACTTGGAGGTCTTGCGTTCAGCTCCATGCATTGCACCACACTCCTGTCTGTGAACATTTGGTATGTTTGTGCAGTGGAACTGGTAATGTACTTGAGTAAGCTTGGGCAGACTGGCTGGGGTGCTGAAACTGTCCTGCTACTGCAGTGAAAAGTGGATGTACTGTGTGCTGCCGATATGTTTCTGTTAGCCAAGCTGGCGTTTTAAAAATTTGCTTGAATACCTTGTATTGTGCATTACTTCTGCATCTCTTGTGCTTGCACTTGTTGGGATAGTTTTGAGTAGTACATCCTCCTGAGCATGAGGCAGAGAAGAGTGCTCTGCTGCACTCATCCTGGTTTGGTACCCCTGTGACTGATGGCTGGAGTTATTCCAGGGACAGAGCTGACAGGAGCTGCTGTGTGCATTTGCTGTGTGCCAGCTGTACTCATTCTCAATGCCTTACTCTTGCCTTAGTGAGCATATACCTTCGTCTCCCTCCTTGAAACAGGATAATAGAAATGTTTTGTTTGTTTGTTTTCCCTGGGGCAAGAGGAGGTAGCATCCACATTTGCTTCTATATTCTGATTTAGAGAGAAGGATCAGCTTGGCTACTGAAGCACGGCTCTTCCAAATCTAGGTCCTCATCTGGAAACACTGTAAGAGTGGTGTGATCTTATAGATCCAAGTACAATCTGCACTTAGATCTTGCTTTGGTATTTGAATTCTCACATTTCATTTAAGTTCCCATTCCTTCCAGGTATTGTTACCCCTCAGTTTCCTATAACAACAGCAGGTAGTGACGAACATAGTAACATGATCTGCAGCGAGTGTGTTGGATCTAGCTGGCTTTCACTATAGCAGCTTTCAGCAGAGTATATTGAATTGAGGTGATGGCTTTGTATTTTAAATTAGGGCACTCTATGATATGGGTCCAAAGAATTGGAAAGACTGTCTGAAATTTTGCATTGAGGTGGTGGTTGACAGTTTAGTCTCCTGGAAGTATTGCATTATGAATATGTAGCTCTCTGCACTGTACAGTGTTTGTTGAAGGAGTGTTTTATTTGTGTGCAGCTTTACTGCCTGCTGTTGCTGGTCTCCAGATAGATCAGTGCAGTTCATGGGAAAGAATGACTCCAGCTTCTGGGAACTCTCACGTGGTACCTACTGTAAGAGTAGGATAGCTCATTCATTCCTTCTTCAAGGAACACAGCTCCCAGTGTCTGTGAAACCTCTCTGAGATGTGGGTGACCAGGTCAGTTAATATAGCCAGTGAAAGCAGAAAAGGTGTATAGGACATCCAGGTAAGTGTGGGGCCAGAGGCAGGGAGGAACGAACAAGACAGACATTGGATTGACTCAAGTCACTCACACTGAAGTTTCTTGAAATACTGGTGAGGTGAATTCTTCTTCTCCAGCTCCTTCTATCATTTAACTTGGAAGTCCAGTGCATGCCTCTGAGCTACATTAATTCACCTAAAAAAACTTGCACAGCAAAAAAACTGGGGAGTATTCTTCTCTTCTATGCATTAATCTGTGGAAGGCCCTGATGAGATTCAGAGCTAGCAAGTATGCCCTTCTATTACCACAAACATTAGATTAGCTGGTTTGTCTGTTAAAGTCTGCCCTCAGATTTTACATTTCTGTTGTGTGAAAACTTTTTCCAGTTTTGCAGCTTAATAGAAAACCCTTCCTTTTGTGTTAATTAGACACTATTGTGTGCTTTTTAAACCATAGGATCAGTAAGAAGCAAGTATAATAATATACCTTATTGTCACAGCAGCTGTTGTTTTTCTGTGTTTGAAGAAAGCTGGACTTGATACTCCAAACACTTGGAAAAAAGCCTTTGGGGTTGTAGGCACATTGTATAGGATCTGCACAGGAGATGACATTTTCTCCTGGGTTAATCTAGGATATGAAGTTGTCTCTAGGAATAAGGAGTCATAAATGTTGCCACTATGCCAGTGCATCAGCAGCACTGCTTTGAGCTTTTGTTGTCTCATACCTACTGACATGAATAAAAGCAAAACTGGACACATCAAAGTGGATAAGAACAAATTTCAGAACTATGCTTTGATTCTAAGTGATAATAGCTTTGTACAAATGTCTGTTAATCTACATTATCCACAGATTATAGTCTCCACAGAATTTCTAAAACTTTGTGTTCCCTCTTCCGCTTTTAGCTCTGCTCATATTGCCTTTAATTCCTCTCATGCCTGACTTATATTTGGCTTTTGGCACACAAATCCACATAGCTTCTAAAATGTCTTGAGCACTTCACATTAGGAACCTTTTACTCCCTTAATACTTTTTTTAAGAACATCCATTAAATAGCTCAGAGAGCAAAATTGTGTATAACAGTCTCCTAGGTGCCTTTTAGGAATTATTCCTGAATTCCAGTAATGGTTATCTCCACGGAAATGTAGCAACACACCCTGTACTTACTCTCATTTTAAAGATGTGTGCCATATATCATACATGTAAAACTTTTAACTGTACAGCTTGATTGTTTCCCATATGCATAAAGCTGTTCAATTACAGGACTTTTAGCTCCTGCAAAATTCCCTGAAGATTTTGGAGAGAATTGTACATGTAATATTCAAAAGTAAGATACTCCATGTTTTGTTTTTTTATCTAAGCCCAGCTAGACCATGTACAATAAGCAGGGAACATTCTTTTGTTCTTGTCTTTTGCGTGTGACTATTTGCATTTCTGTTGCTTGTTACTCTTCAAAGTCAAATTCAAGATAATAATATGTTACTTTTCTAAATTACTTGGTTCTGTTGAAAGTAGTTTAGGTGCTATGGTTGGATACCTGAGATACGAGTTAACAAGTCTACTATAACAGGGAGTTGGAGTTGTTGTTTCCTCACAGCTTATGCACAGTAATGTCTCCCTTTCTCCACAGGTATCTTGGAAACTTGCACTGTGCTCAAGTGGCTTTAATCTGCACTGAGCTAATCAGTGTGACCTCCCATATCAGCATGCTTCAAGACAAATGTCATTGATTCTAAAGGACTTAGTTAACACTAATGTTATAGAAAATGGGAAAAGTTGCTGCATATGTTAACAAAGACCATTTATATGCAGAAGAGCTAAATATAAAAGTCTCTACCTCCTGTATATTTTTACAATGACGTTTCTTTACTGCTTTGCTGACATCTTGCAGCAGAATGCCATCATTGCGTCTGGGCACACTGTGTGTGTTAAAGAGCAATTTTACAATGCAGGTGGTAAAACACTGACACAGGTTGTCCAGAGAGGAGGTGGGTGCCCTGTTCTGAAAGTGTGTTCAAGGCCAGGTTGAACAGGGTTTGGTCTTCTTGAAGATTTCCCAGCCCATTGCCGGGGGTTTGGGCACGGTGACCTTTAAAGGTCCCTTCCAACCTAAACCATTCTGTGATTCTCAAAAGTTTTCCAAAGAACATCTTTTTACCCTGAGTGTCTCCTAGGGGTGCATGGTAACTTCTGTGTAGTAGGGTTTGAAATAAAGAGGGAGAAATAAGAGTGATGGATTCTTTTAATGGATTTTTGAACAAGCATGTTAAGATATGACATTGTTGCTGACTCCAGTCATCTTTAGCATCTTGTTCCTCGGCTGCTACAAGAAGAAACAGATGTGTAAGGTGTATTTGTAAGAGTGTAACTGCATAATTATCAGATTGTTGGTGTGTTTAGGTTATAAATGTTAAATTAGATGTTGACAAATTAGTCTGTCCCAACTTTCTAATTAGTAGCAGCGATGGTTAGGGATATGATGTTATATTTCTCTCCAGAACAAAGTTTCATCAGTCCTGGTGGGCACTAAGTGATTTCCTTGGGGAAAGCTAAAGCAGAGCAATAGAGCAATTAAACATATCTTCAGTCAATGACTTCAGTTTTGCTTGAGTGCTGGACAGGAGAAAGAGAGAAGGAAGAATGAAAAGGAAGGAGTTGGGTGTGTGGGTAGAGAGGAGTATGACACAAAGGGGGATGGTAAAAAGATAAGATGGTTGCAGAGGGAGGGGGCTTGTTTGTTTGGTTTGAGGGGATTTTGGTTGGTTGGTGGGTTTTGGTTTTTTTGAACCTGCTGCTCGTTGTGAACCGATAGTCTTGTCCTCCTGTGTTCTGGGGTTACTATGAATGACAGTGTTCCATCTGAAACCACATGTGTGACTAGTTCAGATGAGAACCAGATAATTTATTGTTCGTTTCAGATATGTATGTTTTTAAACAAACTTCCAAGTTCTGAGTGCTAGTAAGGATTAGCAAATGTCCTCAATAAAATGGAGAAACTTCCCATTAAAATAGGAAACAAATGCTCTGGGAACACAAAAATGATAATAGGAAGAATCCAGTCACATTAACAGTATTTGGTATTCCTAAGGACTGGATTTCCAAATTGGTGGGCTGAAATAGTATTTTGAGACTGCTACATTTAATATGTGGCCAACTTTTTCCTGACTGTCTAATAGCTTGTATGAAGCTAAAATACAGATATGATTTGCATTTGCTCTCAGCATCGTCCTTTTATAATCTGTTACCAGACTGCACTACTTGAACATTGAAATTGCTCTGTAAGAGCACTGTGAGGCTCTAAAGCAGCAACTGAAGATGAGCAAGATTTTCCTTTAAAAAGAAGCATTGATCTGGGTTTGTATAATTGAATTACATTTTAAAAGTTAGGTTTTGTCCTGCTTTCTGAGCACTATATTTTTATCTTAATGTATTTTTATCTGAAGCATGAAAATCTTTTTTGCAGCAGCTGGTCAGGTCTTAATCTGAAATTGAATTCTTAATGTGTTGATGTTCAAACCTGACCAGATGGTCACAGAATGTATATGAGCAAACTTCACACTAAGGAACTGATGTTCAGTATTTTGTATAAAGGAAAGACTTCTTAACTTACACTTTTTCAATGAGTGGAGATGGTGCCTGACAGTCCTCCCAAGACAGAGCCTGCAATCCCTGTGTTGCTGCCCTGAAGAGCAAGTGTCCTGTAGAAGTTAATGGCTGATTGTTAAAGCAATGCTCTGATGCCTTCTTGTTCAGGCGGGGACAAGAATCTCTTGTCAGAGAGAGAAGCATTGCAAGGGACCTGTTTGTTACTTAAAAATGGCCAGGAAGATTATTTCAGAGTCCTTAGAACAATGTGAACAGACCT
The DNA here is from genome assembly GCA_013399835.1 of Leptocoma aspasia. Classification (NCBI taxonomy): domain Eukaryota; kingdom Metazoa; phylum Chordata; class Aves; order Passeriformes; family Nectariniidae; genus Leptocoma; species Leptocoma aspasia. Next base: position 35,434 of record VXAX01007985.1, read on the forward strand.
CATACATATAGACCTTATATACTTTGTGTTTCTTCAACTATTTCCAAGATCAGGGAGTATTTATAATAATTTTGGCTCGGTTAATACAAGATTGAAGTCATCACTAATTAAGGAAAACCACCAGTAGTGGTAGGGAAATTGTATGTACTTCCACTGTTGTTTTCTTTGTCTTCCTACTTTCTGATTCCCTGGGTAAACATCTACTAGGACTTGGGGTACAGATAACTGCATCAATTCTACAAAAGTACTTTTATTTTGCAGGTTATGTATATACATACATATGTAGATATTAGTTATGTAATCTTCACTACTTATATTGTTGCAGATGTTGTTGGAGTTTTGACAACAGTGACAACTGGTCGTTGAAGCAGTGATAAGTAAATGCAGTAGGTAGACTTGAGAGTCTACATGTGCTACCTATGAGAGAAAAAGAGCTGCTGCTGCTGTGGGGTCTTGCCACATCTTCAGCAAAGGTGTCCAAGGTTGAGTTTTGGAGTGATGCGAATCTAGAATTGATCATTATTTCAAGCTGTACTTTCAGGAGTTGGTGTCGTATTCATAAAATCATTAAATGGTTTGACTGGGAAGGGACCTTAGAGATCATCTAGTTACAGGCCCCTGACATGGGATGGGATAGGCCAGGCTGTTCAAAGCCACATCCAACCTGGCCTTGAACACTTCCAGGGATGGGGCAACCCACTGCTCTGGTCAACCTGTGCCATGGCCTCACCACCCTCAAAACCAAGAATTCCTCCCCAATATCCCATCTATCCCTTCCCTCTGGCAGTGGGAAGCCATTTCCCCTTGTCCTGGCCCTCCAAACTGTTGTCCAAAGTCCTTCTCCAGCTCTCTTGGAGACCCTTTAATGGAAGGGGCTCTGAGCTCTCCCTGGAGCGTTCTCTTCTCCAGGTGAACACTCCCAGCCTGGCTCCAGAGCAGAGGGGCTCCAGCCCTTGGAGCAGCTCCGTGGCTTCCTCTGGACTGGCTCCAGCAGCTCCACGTCCCCTGATGTTGGGAGCTCCAGAGCTGAACAGAGAACTCCAAGTCTCATATCTGTTCTGCATTAGTCCAGCTTCTTTCCCTTGCTGTGGTTTTATACATAATGTGCACCAGTCTAGCTGTATTGTTTGAGGTTGGCTTTTTGAATTTGTTGGGTTTGGTTTTTTTTCTTTAAACACATACAATATTGTTTCATTTGATTCTTTGGCCAATTGATGTGCAGGAAGGAATCTGCCTAATGTATCTGAAGTCTTTTTTTGAAGCATGATGGAAATAATAACAAATTCCACTGTACTCCCTACACAGATATGGAAACTTTGCAGACTCTTTTTGTTTTCCTTTAAAAATATTTAAAAATAAAAAAGCCAGACAACAGCAAGATACTCTCTTCACTTCTGATATTTTATGTAACCTAAAAGCCTTGTGAAATTTTTGTTACATTTTCAGGTGTACTGTGAGTATGGGATGGTACATGTCCTTTCAGAGAAGGGGAGCAGCAAAGGAAAAGACTACTGTATTCTCTTCAACTCTCAGTGGGCCCATTTGCCACATGATCTGAGTAAAGCTGTAAGTACCTAGCTAACTGATGATAAAAAATGCCTTTGTTAGCAGGAAACTTCTGATTTCCTAGTTAGATCAGTATAATTTGAAGCAACTGCTTTGTTTGCTCTGCTTAGAAAATATTTTATCTCTTAAGATCACTAGGCAGTCCTAGGATAGCAATGTTCATTTCCAGGCATTGTGCAGAGATAATGACTATTGCTGTTCAAAACAAAATACTCCTTTTCAATTATGTGATCAATGAAATTAAAATGGCACGTATCTGGGCTTGCAAAGGAGTTTTTGTATATCAGCATGATACAAGAAGATACCATATGGCTTTTTTTATATAGTGAACTGTGCCCTTTAGTGCTTTCTAGTGTCCAGTGTAAGATTAGGTAGTCATAAACTGTGTCAAGCTTTTGCTGCATTATCCAAAGCTGTATGAGCTGAAAATTGAGTAAATTCTTCACTCTTTTCTGTGAGAAAAAGTTACTGGCACAGAATGATGAAATCAGCAAATGCACTTTGAATGAGCTACTAATAGGGGGAAGATGTAGTTGACTGATACTTGGTTCATTTTATTCAGCCAATTGAATGCCCCACAAAGTTATTAGAGTTTCTTACCAATGTATAGGCAAGTCTCAGTTACTTCTGGTGGGTTTATTGCACCTTTAGGTTAGTCCCTATATACATCAATAATTGTCCTTGCCTTGTATAGACTCAGCTGATAAACTTAAATCACTCTCATAAAAATGCACTAGAGTCATATCTCAGTAGCTCCGCAGGAGCTGATACAGTCCAGAATAGCTTGCACAGGCACTTGGGTAATGTATGCTATATCCCTTGCATGTCCCTGTCTCCTTCCTTGGTTCTTTCCTGCTTTTCCCTTCTTTCACATTCTTGCTCTCCTCCTGCAGTACTCCAGCAGTATAGTTCATTAACTGAGGTGATGCAGTGCACCACTCTGAGCTCACTCTGCATTTGTGGATGCTCTGAAACTTGGACAACCAGGAAGTGTGAGTTGGAGCATTTCACTGTCTCTAGAGGTCAGGCTGGAGACAGCAGTTTTCTGAATAAGGTTGAAGCTACTGACAACCTGGCGCATCCCTTTCCCTCCTAAAACCGTACAATACCCGTTACACAGGTATTGTATATTGTGTACCTGTGGATTTCTAGTACAAACTGTTCCATGTGTCATTTTTCAGGTTAAAACTTTACCTTGACTCTTCTCAAATCTGACAGCTCACCTCAGTAAGGTCTGAGACCTGCTTCTCTTAGCACGGCTTAGTTGTTTGGTAGATAATTGCAGTTTCAGGTAACTTGCAAAGAGAACGGGGCAAAGATGCTGGTGGTTGTTTAGATTTTGCAAGGAACAATTCATGCCAGTGTTATTTCTAAAACCTTGAAGTGTCTTTGGGATGTTCTTGTTGAAACACACCAGATTGGGTACCTTTGGGTCTGAGGAGGACCAAAACTAAGGAATTGGGACAGGCTTGCAATGCCTCTGGATCACAAGTGGTGAGAGAAGTAGCTTGGAATCTAGTATTCAAGTACTTGGGATGCAAAATCTCAGGTCACTGGATACAGTAGGTTTTAAGATGGAAGTTTATTGCCTATGCTTCTGTATTTTTCCCCAGCCTCTGTTTTGGTTTCTAGCTGTTCATACCCTCCATCATCCCAGCCTGTCACTCTGCCACCCCAGCAAAGATAAAACCTTGCTGTACTCCTCCCACATCCTGGCTGTATGCATCAGAACAGCAACCATGATGAAGAAAACAAATGCAAGTGAAGGTCATATCCCCAATTTTAATACCAGCAGAATTCTGTACAATAAGGTGAAACAAGGCAGGACCCTACATAATAGAGAAGGCAGCACTGTTTCAGCTTTCATTTTGCTCTGAGAATAGTCTGCAACTCCATTACTGGAAAGTTTTAAATTACTCTTTAGAAACTCTGGCTTCTGCTCTTGACTTCTTTTATTACTTTATGTTATATATATGTATTTAACGAATTTCTTTTTTTCAGTCACTCCTGCAACTGCAGGATCAGACAGCATCTGTTTTGTGTTCTCCTTCTGATGTACCTCATGGGGGATTTAATAATCAAATCCCCATGGTGATGCGAGGAAATTGCACCTTCTATGAGAAAGTGAGGCTTGCTCAGATAAATGGGGCTCGTGGGCTGCTGATTGTTAGTAGAGAGAGACTGGTAAGTTGCTTTTTATCTTCCTATGCTGCTGATACTCCTCTGATGCTAGATATTGTCTTGTCTTCGGTGCACATTGCTGGTATTTGATGTTCGTCTTTAAAGTAAATAATGCATGTGTGTTCCTGCGTGTACATACGTTGCATGGTTATGTGGAAACCATACATCTGACGGAAGAATGAATGAAACAAGAGGCACTCATTTAAGTAGGAAGAGTCAGCATGGAGCTCATGTGAAATTCAGGTTAAGGGTTCAGGATTACTCTTGTTCCAAATGAAATACTGGAGTCAAAGGATGAGGTTGCAACAGCATGTATTTTGTAAAATTAGTAGTTTTGAAAATAATAGGTTTGAGTCCTGGTAAATATTAGAGGCACACATCAGTCATAAACCCATGACCTTGATGTGCAAAAGATACTACTTGAAATTTGGTTGCTGCATTTTGCTGTTACAGTCTTATATTACCTCTGTTTTACTGGGAACAAGCATATATTTTGACTTTTGAGTGTTTGCTGTCATTAAGTTCCCTTCTAGAATATTTTTCAAATTAGCAGGAACAGAACTTGCAACTACTCCTTTTGAAGGAGTAGAAGTATTTGCAGAAATAAACATCATCTTACCTGGTCTGAACTATCTTTCAGGTTCCTCCTGGAGGTAATAGGAGTCAGTATGAAGAGATTGATATTCCTGTGGCTCTGCTTAGCTATACTGATATGTTAGATATTGGCAAGGTAAACTCTATACTAAACACTCTCATTTTTATTATCTTATGTAAACAAGTCACTGCCCAACAGTATTAAGTCCACCTTAAGAGCTTTGAATATGTAGAGAGTGTATTAATGAAGATGGCATTATTGTGTTTTGGAAAAAAAAAATCAAATCTCTTGGGAGGTTATTTCTCATCTTTGGAATAAAATCAAAATATAGCCTGGTGTTGGAAATAAATATCACTAATAGAAGAGCCAATAGATGGCTCTTATGTGTTTGTAATAAAGCCTGATTCTTAGGTTGCTTAGTGAAAATTAAGTAGAGTGAACCTTTGCTAAGATGGCTTTTTGGATGTCCTTCCTAACTTGTATTTACCTCCACAGAATTTTGGCAGCTCAGTGAAAGGAGCAATGTACGCACCAAATGAGCCTGTGCTGGACTACAACATGGTGATTATCTTTGTCATGGCTGTGGGGACTGTTGCAATTGGAGGCTACTGGGCAGGAAGCAGAGATGTGAAAAAGTGAGTAAGTAAATGCAATATACCAGTTTTCTTGTATTTTTCACAGAATGAAAAACAGATGGTGTTTATGTAAGCATCACCTGGCAGCTCTGCTAGTGAGGTTAGGATACTCTAGCCACAATGGGAAAATGCTGATGTGATATTTGAAAGGCCCTGAACCTTGCATTGGTTTGGTCACTGTAGGAAATCATTACAGTATAAATTGCATGTAGATAATTTTAGGATTTTGCCATGTTAAAAGACCAAACATTTGAAAAGCTCAGAAAGAAAATTATTAAGTAATAGGCTTCCTGTTTGGGCTTTTGTAAAAATTCACCACATAAATACTTTGTAAAAAATAACAAAATTTGCTTTTACTGGTGTAGGGCAAACCAAATTGATTGGATGGCTAACATATGCTATGTTTGTTACCAATTTTTAAATGAAATTTTATGGTTACTTTTTTGCCAGCAAGTGGGATTAGGAGAAGAAGGTCATTGTGCCACACTAATTCCTAACATTTATTTTGTATACACAACCTGATTTAAGGATTTTTCCTGAAGTTAACAAATTATTCTGTGGTAGTTTCCAGGATTCAGTTAAGTTTTTAGCAAACTAAATAGTACTCCAGATAAGTTAACATAGCAGTTGCTGGTTTATGCATTGCGTTACAGCTGATGTTCATGCCTCCATGGAAAATATGATGTCCCACTGACTTGAGTGGGAATCAAAGCAGGCATTGTTGTTGTGACATGTTTTCAACCCCTTGTGTTTTTTTGCTGAAGATTCAGTGTCCTTGTGTATTTTGTTGCAGAAGGAATGAACTGATGGTAGCAATGTTACTCTTTCAGGAGGTACATGAAGCACAAGCGTGATGATGGGGCAGAGAAACATGATGATGAAACAGTGGATGTGACTCCCATAATGATCTGTGTGTTTGTAGTGATGTGCTGCTCAATGCTCGTGCTCCTTTATTTCTTCTATGACCACTTAGGTACTCTTAAGGTTGTATTTGTATTGATACATCTTCAATATCACAAGGCTGACATCGTTCAAAGAACACTTTGTTGTGAAAATAATAATGAAACATCTCTCTTCTGTCATGTTTCTTCATCCCAATATGATTTAAAATACTGTAAAAAAACTCACTGAGTAGATGTCTAATCCTTCTTTTTGTGAGGTTGGTCATAAAGCTTCTTTCAAACATTAAAGCCTATTAAGTAGATACAGACTTAGTATTTTCCACCTTTTATTTTTGTTAAAGGTGTTCTCAGACATATTCTTTTCTATTATTGTTCAATTTGAAGTCAAGATCAAGGGTCACCTTTTTATCTTTATAAAAATTATAATTTTCTACTGATCACTCATCAGATTGACAAAAAAACATGAGAGCTTAATGCTTCTTCGTATTTCTGAGGAAGTAGTGAAACATGCATCCCATCTGTATTGATTCACATTGCTACTTAGTGATTTTAATAGTCCCTTATAATGCTTCTGTATACTCGAAAAGAGAAGATAAATGCTTCACCATAGGTTGCCTTTGAGGCTTCAGACTTACTTTAAGAAGATTAGGATAGAGGTTTTGATTTGTTTAAGTAGGTATTGCATAAAGTACACCTGAGCAAAAGGAGCTAGAATTAGATACTTAAAGACCATGAATCTAATCAGTCATTTGAAGTCTCTGAATTTACCTTTCACTGTTGAAATGTAAGCCTTATTTCTCATTTAGTCTTATTGACTGTCTGTTCTTTATTTAGCTAGGATATGAAAAAAGCATCTCTTGCCTTATCCTACTTGGACTTAATACTTTTTTCCCCTCAGTCTATGTTATAATAGGAATATTCTGCTTGGCTGCCTCGATTGGTCTTTACAGTTGTATGTCTCCTTTTGTAAGAAGATTCCCCTTGGGAAAGTGTAGGTATGTGGCAACTTTCAAAATTCTAATAGAGAAACTTAGGTTTTTATACTGTTGGGTAGGTGTGGGGTTTAAAATGTGGCTTCATGCTTCAAAATGTTTCTAAAGGAAGAGGCTGTCTACATAGACAACTGTAGCTTTGGTGTGTTTCTTTTTCAGAATCCCAGACAACAACTTGCCTTATTTTCACAAGCGTCCCCAGGTCCGGATGTTGCTCTTGGCAGTATTTTGTATCTCTGTCAGCATAGTTTGGGGAATCTTCAGAAATGAAGATCAGTAAGTGATCTCTGCTAAAAATTTTTCTGTGCTAAAAACTGTAATATGCTTTATAGTATAAGTAACTGACATCCACAGAAGCGTACATGTATCCAGAAATTAGGAATGACAGGAAAAAAAAAGTAGAGACAGGCAGAAATTCTTAGTTGTTCCTTATGTACTTCATCTTTTTCTTATTCATTTAAATTACAGAAAACTGTCTCTTGTTAAGCTTGGATTTCTCTGAGTCCCAGTCAGTATTCTGATCTCTTTGACTTAAGACAGCTTTTCAGAAGTGATATGGGAAGTTGGACACAAGTTGTCTAACTTATTTCTTCATAAGAACTGGTAAGATTGTCAGTTCTTTAGTTTCTCTCAGCTTTCTTGTATGAGTCAGTAATTCTCTACACCCAGTTTTGCTGTAGTACCTAATTGTAACATGTTCTCACTACTTTTCTTAGAGGTGGATCGTTTATAGAATGTTGTGTTTTCATTTTTGTTTGGGGTTTTTTACCTCTTACCTCATTCCCAGGTATTCCAGTTTCCCCATGTATACAGGTTGTATTCATCTTCTTGGTTCCTCTATTGGGGGTTCAGTATTGGAACTGAAATGCTGGCTTGTGTTCCTGATGATAATACCAAAGATATCTGACTTGTGCTTTGAATGCATGTTAGTGCTTTTGTGGGATCTGTGTTCTGTGTGGATCATTCAATGACAGAACTCAAATCCAGGAATCATCAACTCTGAAAGACCCTTTAGAGAGATAAGTGTCAGACTGAGGAGTACAGCAGTACTATAAGGTGTTCCACCCTGCAATATTTAGGACTAGGAAATCCATTTTCTGCCTCAGAGCTGAAGTGGGTCTGAGTGTCTCCTGCACAGATCTCCATCAGCAAGTACACATGTATAGATCCAACAGCATCATCTCTGATTGTACCTAGATAATAGCAATTTTTTGAAAACCTTAGTGTTGTTTATCTCAGATCCTACTTCTCTTTGACCCTAGCAGTTGAGAGTAAAGCAAAGAGCACTTCTATACTCAACTTGCAGAACACAATTGAAAAACAGGTCCAGCTGTAAATTTGCCTCAGCACGCAAGGGTGCACACCTATACACAGGACAAAGGACCTCAGCACTTCCCATTTTGGTATCCACTGACCTCATTCAGCCAGTCTTCAGTCTGCCTCACTGCTCATTCAGCTTGTACTTCATCAGTTTCTCTGTGAGGATTTTATGGAAGGTCTCCACTTATCTCCCAGGCACTTCTTTGTGGAAAGCTGATGAAAAACAGCTTCCCTTTTGCAAATTCGTGCTGACAACAATGTCAATTTCAAGCAAGTACTTTGAATAAAAGGGGTTTTTTTTGTCCCAAGCAGGTCCTTAGTGAGGACAAGGCTTGGTCTGCTTTCCCTGCTGTTTCCTGCAAAAATGTTACTTTGCTCTTTTTAAGGTGGGCCTGGGTTCTGCAAGATGCTTTAGGAATTGCTTTCTGTCTTTACATGTTGAAAACAATTCGCCTGCCTACATTTAAGGTATGAAAGTTAAACAGAATTTCTTTAAGAAGAAAGTTAAAGAGAAGTTTGCATGTATGTGTTTGAACAGAGGAGTCACTTATAATGGAGTATATTGCCTTGGAAATTCACTTCCATTCATATGTGGCATGGAAAAAAGGGATGCAGTGAGTATAATGAAGACCCATAAGTGCCATGTGATTGTTCTATAGATTCTGTAGAGTGTTGACTAGTAAATCACACACCACCCATTTATTTATGTATTTGGTATTTGAGTATTTTGTTGGGGGTGGTTTTATTTTGTTTTGATTGGTTTGATTTTGTTTTTCAAATTGATATACAAGTAATGCATCAGCCTAGTGTTTTTTACAAATCTTTCTGACCTTAGTCAGTATCCTAAGACAAAAATCAGTATTAGTCATTTAGTTGCCCCTTAAGCAGCTCTTCAAATGCTTGTTTCAAATTATCTTCACCTATAAGTTTGTATAGACTGACAGTAAATGGGTGCATAGTGTTTCAAGCTATACCTGGCATCTTCCAGTGCAGAGCTTCTTCATATTTCCCAGCGAATTGAAATGGCACCATTTCCAGATTTTACATGATAAAGAATTTTAGGTAATAACATGTAATTTTGTGTTTAAGAATTACTTTCTTTTATATGGTGCATGCAAGACCCTATTCCTCCATGTAAAATATTTAGGAATCAAGAAAAATACAAGAATGCCTTTTTTTAGTCTTTGCTAGCTTTTTCTTTGAATAGACATCTAATTATTAATTCTTTGCTGTTTGCTAATGCATAGTGTGTAAATACCAAGTATCTTGTCTCTTCCTTCAGGGCTGTACCTTACTCCTCCTGGTTCTTTTTGTGTATGATGTATTCTTTGTATTTATCACACCTTTTCTAACAAAGGTAAGAAAGGTGCTTCTTTATTGCTTGCTGCCCACAGAGCAGAGCTTGTTTCTCTGTGTGTTCCTAATTGATCCCAGAGCTGCTGAGTGAAGTGCTGATTTACAATTTTCCCACTTTTTTCTTTAGACTGGGGAAAGTATAATGGTGGAGGTGGCTGCAGGCCCGTCTGATTCTGCCACTCATGAAAAGGTACTGCATGTTGTCTGAAAATCTGGCACTAGCTTTCAACTATTACACTTTTAACTTCTCTACAATTCAAGGCCACAAATCTGAAATGAAGATGCCAGTCTGAAGAGAATTTAATGTGGGAATAAGTGCTCCTGAATGTTTATTCTGGAGGGGCAAAACAGACTTGTAGTGGTTCATCACACCAGCTTTGGTTTTCCTTTATCTTTTTTGACAGGGTTTCAATATAAGAAAGCTGGTTAGCTCAGCTTCACAAAAACATGACCACATCTGTGTATATTAACTTGCTGCTAATTAAGCATAAGCATCTTTTCCTAAAGAGATAAAACATATAATCAGTCTGTCTCTTCCCTGTCCTTCCCTTTTTTGACATTTGCTTTATGAAAAGCTGAGGTTATAGGTAAAGGAGAGAAACACAAATTGGAGACAGAAGAAAACAGAAGTCAGTGTTCAGTGGGTTTTCACCGTTGGACAGCAGCCAATTGCATGAACACCTTACAAGATGGGGCTGACTCAGGGAGGAAAGTATGTGAGATGTAGGAGACAGTGAGATATAGTGAACAAAATTTAAAAATTAATCTGTAGGAAAACCTGGTTTTGTTAATTTAAGGATTAATTTTTTCTATTTTAGAAATTAATGTAATAGTGTCACGTGAGAAAATAGCAAAGAAAATAGTTGTCTGCAGGATGTGGATCAGTCCATACAGTCCATACTCATTTCTTTGACTTCTTTTGTTCTTCTCTCTTGTACCACTTTAGTACCCCTTCGGATTCAACTTTATGCACAGAATGAATTGTATAAAACAGTAATGGAAGTATATAAAACTATTCTGGCTGTAATATAAGAAAAGAAAAAGAAAATAAAGTTTCTTTAATGCACTATAATAAAGAGAATACAGGTTTGCAATGGACTGTGGCATACTGTGCCTCACATTGCAAATTATGTAATAAATAGGAACACGGGGGGCCGGGAAGAGTCTCTAAAGTGATTTGAAAAATGACTTTTTAAAATTATTCATGTCTTGGTCTTTTATTGCACCAGATGAATGAACTGTATAAATTACTATTTCTTATGCACGTAGCAGCTTACTTAAATTTTGTACATACCTGCAGCTAAAGCAGAGTTGATAGCCAATTGTATGTGAGGACTTTGAAGTTAACATAATATTTAGAAAGTATTTATGCGCTCCCATCTTAAATGCATTTTGTTAGTTGTCAATAACATTGTATGTAATGAATGAATAAAAAGACACATTTGCTGTATTTGAAACCTGCAGTTTGAGTACAACAGGAACAAGTTCTGGTAGGTAGTGTCACTATGCTTTTCATCTGACATGTGTCTCTGTCATTCCAAGCTCCCAATGGTCCTGAAGGTTCCACGACTGAATTCCTCACCATTGGCTCTATGTGACAGGCCTTTTTCTCTCCTAGGATTTGGAGACATTTTAGTTCCAGGTATTGTTTATCATGTTAAGAATTTTACATGTTGCATTGTCATACTAGTTTATTCCTCTTGTACTCCTGCTTCAAGTGGTTGGTTTGATTTGACTGCTATAAACCTGATAAATTTTCAAGTATAGGGTTTTTTTGTGCACTATTCACTTTTTCAACAAGAAAAATGCACATTAATCTTATAGTTCAGTTTCACATGCAGTGATGTCAAGAAATGTAGAGAAATTGCAAGAGTTGATTCAGCAACTGATTCTATACTATAAAGCATCTTTAATAGTGTAGTGATAGAGGAAGTTATTTGTCCATTTGCACATGGTTTAAGTACAGATGCCTGACCACTCAAAACTTCCTAACTGTTAGTCACACTACATCCACTGTAGTCACACTACATTTTACATAGTGTGACTGTTAGTCACACATTTTCACCTTCTCTCAAATTCGATTTTAGATGGTATGTAGAACTATCCCTGGCATCACTGCAGGTGAAAAAATTATGCACCTTCTGGCTTTCAGATTTCTTCTGAGAAATAATTTGTTTACTTTCTTGTATTTTGGGAAATAAGAACTCTGTCATCCCCATTAGTCTCCCCTCCTCCCCCCAGCCTGCAACAGGCATAGTCATTAACCATAAAATTCTACTGTCTTCAGTACCAGCTCGAAGGGCTGAACTTACTCTTCCTCTTGTTGTGAACACTGTATTTTTACAAATGTTTAGTAGGGATGGGGTGACATTTTTATCTATGATCTGCATGTTTGTAGCTGTTTATTTTACTTTTGGAGTGCTTCCAATACATGGGGCTTGTACCATGAGATAAGTGGTCTGTAAATTGTGCAGCCTCCTGGATATATTGTCATGGTGCTTAAACACAGGGTGCCAAGGAAGTTTTTTGGGGAAAAAAAATTATTCTTGAAAGTTCCTACCTGATTTGATGTTTTTGGTTTTTTTTATCATTAAGTGCATGACTATGTTGAAAGCATATTGTAACTGTTCTTTCTTTTCCTAGGCTTACTGGTAGCCTATTGCCATAGATTTGATATTCAGGTGCAGTCATCCAGAGTCTATTTTGTAGCCTGCACAATAGGTATGTACCACAGTGCCACCTGAACACAAGAACTACAGGAGTGACTCCCTATAAAAGCGTGTCGTCAGTCTTGCATGGCATAGTTTGGGGATTTTATCCTGTTCCTCCTTTTATTATTAAACAGAAATATTTAGGAAAGTACTTTCAAGGCGAGTTCTTCCATCACCAACCTAGCTGATGTTGCTTTTCTGAGCTGTTTTGTCTGCCTAACATAAAGGGAGCTTCTTGTTACCATGGCTGCCAAGGGTCTTGGTCTACCCCTTGTAATTGCACTATCTTTACATGTGCTTAGCTACTGTTGTGGTTTCTTGATTCATGAATCTTTGAGTTGATTGTGGATGAGAATTCAGGTTCAGGGATATCATCCTTTGACTTTGTTCCTAATTTCTTGTGTATTCTAAAAATCCATAACCTATGATGCAGGGAATTTTATTATGATGACTATAATACCTCTAGATAAGTTTTCTTCTGTAGTTTGTTGTCACAGCTGGGCAGCAAAGGGACAGTGGAGCTGCTGGCAGCACCAAGGAATGCTGCCAGCTTCTTGCTCATTCTCTGTTCTCCGGTGCTGCTTCTTACACTCTTGATGCTACACCTGTTTCACCTGTGTGCCCTTTTGTGATTGGTCAGTACATGGCTTATTGCCTTTCATACTAGGCATCTGCTCTACACAGCTGTAGCCCATTAGGGAGGAGAGTCAATCACAGCCCCACTGCCAATTGCCACAAGCTGTGTGCCTACAACAGTTTGTAAAATCCACAGAGTTATGTGCCATGAACTTAAATACTACTGATGAATAGGATCTGACAGATTCCTGTTGTCTTTCTTACAATGTACTTCCACTAGCAAAGACTTCCAATGCTTGCAGTAAATTTCATAAGAAATTGTCATGAACAGCTTCTTTAGAAATTCTTTTGAAAAAATACCTAGGTTCATGGACACTTCTAGCAGGGGTAGAGAGATGCTTTTATTGATGTTCCAAATCATTGTCTCTCATATATAGTAAAACAAAATTGTTGTTTTATCTGGTACTTCAAAAATGTGTTTGCAGAAATGGGAAAATGTTGTATTGATAAAGAATCAGCAGTGTGCTGTTGCAGCACTGAGAATGAGCCACATACAGGGCTGAGTTAGCAAGATGGAGTCAGCAGTTATGAGAGGAGTGATTATTCCTCTCAATTTGTCGCTTAAGACTGAGTTAACCAGGATCCCTGGTGCCAGACAGACATTGACATACTGGAGTAAATCCAGAAGAGACCATCAGGATAGCAGGAGACTGGAGCACAGGGTTGTAAAAAGAAGAGAAGGCGAAATGGAGATTCTCTTGCTGCTCACAGGTACCTAGTGGGAGACTGCAGAGAGGACAGAGAGACTTTTCATACAGGTGTGCATGTAAGATGTGAGGCAGTGGACTTAAATCACAATAAGAAACAATAAGAAATATTTTAACTAGATATAGGGAACTCTCAATAATAACAGAATATGCCCCCACCCAAAAGCATTTTCAAGAACTGTAAAGAGTTATTGATTATTCTAATCACAGCCCTCTGAGATCATCAAGTCCAGCCAGTCCCCCAGCACTGCCAAGCCCACCTCTAACCATGTCCCCAGATGCCAAATCCATACATCTTTTAAATCCCTGCAGCAATAGGTACTCCACCACTGCTCTGGGCGGTTGTGCCAAGACTGGCAAACCCTTTTGGGGAGGAAGCTCTGCCTGATATCCAATCTCCCCTGGCAGAACTTGAGGCCATTTTCTCTCGTCCTGTCCCTTGTTCCCACCTGGCTGTACCCTCCTGTCAGGGAGTTGTGGAGAGCGAGAAGATGCCTCCCTCCTTTTCTCCAGGCTGAGCCCCCTTTTCTCGAGGCTGAGTCCCCCCAGCTCCCTCAGCTGCTTCTTTCAGACCCTTCCCCAGCTCCGTTCCCTTCTCTGGACAGCCCCTCAATGTCTTTCTTGACCTTCTGAAGAAAAATCTGGAATCTGGATCTGGTGAAAAAGTTGGATTAACTTTATTGTCTTGAAAATGTAATTGAAAATTACACTTGAGATCCAAGCTGCTTCTAAATAAATTTTGCCACATTTATGCAGAAATTAAATAGAAAGTAATAAAAACGCATAACCTAGAGCAGGCTGGCTTTTTTTTTAGCTGGATAGGAAGAAACAGCCAAAGCCAACCCAAACAAGAAGCACATTATAATGGTCAAAATTACACCCATTCACAAAAAGGGTGGGAAGGAGGATCCTGGTAATTATAGGCCAGTTAGCCTGACCTCAGTCCCTGGCAAGATAATGGAGCAGTTTACACTGAGTGTCATCATGCAGCACTTACAGGATGGCCAGGGTATCAGACCCATCCAGCAGGGGTTTAGGAGGGGTAGGTCATGTTTGACCAACCTGATCTCCTTTTATGACCAGGTGACCCTCCTGGTGGATGCAGGAAGGGCTGTGGATGTTGTGTATTTGGATTCTAGCAAAGCCTTTGACGCTCTCCCACAGCACTCTCCTGGAAAAGCTGGCAGCCCGTGGCTTGGACAGGAGCAATCTTTGCTGGGTTCAGAACTGGCTGGATGGCCGGGCCCAGAGAGGGGTGGTGAACGGTGCTGCATCCAGCTGNGGGCTTGGGGCTTGGAACACAAGCCCTGTGAGGAATGGCTGAGGGAGCTGGGGTTGGTTATCCTGGAGAAAAGGAGACTCAGAGGTGACCTTATCACTCCCTACAGCTACCTGAAAGGTGGTTGTAGTCAGGTGGGGCTTGGTCTCTTTCTCCAGGCAGCAACTGACAGAACCAGAGGACACGGTCTTAAGCTGCATCAAGGGAAGTATAGGTTGGATATTAGGAAAAAGTTTTTCATGGAAAGAGGGATAAAGTGCTGGAATGGCTGCCCAGGGAGGTGGTGGAGTCACCATTCCTGGATGTGTTTAAAAAAAGACTGGATGTGGCACTCAGTGCCATGATCTAGTTGCAGTGTTTGAGCACAGGTTGGACTCAATGATCTTGAAGGTCTCTTCCAACCTAGTGATTCTATGAATTCTCTGAAAATATTTATCTGTATCTGCTGAATTCATAAATATAATATGAGGCACAATATTTCATATATTTATTTTGTTTAAGGTAATTATTTAATTGCACAGTATGGACTAGGCCAATCACACTACTTTCACATGCTGTCAATAGAAAAACTTTAGTATTCCAGGTTTACATGGTGTAAATAATGCTTCTCTCTAAAGGGGCCAGAAAAACTCTGGAGATGTTTTACATATTGCTTGATGAAAGTTCCAGTGAGAACGCTCCTTTAGCCAATTATTTAGTTGTGCTTGAGCGAAGCAATCTGAACAACTTTTTTTTGCTGGGTTTGTTTTCTTTCAGCATATGGCATAGGCCTCCTTGTGACCTTTGTTGCCTTGGCACTGATGCAGATGGGCCAGCCTGCTCTCCTCTATCTGGTGCCCTGTACTCTCCTCACCAGCTTCGTGGTGGCCCTTTGGAGAAGGGAGCTTACCATGTTCTGGACGGGCAGCGGCTTTGCGGTGAATACCAGTTTGATATGAGTGTCTTCAGGAAATACTAATATTATAAAAACCTAACTAGAATTAAAGTTGAGTAAAATATTGCAGTATTATCACACAAACACAAATATTTTGGTTTTGCTTGATTGTTTGCTTTTTTACATACTTTTTTTTTTTGTCTCAGTAAGGTTTTCTGGTTTTTGCAATGTTTATGGCCACTTAAATCAGAGTAGTGAAAAGTAAAGTAGACCTTGTCTATCCTTGATCTTGCCAAAATGTTACTTGTTTGATCTCTCTTGGAAGTATCAGTAGTAGTAAAAGGTTACAATATTATATAAAATGTGGGGTTTTAGTACTATATAAAATATACCATTAAAATACTTCTTCATAGCATATTGCTTATGAAGGTTGAAATGTAGTTCAGTATAGTAAATTATCACTTTGTTTCACTGTGCTGCAAGTGAAATTAACTTGATTCTAAAAGGAATCATTTCTATCATAAAGCATGATTTTAGTTTTTGAATACTTACTAGCAGGCCAAATCTATCAAGCTGGAGGTTCCCCCAGTGAGTTTTATTTTATTATTCAACTATTTGTGATAACCTTCACATGCTTCCACTGGAGAAATTAATTAAATTGTTAGAGGAATATTTGAGATCATCTGAAATGTTATGTAAAAGTTGCCAGTTCTTGTACACTGGTAGTAAAGGTGGGCAGAACTGGACAGTGGCCAAGGACCAGGTGCCTGTTGCTGCCTTATCAGCAGATCACATCTGAAACTGGAGAACAGTCACTCAGAAAGCAAACACTTTTCTGGAAGGAAAAATTCCCCTGGTGCCCTATAAAACACAAAGGATAACTCTATGCATCTGTCCACTGCTGGAGAATGATAACAGAATTGATGGACCTTTAATCTTCATCTTGTATGACCATTACCTCAGATAACTGGACACAATAGTTCTTGTTTTCTGTCATTTTGACTGTGATCTTCCATTTACAGAAAGACCTACCTCAGCCTCCCGTGGTGATAGCTCCTGTCAACTGCCCTCAGCTTCCCCAAGACAGCAGTGTACCAGCCTCTCAACCAGACACAGAGCAAATGACCAACCCCACTCTCCACGTGAAGGAGCTGCACGTCTCCGCCTCAGCTGAAGAGGAGTTGGCTGATACCAGTGCAAAGACAGACCAGTCAGAAATCTCTATTGCCCACAGTGAAGAACCAACTGCTCAGAATAAGGATGACCTTGAAAGCAAATGCCTAAATGCAGAACAAAACTAGCTGGAATAAGTGATGTGATAAGAACTCCTTACTTTCCCTCACAAACATATATAAAACCAGTATGTATTTAGGACTGGTTTAATAGGGTTTGCTTTCATTGAGGAACCTCACTAGGAGTCTGATCATCAAATCCAAGAAGGAATGTTCTGTCTCCAGCTTCGGTACAGCTATATACTTAAAACATCTTTCTGAAATATGGTGCTCTCCAAGAGTTCTGATGTGTGGGTTTCAATGGTCACTGTTAGTGAATACCTTTGACCATTTGCTCCATTTGCATTATAGCAGGGTTGCATCAAGAGTCTTTATTTACTCAGTACTCTGTGCTTGTGTGGCTGTTTCACTGCTTTACCATGGTGTAGGCTAACATGGAGGAAAAGCATTGAATGAGTCTGCTACAATGCTTACTTGAGAGAAACATGATCTCTTCTTTTTTTTTGGCACTTTCCCTATTGTCACCATTTACTTTACTTCTCCTGACTTGTCAAAGCCATTGATATAAGGGAATGCGTTATTATAAACTGAAATGCAGAGAATGGTTAAATTATCATTACTCCAAAAGGCTTTATGCTACCATGGTGCATTAAATGCATCTCTTCACTTTTTTGTCTTTGTTTTTACTTCTATGTACTTGGGCTACTAGTCTAGTTTAAAAGGCAGGGTGAGCAGAGTTCCAGGAAACTTTCTAGGCATTCATGTGAACTCTAAGGGCTCTGATAATAAACAGGGTTGGTCACAGAATTCTGTCTGGAAGCAAATGCATATTAGGAATGTTTAGAAATAAAATATAAGCCAAATAGGTGAAAAAAAATTAGGTAGTAGCACTATACTAAGCTTAACAGGCAGTGTTTTCATTGGGAAAATGTTAAAGTGCAAATGTCCTTATGTTTGGGGCTTTGAGCTTCTATTTGTTCTTCATTCAAGGAATATAATTGTGATTTCTAATTCTGAAAAAATAGTCTGTTTTTTCATTCCCAACGGAGCACATATGGTGCTAGAGACAATTGTAATTTAAAAGCCACTTGCTGCTCAGTAACTTGCCAACTGCTTAAGTCCTGTTTTGTTATTGTCCCAAGAGTAGCCAAAGCATAGTCTGTCAGCTTCTGGAACAAACCTGGAAGCTCACTTAATATTTTGCATCTCTTGCTACATTGTGAAGGAATTTGTGAATTCAAAAATTTTGGAGTGCAGCTGGTCTTACTTCATATTCCTGAAATTGTTTGTTTTCCTGTATAACATGATTGAGTCTTTTATGCATCAGCTTTTGTACATAGAAAGACAGTGGGATTTGTGTATTACTTGTTCCATCTAAGTATATTTAGCTTTATCAGAGGAGTCTGTTCTGCACTTAAGTTGCAATTCCAGAAAGCCTCAAACACTTCACATAAAAACTGAAATAGAAAAATGAAGTATTATAGGATCCTTGGATATGATTCCAGATTGCATGGAAGAAATACTCTCAGGTATTTGAGGGCCCAAAATGTCATTTACAAAAGCATTGTCGCAGTGATGCAATCAGAGGCATTGCTGTTAAATGGAGAGTCTCCAGTTGGCATGCTGAATTGGAGTTGAAGAGCTCTCTTTTCAAGAATGGCTGTTAAATATGAGCCATTGTCTTTTTGGCTAGGTCTTCCAAAAGTTTGCCCTGTGCTTTTTGGATGAAAGCTTTTTTGGGCAGTGCTAGCATTCTTTCTCTGGAGTGTGAGCACCTTTCTCTAAAACCTCACTCTGGCTTCAGAGTTTACCAGCTCCTGCTTAAAGCCTTGAACCTTGACTGATAGGATGATTTATTAAGTTTTTTGGAAGGCTCCCTGGTCTAATGACCAACACTACGTTTAATTTACAAATTGCCCTAATGGAAGATAGTACTAAAGCAATCTGGTTTTCAGTCTCCTCTTTAATGGACTGTTACTTTGGCCAGCAGTAACCTGAACCAGTTATCACTAATAAAAAGCAACAGAAACATTTTACTGAAAACTCTAATCAACTGGATTATGCCTTAAGTAATTGTGTAAGTATGGCTATTAAATTAAGAAAGCAATCTTGTGTTTAAATAATGAACTTGACAAATAGCAAGGTAAGTTGGAGACTAACTCAAAGTTCTATTGGTTTTTGCCTTGATAATCTCTTAGTCAGAATGTTGTTTGGAGTAGCTTTCTACATATTTAAAAGCCAGTAGCTTCCTGATGACAAAGCATTAGGTATTATCAATTACTTGAAAGTGTACTTTCGCATTTGTTCTCCTGTGTGGTTATAAAACAATTTATTTCTCAGATTGTTCATAGCTCAATCAAAACAGAAGAACTGGTCACACTGGACTAGGCATTTCACAGTTGCATTCTGGACAGGTTTGCTTCACCTCAGGTTTTGGGGAATTTCCATCTATTTTAAAGTGTAACTTTTTTCTCCCCCAGACAACAAAGAATGCAGGAGAAAAAAAATCCTAATTGCTTCTTCGTGCAGTACCTCCAGTTAAAGCATGTGAAGTGGCAGCAGTTTACAGATTTTGACTATCTCAGTACTGTACAAATCAGGTGACCCTGGTTGCTCCAGTTTGGCTGTGACTGTTAGGACCCTGATCCTGGGCAGTTCAATCCCTTCCATCAAACACCAAGGCCGTATTTTTTTATCTTTAAAAAACCTCCCTGATCAGCTTAATTTAAAGCTTAATGTTGTATAGGAAAACATACATATCAGTTCAATGCGACTGACTCTGATTTTATTGGATGATTTCAGATACATATTCCACACCAAACTTGAGTTTTAATATTTAAAGTAATGAAAGTAATATTAATATTAAAAATAATGTTGATAGGCTTCTTGTTTATGCCTTTCACATACTAAGCCTTACCTGTCTAGAAATTCAGTAAGAGTTCTGTTCCTGAGAACTTGTATGTGTTCAGGGGAAGCATTTATTTTAGTCAAAAAGACCCCAAACAAACACAAAACCCCCGACAACAACCAACACCACTAAAACAAAAATCCATTTGAGAAAACTTGACTCTTTGGATCACAGTAATGAGGATCAGATTCCTTCCTCGGTGTTTGTTTTGGTCTGTTCCCTGCTGAAGGATTGCCCAAAAGCAGCTTAAGGTAGAATGGAATGTAAAAGACTTTACTGAGCGTGACAGAAGTATCCCAAACCCTCTTTAAATTTTGTGGCTTTTTCTTGTCACAAATGAAGAGCATTTTAAATGAAATATTTAAAAAAGAAACATGAATAGATTTGAAAATATATTCTGTTTTTACCAGTGGCACTAATAAAAGTGCATCCACGTGTGTAAGAATTATACTTGCGAAAATATTAAATGTTTTCTCTAAACTTGGACAGATGCCAGACAACAGAAAATCTGCAGCACAGCCTATTTTCCAAAAGGTTTATTAACAGGATTCATAGAAAACTTCATTTAGAAAACTGTTCATTTCCTTATTTCTTGAACATTTTCCATGGTTTTGGATAATTTGTCAAGCTTTTTCTTCAGAGGATGCTCTTTCCTTACAGTACCCCTCAGTATGGCTGTTGTTAAGAATGTCTTGACAGTGTTTTTCAGCCATTCACATTTCTGTGTTTCAGCTTTGGTTTTTGCATTCCCGATGCATTGTTCCAACTGGGACTACCATGGTAGTGCCTGTTGACGTCTGAGTATGCTGTAAACTGGCGCTGACTGTGGCTGCAGTCATTAATGAATTAATCTGCCTCGGGGAGATGCTGTGAATTTACCTGCAGCTCTTTAAAGTGCTGGTATTGGATGTTTGAGAACAGTGTTGCCTTGAAGTTAAAGCTCGCGTGTGCTGTTTTAATGCAAGATCCAGTACTTTAGTTCTTGTTTCTAGCCCTGTGGCTGTGTATGTTTCTGGTTTGTTGCACTACCCAGGATGTATAGAATGTAAAGCCCATGATCTTTCTTTTCAACAGCAGCTTCATTGACTGTACATGAACAAACCAGAGTATTTTGTATATGCTTTCATCATTTGGTGTGTTATTTCTAGTACATTGAGGGCTGAATATGCTGGCCAAGCAGCAATGCATACAGCTAGTGGTTATCAACGCTTGGCACATAGCGCATTGACACAGATGTGAAATACAGACATACCAGTAGATCCAAACACTCATCCAAAGCCTCCAGAGATGGTGCTTTTTTCCATAACAAGTATAATCCCTGATGTTTTAAAAGGAATGTAGGGCTGTGTCTTCAGGCAAGTGAGGACAGGAACTGTTGTCAGAGGTCCAGAAAACATCAACAAGGAACAGTGAATCTTTAGGTATTTTAATCTTGCATGTGGTTCCCTAGCTGGGGCAGGACATGAAGAACAGGGCTGCACTAACAGCTTTTCAGTTTAGGTTTTTGCCAGTGGTGCTGGGTAGGGTGGAGAGAGGGAGGATAAGGAAAAACTAAAGATGACTCAGAAAGCATGAGGAGACACTGAACAAGAAAGGCAATGGAAGAGTTTACTCCAAAGAGAAGACCTAAGGGCATGATAAATACCCAAAAATCTGAAATGCTGCTGCAGATTGGGAAAACAATTTGTCATTTTTGAGTAGGGATAACATTAGAATTAATAGACTTAAATTACAATAGGGAAATTTTGGCGCTGATGGTTGGAAAAATCCAGGAGTGGCTGACAGGGGAAGGGCTCAGCAAGACAGGGAGTGCCCAGTGCATGAGCTCCTTTGGTTCTGCAAGGAGAGAATTGGACCACACCAACCAGAGTAATGGTTGGTGTGGTCCAACCTCATGCCACTGGCAGTTGAGGCCAGCCAACAAGCCCTGGCCTACCTGTCCAGATATAGTCTGAGGGTCAGGATTCCTGGGTTTAGTGATGTTATAGCATGAACTTTTATCTCAGAGTACTCAATTTATTTATCATGAATGCTGTCAGGGTGTTCTGTAACCGCTGTGATGGACAGTTCAACTCTTGTGAGACACTGTTTTCTGCTACTTAAAAGTGATAAATCCTCTGGAAAGAAACCAGAGGATTTTAGTCTTTTTTGTCTGTGTTTAATTTGTTGAATTGCTTCTGGTGCCCTGGAACATTTTCAGAACAAGACAGCTTCGTGTGCTACCAGAAGCTTCCTTTGGGCAGTGGCATAAAAGAACTTTCTTTTCACTGATCCTCTCTATCATCTCTGTTTATCAGTTATGTGCTCTTCTGTGAGGGTTCCACCTTTTCCAGTTTTGCATTTAAATATTCAGATTATGTGGAGTAAATATGACATTTTGCCATATGTAGATTAGTGATAGATGATGAATAATGTGTTTAAATTGGATTTTCTTGAATTGGGAACTAGTGTACTGTACATAATCGTCTATAATTTCAGGAACTAGCAGAGGACTTAACTTCATGTAATGCAGGGGCTCAAGCTTGGTGCTGTTTCCCAGAAGCTGTTGGTGAGTCCAGCAGCCAGGGGTCACAGGTGCACATGCTGCTGGGATTATTTGGAGCTACCTTCCTTAGGTGAAGGTGGCATTACAGTTTATCCAGTTTTCTCATAACATTTTTCTGCATGTCAGCATGCAAGTTTAGCGCCAAATGGCAAACTTCATCCAGGTGTTTGTCTCTGAGAAATTCTGACATGATCTGCAAGCTAGATTTTTTTGGTTGAGAACTGCTTCCTGCTGACAGACATGCACTGTATGTTGTGAACTGACTTTTGACTGTTTCATGTAAATATTGGTCAGCTGAAAATATGCAGAGTCGTGGTTTCAAAGTAAACCAGCTCATCACCAGCTCATGCACCGTCCCTGGAAGTTCAAGGCTAGGGTGGATGTAGGCCCTGAGCAACCTGAATCTAGTGGATGGCATTCCTTCCCATGGCAGGGGCTGGAATGAGATGATCTTAAAGGTCCATTCCAACCCAAACCATTTTGTGATTCTAAGATTCTATCGTAACTCCTAAAAAATTTAGTGGTCTGGGCTGGTAGGAGCCCTGCAGTAGCAGACAGCCAACACCTCATAGTCAAGTGCTGCTGAAAGATCTCCAGCCCTGAGAGTGTGGCACTTGGCAAGAGCAGCAACACCGTGTTCAGTCGGTGCAGTGAGGCCAGCGAGGTTTCCCAGAGCTTGACCACTGGGGTAGAGTTGCACACAAGAGTGGTATCTGATGTTTCCAATACAA
This sequence comes from Leptocoma aspasia, assembly GCA_013399835.1. Classification (NCBI taxonomy): domain Eukaryota; kingdom Metazoa; phylum Chordata; class Aves; order Passeriformes; family Nectariniidae; genus Leptocoma; species Leptocoma aspasia. The sequence goes on from VXAX01007985.1 coordinate 58,604, forward strand.
TAACTTCTTCCTTAAGGGAGGGGTTTGGAATGGATAGAAATAGCTCTTTTAATCTGAAACATATGCCTGTAGTCAGGAAATTGCCACAAACCTGCCACTTCTCCACTGTGGATCCAAGCCTTGAACAGTGGGATGGTGGGAAGCTGGTGATGTTTGGGAAGGAGCGCAATCCTTCACATGCATTCCCCAGCAAGGAACAAGAAGATAATTTTATTGTTCAGAACAATAAAAACATAAAGGAGAACAACTTCAGCTCTGACTGAAGTTGTTCTGATTTATGTTGAACAAAAACTTCAAAATAGTGGTTCAGGTTTAGTTTGACAAAAAACAAACCACAGTGGCATAGTTTAATTTAGTTTGGGTCATAATCTACTTTTTTTATAATCAGTAGCGGAGACTTCAAAAAATGTATATCAGAGATGTTACAGCAGACCCTAAGTTGGCAGCAAGCCTGTGTGAGAAACAGGCTGATTGCTCTGATGGCCAGTTAGTGCACTGCTCTGCCTGTGCTGGGGTGAGCATGTCACCAGTTTGTCTTCAACTCATACTGGCCACTTGTCTCCTCCAGGAACCTTTTGACATAGAGAGTCCCACAACCAGTACTGGTTGTGGGAGAGCAGGAAGGAATGTCTGTGTCAGAGTGCACTCCTGGTGCTGTATGGAAGTCATGCAATGGAATTGACTACTGTTCTCAGCCTGGGGCCTGGGGCCACATGCTGTGTTCCTCGTGGGGCTGAACACATGAAACCTTGATCCTAGAGCCACTGACAGGAGCTATGAGCTCTGGTACTTTGAGCCTAGCAACATAGGAAAGCAAAACCTAAGAAAAATCTGAATTTACAGCCCTGCCCATGGATGCTCTGCTCATTGCTGACTGTGTTCCTTCAAGGGTGGAGGAACTGGGGTCTGACAGCCTGCCAGCAACCCACAAGCCCCCTGTGACCCCTGCTAGCGTTACTTTACTAAAACTGAATCAGAAATGCTTTGGGTGTGGATTGGTGGAAGGCTGGAAGCAAAACTTCCAAGCTGTATAAAGATGATTTACAGGCTAAGACCCATTTGGATGCTTGACAGTAGCTGCTTTTAGAGAGGAAGTTGATTCTTGGAGGTAACATTATCAGTCTTAAATGTCTGGTGTCTTTGTGGAAGGACTTTGTAATGGTGTTCAATTAGTAATATGTAGGATGGTGTTATGAAGAGTGCAAGCTAAAAGATTGTTAATTTTGGTACTTGCAAATGCATCTGTTTACTTCTACATATGTACACATGAAGAATAAACGTTAAGCTCATTTCAGGTACTGAAGGAAAGATTTTCTTCTGATCCATTGTATTATATGGTTTTGCTGTTGTCAGATCTTCTATGCAGTTTGGCCCCTTAATAATTTTTTTTTAATTAGGAAAAAACCCACACTAAAAAACAACCCCTCCATAAAAAGAACATCTAAGGAAGTTGGCCAGTGTAGGAGACTGGTATGAAAACCTACTTGGAGTATTTTTCCTGCAAAAAAAATTTCAAACAAGCAAGCTATGAAAATGAAGTGCAGATGGGACATAAAGAATGAGGAATTTAGTTCTCTGTAAGGATGTAGTCAGTGATGCTGATAAAATAAGTGTCCTTCCCCGAGTCCCTGGTTCCTATCTTGTATTACTTCCTTTACCCTGTCAGTCAGTCTGTCAATGGCATACACCACGTGGATCAGTTCCACAGCTGTAGCTGACTATGGGGTTGTCGATTCCCCATGGGAACAGGGTCCCTCTCCCCTCAGGGACAGGCTACTACTTGACGACTTGCAAAATTGTGCATATTGCATGATATCTGCAAGGATAGATAAATCAGTAATTCTGTGACTTTTGTCTATGATACAAGTATCTTCTATCTATGGTACAAGATACTTTTTTCTGCTGATATTGTTTCCAAGTAATAGAAAGTACTGACTGTGTCACCTTATGGATCCCTTCCTGTGCTGACACTAGGAGAGAACCATTGCAAAAATCAAAGGAAAAAGCAAGTTTGTTCCCAAGTAGTAAAAAACATTTTTGGCAAACATTTCTGTTTTTCCAAAACTGTAGGTCTTACCATAGTACATGCATCAGATTTTCAGGTTTTCAGTTCCATCTGGGTGGCTTTTTCCCATCATATGTCTGTATGGATCTTTATGGTTTTGATAGCAGCCCTCCCTCTGGCTGAATTACAGCCTTGTATCCAATTGCACAGCACATCATAATATATGTATTTTTTTAAATATATAAATACATTGTAATATATAGGATTTCCAGTGACCAGATGCAGATTAGCTTTCCTTCTGTGACGTAACATGGAAAAAAACCTATTTCAAAATTAATGGGGATGGCAGAATCTTAAGACAAAGAGATGAGAAATATCCCAAGGGTTTCTGCAGAGTGAATTTTCTATGGAATAATGAAGCCTGTTTCAGGCATATATAGATACAATGAAAGAAAACAAACTCGAAAATGACTGGTCAGCTAGTCAAATTGCAGTCGTTTAGTTTTTGCCTTCTGTTTTGCTTTTAAGAAACACTGGAATTTCCTTTAGTCTGTTTTAGTTTAAAACTGTAAAAATTTTCTAGAAGTGTCAAATAAAGATACCTAATTTTTGAACTGAGTTTTGTTATTTTATATCACCCTTAAGTTTGAAACACTTTTTTTTATTGTTTGCTCCAGGATGTGATAAAATACGTTTTGGAATTTAAAGATCACTGTGTACAGCTCCCACCATGAGCTGGATTCCATGTAAAATTCTTAAAATTTGCTCAATACCAGGAACAGTGTTTGACATCCCCCCATGGTCCACACAAGTCATCTCTTTCCCTGACAGAATCCCAGAACAGTTTGGGTTGGAGGGACCTTAAAGCTCATCCCATCCCATGCCACCCCCTTCCATGAGCACGGACACCCCCCACTGTCCCAGGCTGCTCCAAGTCCCATCCAGCCTGGCCTTGGACACTTCCAGGGATCCAGGGGCAGCCACAGCTGCTCTGGGCACCCTGTGCCAGGGCCTGCCCAGCCATTTAAAGTCATGTGATCACTTGTACCGATAAATTGGGTTTGACTACTTTGTTGCATGTTGAAGTGCTGTTGCTTGGTTAGGGAGATGTTTACTAACAGTCCCTTTTTCTAAAAAAACTCTGAATATCTACTGAATTACAAAGCAAGTCACAGGTATATCCAGGAGTGGTACAAACTGAGTGGTACAAAGAGGTACAATTCCACCCTGTGTTTCTGCTTAGTATGTCCTACATTTCACTTTTAAATATACAATACAGCTGAGAAGAAGGAAATTGAGAAATTTCTTGTGATATTTGACTCTAAAAAACAACACCAAAAAAACCCCACAAACCAAAAAACTACATACACACACACCAAAAAAAAAAAAAATCCAACCCACTAAAAAAACCAGCTGTAGCAAGACAGCCGTTCTGTCTGAGTTGCCACTGGGGAATCAAGAGACAGCTGCTTCCATTCAGAAAAGGTGGGTTCAAAATCAGAAAGACTGGGTTAATTTTAAATAGAGGATAGTAAATATTAAGATACAATCTGGCCACAAAGCTCATCCTGAAGTATTGTAAATCTCAGCTTATATTATTCGAAACAGTGCCTGATGTTCTAGATTTAGACATACATCTGCATGGTGGAACAAAATCAGCTTAATGAACAAATTGTGTGACCTTTATATTCTTGTACGTTGTTATTCCTGTATCTGTTGAATAGACAAGGGCAGAGCATTTGATTTTTGGGTTTTGTGGGTTTGGGTTGGTTCAGGTTGGTTTGCAGGGGGATTGGGTTTGTTTGTTTGTTTGTTTGTTTGTTTGTTTGTTTTGTTTATCCCAGGTGTGTATTTGGTTTAGTGTTTTTTTGTAAAAAACCCATATTATAGGTCTTCACACAAAGTAATGCTGTCATGGAGAATGGCACCATTCAAACAGGAACTGTTTACTGAATTGCTAGTCTGCTGAACGCTTGTGGAGCCCACAGTTCTCTCCACAGTGCCACAAGTGCAGATCCATCACACACAGTGAAGATCTTGACATTCCAGCCCCTCCTGACTGCCTTGTGCATTTGCTAAAGATCTGTTGTACGTGACCATTTCTGCGTCTGCAGGGACAGTTTGTGTGGACTATTCACAAGCATTTTATCTCTTACACCTTGCTCAGTTTTGCAGCAAAACCCCCTCAGGCATCTCTGGAAGGAAGGGCTGAATTCTCCACATTCTCCACTCAAGATGATGGCTCAGTTAAGTACAGGGATTGCTCTATGCACAGGTGCTGCCTGAAGGTCAGTTTCAGGGCACACTGAAATTCCCACCGGGAGAGCTCCTGTGCCAACTGATGAAATACATTTTTGTGGATGTATGCACTCAGTTACCAAATTTCAAATCAGCTCATTGCCTCACTTGTGCAGGTGATTAACTGGGGAGTTCTTGGACCACTGGGGACCCTAAGACTTGGCTATGCTGCAAATCTGTCCTATTTTTCTTCTTATGGGAACTTTAACAAGGCATATACAGTATTGTGATCTCTGGTTTTTCTGTTTAAATACAATTCCCATAGTCATGGTTTCTCAGTCTCATCTCCAAGATAGATTTGACTCTCTAGATCACCTCTGCATACCGCTCTCAGTTAGAAGAGTTCCTTGGAAAGAGATGCAGCTTTCAGAAGGGTGTGCTATATGTCTCCAGTGGCTCCTAGGAATCACCCTGTTCCCAACAGATGCTCCTGAGCAGGTTATGTTATAGTCAGGTATGTCTGCATCCTCTGCAATGCACAGCAATCTAGCCCAGCCATTCAAATGTTCCATGTTTTCCTCTGTGGGGCAGGGAAAGTTCTCTTTTATTTGGAGGATTACAAGGAAACACTACCTGATCAGCAAGAGTTGGCCTGCTGCCCCTTCCTAGATCAGTCTGCTTCGCAACATGGGGTTTGCACTAATAGAGACAGAGAACACTAAGGAGCTTCATGGCATGGAGATTCCAGGGGAAGAATTTTTCAGTCTTGTTGAACTTGAGGAGGATTCTTTTGCCCTGTCAGCTGTACTCTGTTAAATTATTACAGTCTTGTCAGCCACAGTCAGGAGCTCTTTAAAACTGGCGAAAATATCCACAAAACCTACTATACAGTGATGAGGGCAATAGTCCTATTCACAGAATTCCATAATTGTTTGGGTTGGGAGGGACCTTAAAGCCCATCTTGTTCCAGCCCCTGCTATAGGTGGGGACACCTTCCACTAAACCACGGTGCTCCAAGCCCCATCCAAACTGGCCTTGGACACTTCCAGGGATGGGGCAGCCAGAGCTGCTCTGTCTCAGGGCCTCACCACCCTCACAGGGAGGAATTTCTTCCCAATATCCCATCCAGCCCTGCCCTCTGGCAGTGGGAGCCATTCCCTGTGTCCTGTCCCTCCATCCCTTGTCCCCAGTTCCTCTCCAGCTCTCCTGGAGCCCCTTTAGGCCCTGCAAGGGGCTCTGAGCTCTCCCTGGAGCCTTCTCCAGATGAACACCCCCAGCTCTCCCAGCCTGGCTCCAGAGCAGAGGGGCTCCAGCCCTTGGAGCAGCTCCGTGGCCTCCTCTGGTCTGACTCCAACAGGTCCATGTCCTTCCTGATGCTGAGGACCCCACAGGTAGGTGTAGTGCTCCAGGTGAGGTATTTCAAGTGAGAAATTAATTCAAAATGACCTCCAGAAGTCCAAATGAAGAGTATATTTATTCTGTGTCTTTGTACCCCCTGGATGAGGATAGAGAAAGGGCACAATTCTGTGGCCATTACAGAGCTGCTTAATGGTTGCATACTCTCAAAACCATTCCATCAAAGTTCAAGCAACTTTCATTACTAAGAAGTTAGTGAGTCACTCAATATTTCTGTGATATTTCTGTAGGGAAAAAAAAGAGAGAGGGATACTCTTGCAGAAGAAAGCCACATAACCATCAGTTTTTTCTATTTATAAAAATGAATAGTGCAGAATTTAATTTAATGAAAATTTTTTTTCTCAAATGGCTCTAATAAAGTTATGTATTAATATATTTTTTTCTGTTCCTATGTTCTCTTATATCTTGATTGGTTTATCACTCTGAAATCAAGATTTAAAATTGAATTAAATCAACCAATACTTCTTCCCCTTCAAGAATGAGAAATGTCTCTTCCCAGTGCAGAAAAAGAAAATGAAACGAGGAAATCTGCACTTAAAATGTCTTTTGGGGGTGGTGCTGTGTGACATACATCTTGATGTGTCAGGATGGGGTTATCATTATAAAAAGCTCTTCATTTCTAAACTGTTTTCATAAGCTGGTTTCTGTCCCCATTCTATTTCTTAGTTGTTGTACCACAAGGAAAGAACCAGGAGACACAACCATTTAACCTGATGTTCATTTTTTCCATACCCTCAGTAAAAGGATCTTCCTGGGAAGCAGAATGAATTGAATGGTCTTTGAAATCCTTTCATGTAAAGTTCTCCTTACTGTGTTTTTTGCATCTAGAAATTTTCTTGACCATGGAAATAATTCCATATCCCATGCACAGCATTTTCCAGCATTCCAACACGAAATGTAGCAAACCAGCTAAATACTGTTAAAGATGTTCAAATCCTTCTGGTGAACAACAGTGTTTTCCTGATTGTTCTATTAAATTTTGGGAATTATATTGCTTTAGTGCAGTGTTCATTTTATCTGCACACTGTGACTGTGTGTGCAGCAAATGTAAGAGGCAAGGGTGGTCCCAACTGCCCCATTTGAGTTTGGTTGCCAGAGATCACATCCATAGTGACTTGTCTTCTCACTTTGATGTGTTTGCTCCCAGCTCCTTCAGCGGGAGTGCAGAAACTGTTGCTCCTAATTTCTTACTTATTTGACCACTGATAGATTTTGTTGGTTTCTCCTTTTACTGCAGTCCTATTGCAGTCCTCCTCCCCTTATTACTTTTGGGCTTTGATTGTGCAGTTTTGCATCTCTATTCACACAAAGATGCATGCAGATCCTCTTTATCTGATGAATTACTAGCAAGATGTCAATCCCTCACTCAGCTCTTTCACAGGGATGTTCAGTCTGTCTGAAAGGACAAGAACTGCTTGTGGTGTTCACTGGCTCACAGCCAAACATGTTCAGATTCAGAGATTGCAGCATTTTTCTGGTTATTGGCTTAGTGCTAATAAGACCGAGGTTCTGGGTTTGATCCTCATATGGGCCATTCACTTAAGAGTTGGACTTGATGATTCTGGGTCCCTTCCAACTCAGACCAGTCTGTGATTCTGTAACCAGCCAAGTCTTCATTATTGATGCTCAGCAGGAAACTTAAAACAGATTTCAGTCGTTGTTGCTCAGTCTGGAGAGATCCATGGGACAGCAGATGTTAGGAATGAAAAGATACACACTTACCAAAATCAACTTCATAGAAATCTCTAAGATAATTTTATAATTTCAGGATCCTATGTTCTTTCATTGCTTTACCATCAAACACATGAACTGCTCAAGCTTGCTGTTAATGTTGAAGACACTTAGGGACAGAAGTGGCAATTGGATGAGAGATGACTATGTCAAGCAGCAGGCCAAAATTCAGACTAAAGCAAAACAAGTTCTCAGTTTTTAATGTATTTTTGTCTTTTCAAGATGGCAGAAGGGTCACTTGTGGGTTCAAATAAGAACTTCAGTGTAAGGAACTCTGTCCAGTTTTGGCCTCTGCTGTGTGTGTATGTGATGTTGGATAATCCCTGCCCATTCCTGTGTAGAAGTTAGGCTGTTCTAACACAGTTTGTCAGGATGATAAATACAGTATGAATTGGAAGGATGACTGAAGAAATCTGTAGGGTTTTTTTGGGAATACTGCTCTCTTTATGGTTTCTGTGTGCATGGGCCAGTGCTGGTTAACAGATCATCCCCAGTGTGGGGGCTGCCGAGTTGATGGGGGAAAATTCAGTGCTGCGGGTATGAACCACCCCAGTTCAGGCAGCTCTTTTCCTTTATGTCCTGCTTCTGGATGGGATGGGAGTTGTACAGTGAACTGTAGAAATGTCTCGTGACTGGGGAGAGACAGGAGCTGGGGCATCACTGGTCCAGTTCCCAGCTCAGGGAGCTGGGGAGCTGGCGGGGGGAGGGGGCTGGGGGCTGTGGGGGGGAATTGCTTAATTCCAAAGTTCAGTGAAAGCAACAAACCAGCTCTTCAGGCTGCACCGTTCCTGTCTCTCAGCCTGTACCTTTAAGCTCCGCCGCGAACTCCCCCAGTGCCTCCCACCGCCCCCGCCAGCGCCCCGCAGGGTGAGCTGCCGGGGAAGTCACCTGGCAGCAACGGGAAAAGCAAAGCGGGTGAGTCCCTGCTCCCTATTAGGAGCCCTTTTTACTTCCTTCAAGGTGCCGGGCTTTCTTGGCTCGGATGGGAAGAGAAAAACCTGTACCTTTCCCGACAGGTGCACCCACCCCTGGATGCTCCTCGCCCCCCGGTCCCACCGCGATCCCTCCTGCCTGGCTGGGGCTCGGGCAGCCCTCCTCCTCCTCCTCCTCCTCCTTCTCCTCCTCCTGCTCTTTTTTCACCTCCTCCTCCTTCTGTTCTTTCTCCTTGCTTCTCCCTCAGGGTCAGACAGGTTTACTGCCTGCACCCGCAGATTTTCAGTCAAGCTGAAGTTTGAAACTGCTTCTCCACGCTGGATCTTCCCCCATGCTGGGGGAAGTCCCTCGTGCTTTGCTGGCTCTGAGGAAACTGCCTGTTTCTGAATTTATGGCCTGTGGGGAAAACAGCTCAACTCACGTTTTACTGAAAGTAATAGATGGAAAAACTTCTGTGCTTCCTTTTAGTCGTTGATGGCTAAGTAGTTTTCCTTATATAATGCTGGATTGCTTTTTAGTGCTTTTCGACTCCATGTAACTCTAACATGATTCAGGGGAGGCTGGGAGCACTTTGCACGAACGAGTGGGTGGTGCTGGAGGGGATTTGTTCTGGACCAAAGGAACCCACTGGCTACAGAAATGGGCTCCCCATCGAATGTCTGTGGAAGTTTGACCCTTCTGCCAGTTGTGCCCTGCAGTTGTATTTCTGTAGCACATTTCATCTTTTGTCTGTTAACCAGTGTGTGTTCAACCACAATATGTGGGGTCTAATGGATGAGCCTTGGTCAAAAGTGACCTCTAGACCCTCTTCTCTGAAAGTACTGGTTAAGAGAAACATCTTAGTTGCTTAAATATCTGGAAATCAAATGCAGAGAATGGTCTATATTATTTGAAAGCTATAAAAAATTAGGAAATATTCTAGAAAGAAGGCTCAGGGTACTTAATGGAAAACAAAAAGTGCAATCTCGACAGTAATGCAGATCTAAATCCTAAAAAAGCAATATTATCAATGTAGGAAATACAAGAATGAAACAGCCATAGCAGCAAGCAGCTTCAACCTAGGCATGGGACAAACTCTTATAGACAACCTCTATGGGCTTAAAGTAGCACTATCATTTGAGTTTAAATAAATGTTTCTGTAGCTGAATGGTTCTTTGTTCCCATGGTTGAAGGGAAGGGTTTCAGAGTCGTGCTGCTTCACCCCCCACTTGTCTTCTAGCCCTGAGGCTGCCCTGCAAAGAGCTCTGGCACAGCTCCTTATCCTGCTTAAGGGAGGTCCCTGTAAGCGAGGTGTCAAACAAGGCAACACCGCCAAGTACAGGACTTGAGCAGTCGGTGTGTGCCAGCATCCTGCGGCCTCTGCTCAGGGATGATCTCCTCAGGCAGGAGGGCTGTACACAGCTTTGGCCAGCCCTCCTGCCTGAGGCAACAAAGGTAACACAGCTTCAGCACTGGATTTTAGCATGTGACACTATCCTGTACCGATACACCGAGAGTTTCACTCTGCAGCCTTTCATTGACTCAGGTGCTGCGAGTTCACTTCTTGACTGGTATAGTTTCTCACTCGCTGGTTTCTCGGTGTGAATTCTTCCTTTGAGGGAACATGCAATGCAGGTAACTGATTTCAGAGTAGCTTAGGGGTTTTGTATCCATGAACAGCAATGCCTACCTAACAATCTGTAATAACAGCTGAAGCTAGGTAAAAATGTAATTTACACGTTGCTTCTAATGTATATAAGCTGGTAAGAAAGAATTAAATGTGATTATTTGCAAAATGAAGACCTCTGCTTAAGCCCCTGTTCCTCCAAGAACCTCTGGTCCCAGTATGTCCATCAGCTTCATTGGGACCAAGATTTCTCCCACACCCTTTGCACTGGGTCAGGCAGTGTTCAAGGGAGGTGAGTGAATGTCAGTGAAGGAAATGCCATGAGTTAAGCATGTGAGTTTTTCTCGACCATTCATGAGCTGAAAAGTATCAAATTATATAGTGCTCCTGTTGTGGAAAGTAACAGACAAACGTGGACTTCCTGACTTACTGAATACTCCCTATGTGTATTCAGTATTTACTATCTGTATTGAGTTTTCAAGCCAGCACAATTGTGGGGGGAGGGGGGCAAGGCTGCCTTTATTTCATTGTGTAATCCATGGCTACAAGTTTAAGAAGTAATTGCAGGTACAAATCTGCCCAGTACTTTGTTACCAGAGAGAGAGAGCTCAGGGCTGAGTGTCTCCAAGATGGAAGTGATGTTAGAGTCTTTGTTACCCACGATAATAGGAGCACTGGGGAGCTCAGCTTGTCTGTCATGCCCCAGCTGAGACTGCTGAGCTGGCAGGCAGGGAGAGGATCTTCTTACTTGTAAATTGAGAGACATTTGTAGACCAAGAGGGACAATAAACAAGGCCAGCACAGTGTCATTTGGCTTGCTGGGAGCAGGACTACAGCTGAACCAGACACATCCCCATGAGTGCTGCAGGTGAGCAGGGACTCAGGATCCTCACTGCTCTGAGTGGCAGGGGCTTTCAGATTTGCTCACTTGCAGGCTGTGCATGGTCTGGGAGCTTGCAGTGTCAGGGCTTTTCACTCACCTTAATAACAAAAGGTGTCCTCAGCTCAATCAATATTCTCTTAAGTTTCCTTTCTGCTTGAAAGTAAGGTTTAGCCTTTTAAATGCAGCACAACCGCTTCTAAATGTTAACTTGCAGAGAGATGGGGACATGGATATGCTCTATACATCCATTACAGAAGCTGGAGATGGGTTAAAGCAAAAGGATTAGAGAAATACAGTGTTGGCTGATCCAGGGAACCAGTGTCATGGTAGATGAAGCTCATGTCATACAAAACAAAAGACCATGTAGCCAAACCTGTGTCTGCTGCTCATGGAAAGGTTTGCCTTTGATGCTGAGTCCTCTGTTTGACCAGCTGCTGCTGTCTCTGCATAGGTTTTTCTTCATGACATAAGATCATCTCATCAGAAGGTTTAAGGGGAAATATGTGGGTTCACCAGGAAGCAACAGTGTTGGGATAAATTCCAACATGCCCTTCTGTGGAGCCCCACTCAGAGAGAGTGAGCCATAAAGAGGAACCAGCACATGGTTCTTGGCCTCTCCAGACTGACGTGTCCTTGCACTGCACCACCACCCAATAGATACCACTGGTTATAAATCCACTCCCCTACAAAAGTATTCTACCAGTCCCAGTAGCTGCTGCCACAAGTTCTGAGCTTCATTTCAATACAACTAAATTCCCATCTGTAAGGAAAAAAATCACTAGGCTTGACCCCATTTTAACAGAGATATTTGAGGTTGGCTGTTCCCACCACCTTGCTCTGCCAGCAGATCTGTTTCCACACCCATATCTCTTATCTCCTGTGGTCATGCTTCTCATTTCACTTACAGCAAATGAGCATCTTCTCTCCTGCTCACGCTCATGGTTTGGTGTCACCAAAGGTTTATTGTTTTGGTGGCTGTGATTTTGGATGGTGAACCTACCAAGTGAGGCATATTGGAGTCTGCTTTCTGATTTTGGGCTACCTCCTTCTGAAGAAATATTCTGCTTCTGCTGTATTCCCCTTCTGAAGTGCCACGAGTCTTATCTTGGTGATAAAATCAACTTCACTTGCCTTTGGCCACAGGTTCACAGGTTACTTGCTGAGGCTCCAGGCAGATCTGCTGCTGAGCTTGTGTTCTGCCTTGAGCAAATGTTTTTCATACTTGTGCCATCATTTTGTAAAGACTCTGTCTGGGTGAGGATTTACAGGTCACAATGAGATAGTTTTACAACCCCTGTGTCTGAAGGCTCAGTAGACACCGTATTGCTGTGCTAAGAGCCACACTACTCCATTATGGGATGAAGCAAATATTCTATCAACACTTGGTTGTTCAAATGGTTGCAGCATATTGGCTGCCCTTCATCATCACAGCGTGGGAGAAACCAAGCATGCTAGAATACAGAAATGCAGCACAAAGACCTCAGAGCAGCCCAGACTCACCATCAGGGGGGTTGCAGGGGGGGTGGGGGAGTGGTTTTCTTGCATTATCCCTTGGGGGACGTCAGGGTTTCCTTGCATTTGTTATCTGTAAATGAAGTTGACTTCTGAAAACATGGGTACCACTGTTTCTTTCCTGTCTTTCTTTCCTCTGGCCAACAGTTCAGAGCAGAGCACCTCAGCTTGTGTCCCTATGGTCGAGGGCTGCTGGTAGGGGCTGTGCAGTGCAAGACAGGAGTGTAAACACTCCTGTTCTGAAAGGAGGGAGACTGGAGAAGGCTAGGAAGGCAGAAGAAAAGGCCTCAGAAGGTAAAAACATGAAGGGGAAGACACAATGAGGTGAAGGAAGAGAAATATTAAGCAGTGGAAGAAAGAAGGCCAGGGTATGTGGAGGTGAATGAAGAAAACCAGCCCTTTTGCTGGGCAGCCACCAGCACAGTACTGGGAGGTCACCACTGTGCTTTAGACTCAGGAGCTGTGGCATTTTGCAAGAAGACAGTTTCTACCTGAAAACAGGAAACAGCACAATTTGTGCTGGAGACTGGGCCAGTCCTGCAAGTGTGTATGGCATGGAATCACCTGAACTGGAGAGACACCTGCCATGGTGAGGCTGGGTCTGCAGCCAGCACACGGACAAACAACCAGGGTGCCTCTCCTGGGGCCCTGCCTTGTCCCTCTGCTGCTCCTGCAGGTGATATTCCAACATGCTGCACATGCATGTTCTCACACACGTGTGCATGCACATACACACACGAGATCACACACACACACAGGGTCACACACACATGAGATCACACACACATGAGATCACACACACGAGATCACACACACACACAGGGTCACACACACAGGGTCACACACACATGAGATCACACACACATGAGGTCACACACATGAGATCACACACACACACAGGGTCACACACACAGGGTCACACACACATGAGATCACACACACATGAGGTCACACACATGAGATCACACACATGAGATCACACGCATGCAGGGTCACACACAGGGTCACTCACACACACACACACGAGAGATCACATACACACACACACACACGTGCTACTTGTCCTCTTTGACGAGAAGAGTGGGTGTTAGTGACAGTTTGAGTAAATTGGGTAAAGGAATATTTTTACCATATCACTTTATATTTTACATTTTCCCTACTTGAACCAGCTGAGAAATAAAATCCATCTTCCAAGAAAGTCCTATGGAATGACTCAAGGCTGCCCTAGAGAAAAATTCAGACTTTTGTGGAGAAAAGAAACCTTGGGCTGCGAAGCAGCAGCAGAGCAGGGGTGGTAGCCATCTCCCAGCACCGTGGCAGATCCTCAGGGACAACCAGAGATGGTGACAGCCTGCAGGACAGCTCTTGCTGACTCTGTGCTGCACATCAGACATGACTTCTCTGCTAAAATGTAACAGTGAAAAGACACCCCACTGGTGTGGGGACTCTCTTAGGTCAGAGTTCCCCACACCCTGCTCTCAAGGTCATCATACTTTATAACCACTCAAAATTTATAAGCTGACAAAAACCCATAAATATGCTTTTACTTCTCAATATTCCCATTGGAAGCTCATGACTACTCTCCCAGTTTCTGCCCACTAACAAAATTTACTTTTCACTCATCTGATTTTATGCCACAATATTTTTCACTGTGTATATCTTCTTGCCACAGATCTCCACTATGCATTTATAGATACTATTGTCTTTCAGAAAAAAAAAATTGCAATCTATTTTCCTATTGCAAAATGGGTTTTCCATTTACATGTCCTTTTAATTATTTTTAAACTCACACCACTGACGCCAAAAGAAAATAAACTTTCGTTATGCTAAAAGGGAGAGCAAAACCAAGTTTTGATTGTTTTGGGAAGGAAAAAGTTTCTCTAAATAGTCTATTTTTTCCAGTTAAAATGCCTCTGCAATCACTAATACAAACTTCCTTCTAGAGTTCCAAGTACCTTTTATTGTAGTATGACTTTTACATGCAACTAAGATTGTATTGTCGAACAAACAATAAGCCAGAGCCAGTTTTGTCTGCAATGCTTATTTTTTTCTCAGATGCATCTGTCCTATGTTTGAGGTCCATTGAAGGTCCATGTAACAGTCCAGGACTGTTACACTGGTCAGCACACCTGAACGAGATTTCTGAGTGCCCACATTCAGCACACTGCAAGAGGGACAGTGACACCAAAACCTACCGAAAGAGGGAAGGAGAGATTCCTCATCTGTATGTATTCAGGCCACAAGGACCACTGGACAAAAGGTTCTCTACTTGTCTCCCCTTAGCGAGAGCTGAATTGTCAAACAGAGATATTGTTAGCAGAACCCGGGGGCCACAGTGCCGATCTGAGCCAGGCTCAGTTACAGCTGAAAAAGAATATTTGGATGTCTGCTAGAAAAAAGGAGGCATCTTGGACAGACTCTCCCTTCCTCTCCCCTTTCTCTCTGTCTGTTGCCTCACAAAGAAGTGACCTTCTAAAATCTCTTATCTAGAAGCTTCAGTTTAAAGAGCTGCTGATGCCTCTTGGAAAACACTGAAAAGCTCTTCTGAAACAGGGAGCTGCTTCTCCCTGTGTCCCTTTCCTCCCCTTTTCCTTTCATTGCTGGATGCATTTACATTAGAAAAGGCTGTTCCTCTGCAGCTTCTCTGAAGTCACCGTCTGATTTACAGCAGTAGGGAATCACTGCTGTGGCAGACCAGCCTCTCACAGCACCCTCTGAGTGGGTAAGAAGTGACCATGTGAGATGTCCCTCAGCAGGACAGACTTTGGAACTGAGGAAAGAAGAGCTGTGTGAGTTTTATACTCTTGACACTGTCAATATCAAGACAGAGTAAGTCTGAGAGGTGATTGTGCCTTGCCAAGGCTTTTCTGGTGTCTCCTGTAAATCTGAGTTTCCCAACAGTTAAGAGGTTGAGTCCTCAAAAAACTCAGTCTGAAGCTGAGGAACTCTGGACACTTGGCCAAGAAGGTTGGACTTCTGTAGATTTCCACTCTGACCACACAAATTGTCTGACACAACTTCAACCTGCCAGTTTGAACAGTAGGATTGTGTGTCTTCTTCCTGCCTATGAGGGAGAAATATTAATACAGTAATTTAATACATTTTAGGACCATAGGAAATCAGTGTCCCTCCTTGTCTCATCAGGCTTGTTGCAGATACTAACCTGTCTGAATGACGTAATAATTATGTATATTACAGGCTGGTTTCATTCCTAGTGATACCCAATTGTTGATGATGTGCAAATACAGGCCAAATATAGTCTGGCTTGTACTAGCAAGACTGCAGAGGAAAAAAACAACAAACCAAAAACATGAGAGATATTCTTTCTATGTTTGGCATGTTTGAATTCACACTTGGAGCACCATGTCCCATCTGGGCATTTTCAGTGCATGAAAAGCATTGACATACTGAAACAAGTCAAACAAAGGCCAGGAAAACATGGAGGCAGAAAAGGTGACATGAAGGGGTTTTGCTTCTGGTGCAGGACCACTTGGGGTAAAATACTGAAAATACTGGAAGAACCAGTGCCAATGCTGGCCACAGGGAAGGAGAATCTGCTCATCAGGGTAGCAGCAAAGCTGTCATCAAAGGACATATTCATTGCTCTGCATTACTAGGTATTGGGAGCTCTCGGCTGTAAAATGGGCTTTGCCACCCACTGTGATTTTATAGTTCCTCCAGAATTCCTGCAAAAAATGTGTAATAGCATTGGGCTATATGAAACCTCACCCTGGAATCTGCCTCATGAACAACTACAGGGTGAGGTTTATTACTTTAATCCACATAACATGCACCTTGGGGATATAAGTAGCCTAGTGCCAAGACTTCCATAGCCAGGTCAGAATGGTCCAGCAGGAGCAGACAGTGATTTCTGAAGTATTCAGTGCCAATTAGCTCTGGTCCATTCACAAGCCAGAGTCCCAGGCAGGTCTCTCTCCACAGCTGTCTATTCAGACTGCAGTTTCATGTTTAAGGATGTGACTGCAATATAGTCATGTTTGCAGACCTGTTAGATTATTCTAAGATAAATGTTGAACTTTACAGCTCAACTATTCCACCTGTTACTGCAGCTCTGTGACTCCTGAGCAGGACTAAAGCATCCCCTAGTGACACTGGCTGGTTTTAGGATCTTTATGAGGGGTGATGTCTAAGGTAGAAGGAGCAAGCCAAGCTATCAAGCCCCTTGCTACTCGGCCCTTGCTAAGAGCTGAGGTGCCTGTTGATCCTGGCACTGTGGGCAGTAGGACCTTGAAACCCTGCTGCTAAGCAAGCCTGGGTTACTGCCTCCTGAAGAGCAGGTGCAGGGTACTGCTGGGCAGGCTCTGTGCTGCTGGGACACTGGCTCGGCCTTCAGCCGGAGCCTGCGCAGAACGTGGAGGTGGAGGCATCAGGCTGGCTCATGCTCACACCGGCCACGGCCATTGTGAGCACCAACACAATGGGCACCATCAGTCAGCGGTGGCCCCCTAGAAAGACAGAGAAGGGGAACCAGGCAGGGATGAGCCACTATGGTTGATGAGTTCAGGTCCTACAACTTCAATCTCCTGACTGTAGCCTGAGGCACATTCAGGGGATGCAGTGTGTATCTACCCTTTTACTTCTTGTGGCAATGCACTGTTTGGAGCTCCTGGGGAAACCTTAGCTGGCATGACAGATTTCATCCCAGTCTTGTCATTTTCCTCCTCTTCTTTGTAATCACAGAGCCCATCTGTAGAGCTGCTCAGAAAGCATGGACCAGATAAAGCCAGGGCAAGGAACACAGAGAAGGAGACTGGGGGCCTGCTGCTGGAAGGTAACCGCTGCTGCTGCCGTGGTAGGCAGCACAACAGCCCTCTGCCTGGGGATCCTGCTGGGTGAGTGTGCAGCCAGGTACATTCTTTCAGTTTATCAGCTCCAAAAGAGAAGTGGTCTGCACTTCTCTTATGGCAAAAATACTCAAAATCCTCCTACTGAAGACAAAATGCAGACATCTTTCTGCACAATGCCCAAAAATTACAAGGGTTGTAGTTAGCTCATGTTCTCAATATGTGACTTTGGAGCACTTTATCTTCAGTGTCTCATGATACATATGTTCTATTCCTTTCCTGCTTTGACCAATCTGATGTCCTTCTATGACAAGATGACCTGCCTAGTGGATGAGGGAAAGGGTCTGAATCTGGTCTACCTCAACTTCAGTAAAGCCTTTGACACATTTTCCCATAAATATTTTCTTGGAGAAACTGGCTGCTTATGGCTTGGATGGGTGTGCTCTTCAATAGGTAAAAACTAGCTGGAGGACCAGGCCCAGAGAGTGGTGATGAGTGGAGTCACATCCAGCTGGAGACTGGTGACCAGGTGGTGTTCCTCAGGGCCACTTCCAAGCCAGCCCTCTTAAATATCTTCATCAATGGGGATCGAGGGCACCCTCAGACAACCCAGGCTGGGTGGGATGTTGATCTTCTGAAGCAATAGTGTGGCCATCAGGACCAGGGCAGTGACTGTCCGCCTGTGCTGGGCACTGGTGAGGCCCCACCTCAAATCCTGGGGTCAGTTTTAGAACATCTCATGACAAGAAATACATTGAGGGGCTGGAGCATGTCCAGAGAAGGGAACAGAGCTGGGGAAGGGGCTGAAGCACCAGAAGCAACTGAGGGAGCTGGGGGGGCTCAGCCTGGAGGCTCACGGGGGACCATCTGGCTCTCCACAACTCCTTGACAGGAGGGTGCAGCCAGGTGGAGGCTGGGCTCTGCTCCCAGGGAACAGAGACAAGAAAGAGGAAAAGGCCTCAAGGTGGCCCAGGGCAGTTTAAGATTGGATGTTGGGAAAACTTCTTCACTGAACAGGCTGTCCAGACCTGGCACAGGCTGCCCAGAGCAGTGGTGGCATCCCCATCCCTGCAGCGATTTAAGAAACATGTAGATGTGGCATTAGGGAACATGGGTTAGTGGTGGCCTTGGCAGTGCTGGTGAAATGATTGGACTCAATGATCTCAGAGGTCTTTTCCAACTGAAACAATTCCATGATTCTATGATTCTGTCCTGTAATCTCTCTCTGTGACTTTTAAATTTCTTGTCACTGTACCTTGCTGCCTCTGCCATTTCCTATCATGTCCGCTTGCAGCCACTGAGCACTGCCTGTTTTACTGTCCCAATCCAGAGCATGACCACCATCTCCTTCCCTCTTCCACCTCCTTCCTGTTGCTTCTGCTGTCCATGGCCAGATGCCACCTCAGGCCAGCACCCCAGTGAAGACCCCAGCATGACATGACTGACAGATCCCACCTGTACATTCACAGTTTCTGAGGTGGCTTCAGTACCCAGCAGAACTTTCCCAAGGCTGCTCCTGCAAGGGACAATCTCAGGTTGCCAGGCTGTACCCATCTGTTCATGAATTTCTGTCTCAGGCTTGACAAAAATCCACTGTTTTCAAGTTCAAACAAGTTCAGTGCAAAATGCTATTACTGCACATGTGCAGGGTACCCCAGTCCAGTTATGGGCACCCCCGAGCTGGGATGGTCAGGAACAGTCAGGCTGCTAAAAACAGAGGGTTTGAAGGACATGATGATATTCATGTTGCAAAACTGTGAGGAAAGCTGCCTCTGACAGATACCTTTCCTTTCTGGCAGCCTGCCATTCCACGGGAGAGGCCAGCTTTGAGCACACAGTGGAGCTACAAGGAATCATGTTCAACAGCAGCTTACAGATGGAGAACTCTGACTACTATAGGGTGCTGACACCTGCTCTTGAGAGGCTGGTGAGTTGATCTGGACCTTCTGGAAAAACACTTGTGAAATATTGTGGTGGTAGCACCAGCAGAATCTCTATGCCAAGGGCAGGAGGAAAACTAGGACTTCCTAAACATCAGCAGGGTACACTGTGGGGCTGAACTGCACTTCGAGAGGCTCTGTCAGGGCCCTGAGAGACATTCATGGAGTGGGAAATGTGTGTTCAGGCTTATTCCTTGCAAACAAGACAGGGCGTAAAGAAAGGATGCCCTAAAAGCCAGGGTTGGAAAAAGGTTACATATGAGCTGGACATGGGTTACATATGAGCTGGACAGAAGCTGACGTCTGCTTACAGAGATGAGAGACCATGCATCAACAGCTCCACATTCCACCAAAATCCCAGGCATCATCTATTCCCACCCCCTTGGGGTCCAGCAAATATGTGACCATCACTCTTTGCTTTGCAGTTTCTGTCCAGTCTCCAGGACTCCCAGCTGAACTGGAGTTGCACTGGTTGCACCATCCTGGGCTACAGGTGAGTGTAGGCAACTATCTCTGCAGACCCTGCAGCTCATGTTTCAGGGCATTCTGGCAAGCCACACCAAGAAGGTAAATGCACACCTGTGCTCTTGTTCAAAGCTAGCACAAAGAGAAACTGGTTTTTGGTCAAGACTGGATCTTCATCTGGGATTGCAACAATATTCTGGATTCTTTCATTTCGAAATGCAGTCAGAAAGGCAGAAGAAAACAATTTTGTTCAACCACAGCTTTGGGCTAAAGGGAAAAAAAATTCAAATGACCACTTAAACCCAGAGCACATCTCCAGAGAAACCGTAAATTATTAAGAATCAAAATATTAAGAATAAGATTTGTTTCCTTTTAGTTCCCTGTAGACAGCTAGCACAGGAACCTGACCCTTGTACTGGTCATGAAGCCAAGGTCCCCCTTAATTCTCTGTCCTCCCAGTAGGAATGGAAACTCCAGTGTGATCGTCCATTTCCGCCTCCTCTTCACCCCCCAGGATTCCCAACCCCTGAGCTCTACCTTGGAGGAGGAAGCTTTCAGGCATGGGCTGGCAGCTGCCCTGCACAAGCAGGGTTTTTCCCTGGCTGCCTACGGGACCATCTCCTCAGCTTCTCTCACAGGTATGGCCCTCCAGCCACTGCCGGGCAGGCAGAGCAGTGTGCCCTGTGCTGGGGCTGCTGGCACCCAAGGTCACACAGCTAAACCACCATTAGTCTCAGCCAAACTGCTGCAGGGTTTTAGCTCTGCATGTCCAGCCAAGGCTTCGTGCCCAGCAGCAGTGTTAGAAATGGGGGTGCTGCCAGGCACCCAGCAAACCAACAAAATGATATGCCTGGCTCCCAGCTGCTCCAGCTTCACCAGACAGCAGCAGAAAACAGCCTAGATCTTGTTGGCTTAACAGACTTTTGTGGGGTCCCCAAATATCCCTCCAACACTAATGCTGTCCAGCTGCTCTGCACTACAAGCGCAGTTTGAGGCGCGCACAGCAACAACAGAACCTAAAGCATAAATTGCAACTGCTTTGGCTTTTTTTGCAGTACCTGGAATCAGTCTGAGGAACAGGGAATGAAGCTCCATTAATGGCTGGGTTGTCTGTACCTACCTGTGCAGAGCAGCCCTTAGGCAGACCTCAGTTGTAGCAATAACTACAGCTCAAGTTGCTATTTCTCATACTTGAATTACTCTCTGAAACCACCTGACAAGAAATTCTCCTTCCTTTCCTTCTGTGACTGTGGAGTTGCATGTGACTGTAGGACTCCAGGTCCAGCCAATTAAAAAAACCCGTGAGCCTGGGAAACAAGAAGATGTGGCCTCCTCTGCAGCTCCCTCTGCACCCTCTGCCAGAATGGGCAGGATCCCTGGATCTTTGGGAGCCTTGTGCTGCCCAAATGGAAGTTGCTAAGAGTCCTCTTGGCTTTAGGCAAATAGCCTTGCACAGCTTCAGCCCCAGTCTGCTCCTGAGCTGTAGCTCACTGCTACAGCTTTTGGGAATTTCTCTATGCATGTGAAGTCACCCCAAAGCCTGCAGGACAGTAGGGAGCTGCTCGTCCCCTGCCCCATGGCAGAACAGGGGTCCCCAGCAGGGACCTGGGCCCTGCCTCACACTGACCACGGGTGGACAAAGAGATCACCAGGCAGGAGAGGAAGATGCAGCAAAGCCTGTGGCAGCCCCAGCCCAGGAACACAGCTCCAGGACCTAAGGCTGGGCTGCCCTGCCCTTGCTGATCCTGATTCCTTCTTCTTTGTCCCAGGTCCCAACAAGGTTTCTTCCCACAGACCTGGACTGAAATCAGGTAAGAGCCAGGCAGCAAGAAGAACCACCTGCACTCTGCAGCCTCCTCTTCCTCACCAGCAGCCTGGATACAGATATGAAAGGTGCTTGGGCCTCATCTTGATGAGGCTGCATCTGATGAGCCCCTGGTGGCTCAGGGGCCTCAAGCTCAAAACAAGCTGCAGCTCTGCCCCCAGCACCATCCTGCAGGGACTCTGGGGCAGCCAGGGAGTAGAGGGGTTGTCCCTGGGGAAGCCAGGGGAGAGCTCCTGTGTGGACTACAGAGGACATGAGTGACTCAAGCCTCGCTGTCCCCAGGGAGCTGCCCTTGGGACACAGGCAGTCACTTGTTCCAACATCCAGTATGTGAAAAGAAAGCCCTGAATGTAACAGCCAAACAGGCTGTGCTAATGCCTCTGATTGAAAGGGCTGTGCTGAATCTCCCACAGCAGGTCTCCTGGACATAGAGGCCAGCCACAACCCACTGCTGGGAGACCTTGACAGGTGGGACACCATTGGCTCTCAGGCACTGAAGAGAGCCAAAGATATGACATGACTTTTCAAGCCAATATTAAATGGCTGCATTGGGAGGGGAACTGTGCCCTGGAAACACCTTGGTCCTATTAAGTGTGATGGGTTGTGACAAGGTCCACCTTCCTGGTGGGCTGGCACAATGGACAAGAGCCACATGCCCATGAGCTGCTGGAAGCTTATCACAAGGCAGTAGCTGAGCTCATCAAACTAGTCAGGATGCTGTTCTACAGTTTCTTGCTCTAGAAGAGTTTCAGGGAGGATGCTGCAATGGTCCAGTGCTTTGCAGTGCTCTTCTCAAGCCTGCAGGTTAAAGGCTGCCCTGTGACATCCCAAGTACCATCCTGCTGCTTGAGCATATGGCAACAGCACACACAAAGCTGAAGCAGCTTTTCCCACTTGCCCCCAAGAGCATGTTGCTGGGGTGCAGTGGCAGGATCCTGATGTACTGACTTTCTCCTCCCTTTCAGACTGTGGGAGTCGCCCTGCCATGCAGACTGCCAGCAGGATAGTCGGAGGCTCAGAGGCCTCCAGAGGGGAGTTCCCATGGCAAGTCAGCCTTCGAGAGAACAATGAGCACTTCTGTGGTGCTGCAATCCTCACAGAGAAGTGGCTGGTGTCTGCTGCTCACTGCTTTACTGAGTAAGTTTTAGTCACGCCACCTTACACCCTCCATCCCTGTTCCAAAAGCTGCCATATCTGCTCAAGCTCCCACTACACCTCTCTGCCCCACCACGGGGAGAATGAGGAGTTTTCATCGCTCCTGGAGTGGATGGCACGATGGGCAGTAGGCAGCTTGGGTTTGCAGGAAAGTGTTGTGGCTGCAGGCTCACACACCGTCTCTCCTCTAGGTTTCAGGACCCAGCCATGTGGGCAGCTTACACAGGGACCACCTCCCTCAGAGGCTCTGACAGCAGTGCAGTGAAAATAGACATTTCACAGATCATCCCACACCCCTCTTACAATGCTGACACAGCTGACTATGACGTGGCCGTGCTGGAGTTGAAGAGACCTGTGGCCTTCACTAAGTACATCCAGCCTGTGTGCCTGCCAGATGCTGGCCATCACTTCCCCACCAGCAAGAAGTGCCTTATCTCTGGCTGGGGCTACCTCAAGGAGGATTTCTGTAAGCAAAGCATGGCAGGCAGCAGAGGACATGGTGGGGTGTGAGTGGGGCAGAAGGCACCAGGGAAGGGAATTCAGACCTTGCTCTGGCCAGCTGAGGTGGGCTGTACCCTGAGGTGCTGATCCTGTGCAGGGCTCCCTGCACTGAGCTCACAATCATGTCTTTCTCATTCAGTGGTGAAACCTGAATTCCTGCAGAAAGCAACAGTGGAGCTACTAGACCAGAATCTATGTTCCAGTCTCTACAGCCATGTCCTCACAGACAGGATGATGTGTGCTGGCTACCTGGAGGGGAAAGTCGACTCCTGCCAGGTAAGCTTTGCCCAGAGAAGACAGCACACCTGCCTGCATAAGGCTTTTCCTTCCCAGTATGCACCAAGTGACACTTCAAGAAGCAGAACTGACACTATGGTCACTGTTTCCCATTGAGGTCTAAGGCCCTGCCTTGGACCCAAGCACAGATCAGTGACTGCAGAAGACACAAATGAGGATATGTTCTCTACTGCTTAGGGCAGGGCACTGTTGTTTAAGGGGCTCTTTCAGCTAATTAACTACTTTTCTTCCTGAGCTGTCATCAGGGCTGGCCCTACCAATATTCCACACAGGTCTTCAGCTCAAAATCCAGATGGGCAAAGGGCAGCAGTGGAAATTAAAACATACACAACAGTTTTTGTTGAACAACAGAGTGGTTTTTTAGTTAGCCTTTATCCATCCTGGAACTGCAAGTGGTCAGCTGGAGACAGGCCTGCCTCTCATAGTATGGAGAGAGAAGAACTGTGATGTGAGAGGAGGACTGTGATTTCCAGGTTTGTCTCTGTGGTTTGGCAGGACTGTTCAAACCAACAGAAACCAGCTAAACAAATCTGCATTTTTTTCACACTTCGTATTTCTGCACAAATATAGCACAAACACCAGAGAAGGGGCCAAGAATTGAAGATTTGAGGTTGGGTGATGAATGTGACCCATCTGGTTATTAATTACTGATCTAGAGCAATCTCATCCCCAGAAGGCATTACCAGCTTCACAGACACCACATGTTCATCAGTGATAGTCACAGGGCCCCACAATAACCAGGAACTGACAAGGGGACAATAGACCAAATCAAGAAAACCTGATGCAAACATTTATGTGGTCTCCCTGAGTTGTGTATCAGGCAATCAACGCCCATCATTTGGCTGTGTATGGGCTGCTAGGATTAACCTTTATGAGGTTTAACAAATTATTAAAGCAGTAGAAATGCTTAGAAATGCTAAATCCTAGATTTTACAGATTGTGTCCTTCTTTCTTCTGGCATATAAAGGGCACAAGGCTTCTGTGTAATAGCAGTACAGTGTGCCCACATGGAGGAACACCCAAAGGCCAGCACAGAGATGCTCCACTCATCACTAGGCTGGAGCAAATATGAAGTGAGTTAGGATACACAGGGACAGAGAGACCCCAAGCTGGTAGAGGGATGCTGAGGGTGGCCAGGGCAAGTTCAGTGCATCCCCAGGGAGAGCTCACCATTTGCTTTCTCTTGCAGGGTGACTCTGGTGGGCCTCTGGTTTGCCAAGAACCATCTGGCAGGTTTTTCCTGGCGGGAATTGTGAGTTGGGGTATTGGATGTGCTGAAGCCAGGCGGCCTGGGGTTTACACTCGTGTTACCAAACTCAGAGACTGGATCTTGGATGCTATTTCTGCCTTCCCTACCTCCACAGCCCATACTGTTCCTCCAGTACACTTCAGGACTAACAGTAACATAGTCAGTGCTGAAGAGGTCAACACCAGCATCGGAGCAACCCTGACCACCTCACCAGCCCCAGCTGCCAGCAGGCCAGTGACTGCAGCAGGACCACAAGGTATGACCACCCACAGCGGGTGCACCTTGGCAGGCAGAGTGACAGGTACAGGTCCAAACATCAGGTTCATTCCTCTGCTGAGCTAAGCTGACTTTTTGTAGGGTGAGCCACACAACTTTGCCTAAGTGCTAAGGCACAAGTGACACTATATGGCTGCCCTGGCTCAGTCCAGAGCAGCCTGGCAAAGTCACTCAGTACCTCTGCAGTTCCATGCACTCCTTTGCTTTTGTGACTGTCTGTGTAATCTTGCTGTGTAACTGGTCTGCTCTGGCAGGCCCAGAAAAGGTCACTAAGGCACAGCAGCATCTGACAGTATTTAACCTGTTGATCACTTACTTTTGTATGCCACCTAAGGAGCTCCCAGCAGTTCAAAACTGATGGCTGCCCCTTCACAGCAGCCACGCTCCCTGAACGGAAGGAGGGCAGGTGTTTGCAGGATGACCTGTCCACTCCAAGGAGTGCTCCTAGCAGCTTTGCAAGGAGATGCAGATGAAGGATATTTTTCTAAATCTAGAATAAACTTTTTATCTGGAATGGCAAGGCTAAGAGGCATGGAGTTACTGATTACTCTGCCTTCAAGAAGGGCCCAGGATTCATGACTTGCGAGAGCAAGATGCAGAACAGCAGTTTGTGTGGAAGTCCAGCTGTACATGGCCACCATCAGGCATTGCCTCTATCAGCTGGCAGGGCTTGGGTAGATGTCTCACACCTCAGCCCTAACCTGTCCCTGCTAAAGCTTACTGGTAAGAGAGAGCAAAGTCTTTCCTTGCTTGTCTTCTGCTAGGAATACTCACAAGTCATGGTTTGACTTCTGTTTAGAGTGTGGAGGAAGACCCGGGTTCTCTAAACCAAGCAAGATTGTGGGAGGAACAGATGCTTCCAGAGGAGAGATCCCTTGGCAAGTCAGCCTGAAAGAAGATTCAAGACATTTCTGTGGAGCCACCATCATTGGGGACCGCTGGTTGCTGTCAGCAGCTCACTGCTTCAATGAGTAAGAGCCCATCCCTGTCCTCTGTCCTGTCCCTGCTCCAGCTTACCTGCTCACTGGCACAGAGCTGCACAGCCAAATCCACAGTGTGGCACTGGAGTCAAGAAATGGAAATCAAGAACACATGTTGGACATTAATTTTTGCTATAGCTAGACATTCATAGTAAAAAGAAGTTTGTGGGGAGGTTGGAATGAGGCAGAGAAAGGTTAAAGCAGCCTGAGCAAGGAGCTGACATCTAAGAGGAGTGGAAGAAGGTGCCACAAGAGTTTATTTGATAAACTTAACCTTAAAAAATTGTCTGTAATATATTAAATAGAGACACATGGTCAGCTGGTAAAGGGAAAACGGTCAGTTCAATCCTGCATAGTTCTGTTAAACTGCAAGAACCCAAGCCCATATTTATAAGTAGCCTAAAGAAATTAGTAGCAAGAAGATAATGCTTGTCAAAAATAAATTCCTGAAAGCAGAAAAGGTGGGTTACTAACTCTAAAGGATTTTAAGACAACCTCATGCATTAAACAGCTGGGCAATAAAGGAGCAAGTGAACTGCAATGTAGGCAAGTGTGAAATACAGCAAAAAGTGAGTGAGCTACACAGCAAAACCAGCAGTGCTGTCTGTGAATGAGGATGAGTCTCCATCAGCTGCTGCAATTCAAAACAAGAGGTCAGAAACATGTGGACATTGTCCTGACAGCAGCAGTCCTGTGGCAGGGGCAGTTAATGAGCATAGGAATGCAGTAAAAAACAAGGGAGATGAGCGGGATGTTGCTGGTAATGCACAGCCCACCGACTGCTCCAACATCACAAGGAGGACAAGAGTAACACTGTGAATGTGTACACAAGGCTCAGGGATGATGTGGGTGTGGAGCAGCATCATAACAAGCACAACAAAATAGATCAGACTTAACCTGGGGAAAAAAAAAACTAATGGGAAGGCAGTGTTTGATGGGACTGTACAATAATGGAGTGTACAAAGTGTTTAGGGAATGCCTTTTGACTGTCTTTTTAAGATACCAAATAATCACCAAGAGCAGGTGGAAAACAATCAAAAGGAAGCAGTTTTTAAAATAAATGTGATTAAACGGATTATTAATAATTCACCTGGGGTTTAAAAAAAAAGAATAAAACACAACTTTGGAAAAATCCAAATAAAAAAAAAAATCCAGCAAGACCTACTGAGTACAGAGACACCACCTGTGTGCCAGAACATTCCTGAAATCACAAATTTCTGGAGGTGAAGAGAGGATTATTATTACATGTTTATTTGCTCTTCAGGTAATATCCAACAGGTACTACTGCTGGAAACACTTCTTTGGGCCTGACTTAGCAGGGCTGCTTTGCTGCATGCTGATCATGTAAAGCTGTCTGCAATTTCAATGTCAGAATTAATGCCAGGCAAAAGTGTGTATGCACATTTAGGTTTATGTATTTGCAGGACAATGCCAGAAGACATCGAAGCATATGTGGGAACAACATCAATAAATGGAACAGACGAGAATGCAGTGAATGTCAAAGTAACAAGAGTGATCCCACATCCCCTCTTCAACCCTATGATTCTGGACTTTGATGTGGCTGTACTTGAACTGGCAAGACCTCTTGTCTTCAACAAATACATACAGCCCGTGTGCCTCCCACTTGCCATGCAGAAGTTTCCTGTTGGCAAGAAATGCCTCATTTCTGGATGGGGTGACCTCCAGGAAGGGAATGGTAAGCAGTAATGCATTACCTGCTGATTTGCCTTGGAGCAGTGATACCCTGAGTAGCAAAGCCCATGCCACTGTGACCCACAGTACTGGGAATGTATAGGACGGGGGTCAGTAACAGGGACAGTCAGGAACTGACAGAAACACAAGAATAAACAAGAATAAAGACACACAGAGCACTACCTTAAGCCACAGTTACCTAGGAGTCACCAGCCAATAAGAAAATGGAGAGAGCAGCTTGGTGGGAACCAGGAGAAACCTGCTGGACTGCCCTCAGTAACTCTACCATGCTAAGCAAGTGTCAGGCGCTTGCCTCAGAGCCTGCTTGCAGCTCTGGCAGGATGGTATGTCAGTCACAGCAGCCACTCTCAGTCACAGAGATGTTCCAAGTAATGAGCATAAGCAAAGATCCTGCTATAAGGAGAAGGCCTGAGAGTGGCACATGTGCTACCAGCTGACAAGAAGTCCACAAACTCTCAGGAGCATGGGACACAAACTGTATGCAGAATCCTTAGCACAGACACAAAACTGCACCCTGGGGTGAGCCACAAGCTTCAGGACTGCAGAGAATGCAGGTTATATAGGACTCAATTCCCATGTGGGATTAGAGCCTGTTTTCCCAAAATATGTGTTGAGTCAGTCTAAGAGCCATTAGCTAGCTCCTTCCCTCTGCTGCACTCACTAATTCTGTGGTTTTCATGCAGACACCAAGCCTGAGATCTTGCAGAAAGCATCTGTAGGCATCATAGAACAGAACACCTGCAACTTCCTCTACAACTTCTCCCTCACTGACCAAATGATCTGTGCCGGCTTCATGGAGGGGATGGTAGACTCATGCCAGGTAAAAGTGTGGGATTTCTCTACTCTGTAGATTGTTCTAGAAAGCTGGGCTAACTCTGCCTTCAGCAGATCCTTGTGAAATATTTACTGAGCTGCTGTAATCACATGTACTTGAGCACAAAAAAACCTAGAACACTACTTTGGAGATTTAGGAAAGTAAATAAAGCTCCACCAAGTTGAGAATTATTTAAACCAACATCCCACCACTCTGTCTGGCCAGACAAATCCTGGATGAAGCAGGTCTCCTCCTGTGGCAGTGAGTCAGTGGCGGTTGGTGGCAGCTGTGGAAAGGTGCTGACAGGAGACAGGTTGAGCCACTGACCCTAGCTTCAACTTCTGCACACTCATGCCCTGCATACACACTGCATGACAGCAGACAGACCCACAAGGCTGGAGAAAGAAGAGTTGGGGGTAGTTAAGTCCTTTTGGTGTGTCTGAGGGGCAGACCTGATTGGACTGAGCAGCCATTGCCTTGCTTCTTCTGCAGGGAGATTCAGGTGGGCCCTTGGCCTGTGAGGTGACCCCGGGAGTGTTTTACCTTGCTGGCATCGTGAGCTGGGGATTTGGTTGTGCCCAGGCTATGAGACCTGGTGTGTACTCCAGAATTACCAAACTCACAGACTGGATCCTGGACACCATCTCCCAGTTGCCGAGTGGTGGCACAAGGATCCCTTCCAGTTCAGCCATCCCTAGAACTTCTACCACAGCCATTTTTATCCAGCCCAGCACAATGGCTGCAAGTCCAGCCAGCAGAACCACCCTGGGGACAAAGATGAGTACAACCATGAGTGAAACCTCCACAGCTCTGAGAATGACTGAGACTGCCAAGCCTACGCAAACCCCAGGTAAAACTGATAACTGATCATTGACATGTTGGAAAGAGGCCTCCAGCATAGAGGGTACTGAGCAGGCCATGGGTTATTGCCTTCCAGTGGTGCCTTGTACCAGCCTCACTTTCAAGTGTTCCAGCAACGTGTGTATTGGAAAAGAAAATCCTGAATGTGATGGTGTTGTGGACTGCAGCAACGGCTTTGATGAGCTCAACTGCGGTGAGTTCTCCTCTGGCTGCTGCCAGCTGTGCTCTACATGACCCAGACTCCACAGTGGCAGCCACCATATTCACACTGGCTGTCTTGGGCCCAGACACTGGGGACCTAGGCCAGTCCACTGTGGTCCAGATCATACTTGCTCTGCCAGAGCCTAAAACAAGATAAAGCTGGATGAGTGGGATCCAAATTTACTGCCAGAAAGTGCCACCTCTTCTACTCTGCTACAGACATTAGAACCCATTTCCCAGCACACAGGCCTTTTGGCCAGTCAGTCTGGTAGCACAAGGTGGCAAGACAGCTCTGCACAACAAGGCATCCCAAAAAGTGTCTTGGCATCCCTGGGACCGTACTTTGGGCTGCACATTTCTTGCCGTGTGATAGCTGAGCCAGTCCATCCAAATATCCACTCCTCGCATAGGTGTGACCTGTGATGACAAGTCTGCAAAATATACCCTGTCTGTCAAGCCTTGCCTCAGCTGGGTGAACTGAATTCATCACATCCTACTGTCCTATACATGCTCCCCCAGAAGGCTGTCCCACAGCACAGGTTATGGAAGGCAGGAAGTAATTCCTTTCATTTACGGTTACTTAAAACCGTGGTGCTTCTTCCTCTGTTCCAGACTGTGGCTTAACAACTGCTCTGGCCTTTAGCAAGATTGTGGGTGGCAGCAGTGCGGCTCGAGGAGAATGGCCCTGGCAAGTCAGTCTCTGGCTTCAGCGGAAGGAGCACAAGTGTGGGGCTGTCCTCATTGCTGACCGGTGGCTGCTCTCTGCAGCTCACTGCTTTGACATGTAAGTCTGAGATAAGCCAGTTAAATCAGTTGGCTCTTGCCTCAGTCCCATCAGCCAACTTGCCCTTCCCCTCCCTCATGGTCCAGCACCTGGCTGGGATGCTGTGCCCCACAAGAAACATAGACCCTCTATGAGAGAAATGCCCCTACAGGTAAGTGTGAAGAGGAATGGGTGGAACAAAGCCTGAGTACACCCACTGTTCTGGAGACAGGGGTTCTGACCTCCCAAGGTGTGGCCAGCCCCACAAGTGGAGGGATGGCCCTCCTTGTGAGGCTATGCTCCTAACAGCCAGGTTTGCTCTCTTTCTGCAGTTACAGTGACCCCAAAATGTGGGTGGCCTTTCTGGGAACACCCTTCCTGAGTGGCATCGATGGCAAAATGGAGAAAATATTTCGTATCTACAAACACCCTTTTTACAACGTCTACAGTCTAGACTATGATGTGGCACTACTGGAACTGAGCACACCTGTCATGTTCAGCAGCACCATCAGACCTATATGTCTCCCAGACAATTCTCACATCTTCCATGAAGGGGCCAGATGCTTCATCACAGGCTGGGGCTCCACAAAGGAAGGAGGTACTGACTGAGAGGGCCCTCCCACATCCATGATGGCCAAGCTCAATGCTTGGCCACCTACACTGCAACACTGCAAGCCCAAACATCTAAGTTCCCACACCACTACCCCAAGCACTCCCATCCCAGGCCATACGCTGCAGAGGATACCAAGCTGGGCAAGGCCTGGTGTCACCATCATCTCCTCCCCAGCTACCATGCACACTACTCCTCCATTTTATCACACCTCTGCCCTCTTGAAGCCTTCCCAAACTTTCTACATGCCAGCCACTGTGCTTTCCAGCCCCACAGCATCTGCTCCAGCTGTACTCCTGCAGTACAAGGACCACCCCAATACCGTTTGTGTCTGGTCAGCCAAGCTGCCTGACAAACTACACACCCAAGGGACCTTCCTATGTTTGCTCTGCTGAGCCAGGTGACTCACTTTCCCAGAGCAGGTCTCTCCCTCTGGCAAGCAAGTAAGGCTGCAGAGACCCCACTTCTCCACATGCTGCTGTTTCTCATGTGCTCTTCACCCAGCTAACAGCAATACTTGTCTCCGCAGGTCTCATGTCAAAGCATCTGCAAAAAGCAGCAGTGAACATGATCGGAGACCAGGCCTGCAAAAAGTTCTATCCTGTCCAGATCAGCAGCAGGATGCTGTGTGCTGGTTTCCCACAGGGCACCGTCGACAGCTGTTCAGTGAGTGCAAGAGCAGCAAATGCTGTGGCTGGCACAGAGCAAACTCATGCCAAGTCCCTAGACTATATTCTCTCAGGAGGGCCCAGCCCTGCCTCCCCTAGCTCAGCTGTCTGTCCATCCATCAACTGGCTGCTGCTTTTATCCATGTCCATTCTGCATACACTTCATGCTGCTTGCCCCACCAACCTGTGACAGGTCAGGGAAATACAAAGAGAGGTAATGCTAAGCAAGAGACCACATGGAGCCTGTAGCATGACCCTCCTGTACCTTCTATGTTCCAGAACCCCAGCCTCAGATTGTTCATGCAGGTACATCACTGAGCAGTCCTCCAGCTTGGAATGGAGCTCCTGGGGAAGTGGGGAACAGGACAGCAAACGCCCATGCCCCAGAGAGAAAGAACATTTCACAGCTGGGGGAGCTGCACTGCCTGTTGCTTGATACTGGATCCTTTTCCTCTCTCTGCAGGGTGACGCAGGTGGGCCCCTGGCATGTAAAGAACCTTCAGGGAAGTGGTTTCTAGCAGGAATCACAAGCTGGGGCTATGGCTGTGCCAGGCCGTACTTCCCTGGTGTCTACACCAAAGTCACAGCTGTCCAAGGCTGGATTGTGCAGAACCTCAAGCTCTGAAATGGCATTTCATCACTCAGGGAAGGCAATGAATGAAGAGGAATAACTGCCAGAGGATGCACTAACCCCTCAGCTACTGTACATTTTCCTGATGTTGCAAAGGGGTGAAGACGGCCTTGCAGGTATTAAGCAAATGCCAGTGTTGTGTGACCTGCTGGTTGTTACACCAAGGCATTTGATAACTGCTTTGCATAGAAAGGTACAAATTCTAAACCTTTTCTATAAATAAATGAAGCCTGTCCCATCTTAAGACCTGGCCAAACATACTGCACATTAAAACATGACCTTTCTAGTTGGATGGGTGCCGGAAACATCTGCTGAAAATTCATGGAGTTTGGCTGATCTCTGCCTATGAGCTGTCATCCCAAAGCCAAGCCAACAGACCTTTGCCCCAGCCCAAAGGTATGTCCTTGCAGAAGCTTCAGACCTCACTGACTTGATGGAGGTGTTGTGCTGTGCAGTGGCTTTCGGGAAGGGTGTGATGCTGTTTCCAATTAGTGTGTGGTACTAGAGAGCTCAGTGATGACCTCCTAGCTCACCATTTGATCCCAAGAGAATGCAGGACTAGAACACCTGGGAGTTCAGACTGCACAGGCTCTGACCTGTACTAGAGTATTAGAAGGGGCTTCTCATACATGCCCCCACACCTCCTTTTGCATTAGGTAATTAGGTAACAGATTAAACTGGCAAAGATTAAGGCATGGCCACACAGACCACTGTCTGGCTAAGCTAGGTGGGAAAAATTTAAAGTGCTGAGATAGTGGTGCAAAGTATACTTGTCAGGTCCCACCAGCCAGCATAAGACACATAAACAACTTTGTTCACAAGCAAAGAACTGCAGCAGAGTTCATGTGCCGAGTCTTGGGCAGAGCAGACTTAGACATGTCCCCATTGATTCAGCCACCAAAACTGAACAGCTGCTTGTACCCCAAACCCCTTCCTCATTTTTGGTGCTTTAAACTCTGTATCTGGGCATAACAAGAGGTTTCTTCCATCCCAACCCAGCTGGCAGCAAGATCCACAGCTTTCCCAGACAGAGCACTAGCTAGGTGGGAGACCTGGCTTCCAGGCTCCAGATGGGTTCAGATTCATGGCTACAACACCTGTGGGATGCTCCCATGAATGAAATGGGACTGCTGCACAGCCAGTGGCACAGAATTCATACAGCCATAAAGAAAAGTAAAAAGTCCCCTACACAAACATGTCTGAAAGCACTTTATTTTCAAGTAGTCATTTTGACAGTCTGGAAAGGAAATTCCATTTTCAGTAAGTCCAAATACCCAAATATCTTCTCATAGTTTACCTTGTGTGAGAACACTTTAGGTTCTATCACATCCCAGTGAATGTCCTAGCAGGTACAGAGATGTCATTCTTCCAGTCTGTCTCTGTGTCCAGCAAACCATGAAATCTTTTATAAAATACAGAAGGAGCTTCAAAGGAAAGGATTTGAAAAAAAACTCACTACATGGGGACTATTTATCTCCAACACTCTCCTCTTCCAGCTGTTGTATCCACTGCTGACCACACAGCATGAACCCAGCTTTTGAGGAGCAGTGTGGAAGCAGAAAAGTACAGTTGTGCCCCAAAGCAGACCAACATTCCCTGTTGCAGACATGCTCCTCCATTAAAAAAATTATGCTTAGGATATAGGCTCCAAGATGGAACATCTGTGCCAGAGCCAAACCAGAAACTACAGAGTATCACAGCCACACAACACACTTTATTCTATAAAGAAATTAACCTAACTACTTCCCAACCCTGAATCCCTAGCTGTGCTCATACAACTGCAAGGCTGTTCTGCCCCCCAACACTGTGCTTGAGCTGAGTCAAAGCCTACGAGCCCAAAGATAGCCTCACATAGCACTATACAGATATAAGGGATGAAAGAGCCAAGGTGGCATGTGGAGAATGCTCTGGCAGCTTTTCCACTAGTGAAAAGGGACTGGCTAACTACCTTATAGATTGGTCCATGCTGGAATCCCAAACAAGGGTACTGTGTTGCTAGCTTGGCTTGGCCCCTGTTTTCCACAGAAGGCTCCTTGCCTGTCGCAGCCCTTTCAGCATGGCTTTATCAACTGATATAATGCCTTGGCCCAGTCTGGACACTTGGGAAGGGCAAGAAGTAAACCAAGCAGCTCATGGAAAAAAAAAAATCTCTCCTGGAGCTGGTGCTAATAAAAGCCAATGGATGCAAAAGATTCAGCGAGGTTTTATTGCTCTGACATGGCAGGGGCTGGGAAAGCAGCAGGATTCACCCCTAACCACCTGGCCGCTGTCCCTCCCCCACATGGTCCCTCTCGGCCCGGAGGCCGGCAGGCGTCACATGTTGGCTCTCTCCCGCTGCAGCCGAGAATTGTAGGCTCGCGAAACTGTATTCCAGGAGTCCATGTACCGGTCCATGCACATGGCGATGCACTTCTGCGGGACACAGAGCCTCAGCGGCAGCCCCGAGCTAAGGGCTCGCGGGTGCCCAGTTCTCCCGCCCGTCCTCACCTGCTCGGAGTTGTCCAGGGCGCCGCCGGGCTTCCCGATGCACTTCCGAAAGCACTTGTCCGTCATCCGCTGCGGAGAGAGCCCGTGAGCGGGACCGTAGTCCGGGGGCTCCGGCCGCAGCCGCCGCCGCCCCTGATGCGGGGGGAGCGGGGCGGCCTGGCCGTCCCCCGCGACCCGCACCGGGACCGAGCCAGCCCCCGCCCGGCCCCGCCGCCCCTTCTGACCTGCAAGAGCTCCTGTGCGTTGGCCACGGCGATCTGCACCTTCACCTGCTCCATGATGAGCCCCGGGTCCAGCTTCCCCCCGCCGCCTCCTCCGGAGCCGAAGTCGGAGCCGAAGCCGCTCTCCATGCCCAGAGTCACCGCGGCCGGGGCCCCTACGCTGCGGGAGGGAGAAATGGCGGCGCCCCAGACTGCGGTTCCCGGCGGGCCCCGCGCCTCCTCCGCCTCCGCGCCGGGCGGGACTGAGCGCTCCGCCTGCCTCAGCGGACGGCTCTGCGCTGTCTCCAGCGCGGGGACACCCGCCTTGACACAGCTCTTGGCCCGTGTTCCCGAGCGCTGGTGTCACCGCCGCCCGCGGAGGAGGCGGCCCCGAGCGAGCTCCCCGGGACCGAGCCGCGCCCCGGTCAGACAGCAGGATTCGAGCACCAGGGTTCAGCGCAGCCCCACGAATTGAGGGCAACGGGAAGGGGCTTTAAACCGGCATCACCAGAGACACAAACGCTACCCAGCTGCACCCCGTGGTGAAACACCAGCTCTGCTGGGATCCCCGCAGAGAGAAACTACCCTTTGAGTTCTCTCTGGAATTCATCCCTGTGTTCTTCGAGCATTTCCTCTGCCTTACGTGACTCGGGTGAGAGGCCTGCGCCCTTTATGTCAGCTTCAACTCCATTACACTTCCCTCCATTAAGTAAGAATGCTGTAGGAGGAGGTAAAGGTGAATGGAGGAGGACCACGCTATGGAGCTCTTTTTCATAGGTGAGATGTGATGTGCAGGTAGGAGATGGTATGAGAGGAGAGGACTGAGTACAACAGCAGAGCTGAAGCCAAAACTGTGCTCATCTTAACTAGCCCGAGCCCACACTCAGAGTATTGCAAACCATATCATCCTGTCTTTGCATCTGCCCACTTCAAACAGAAGCCATTCCTACCACCCTGCAAGAAGCATCATCAGCTAGTGCTAACAATGGGGCAGCCGCCTAAGATACAATTTTAAATTGAGTATGGACCCGAAAGTGGGCTGGAAGCTGAGCCAGGCTGGCAAATGCATCAGCTCATGTCAATACTTCTGTCCATCCCTAAGAATCCATCCCTGCCAGGGATTGGTTTCTGCTCTCATTCTCATTTAGCGTTAAGTAGGTTAAAAATCGAAAAACCCCTTCAGTGCAGTGGTGATGAGAAAGCAAGGGAAGGTTTATCTCCTCCAGCTCCTGATATTTTTCCCCCTGCTTTTGCTGGTACTGATCAGAGATGACAGTAGGTTCCACCAGCACTCCATCACATTTAAGGAAAGCGTTCATTTGTTTCTGGAACACACCCCATGATCCCTGCTGTGACACACCCCAGGATCCCTGCTGGGACACACAGTGATCCCTGCTGGAACACACCCCACGGTATCTGCTGGGACACACCCCAGGATCCCTCCTGGGACACACCCCACAATCCCTGTTGGCACACATGATCCCTGCTGGGGCACACCCCAGGATCCCTGCTGGGGCACACCCCAGGATCCCTGCTGGGGCACACTGTGATCCCTGCTGGGACACACCCCAGGATCCCTGCTGGGGCACACCCCAGGATCCCTGCTGGGACACACTGTGATCCCTGCTGGGGCACACCCCAGGATCCCTGCTGGGACACACTGTGATCCCTGCTGGGGCACACCCCAGGATCCCTGCTGGGACACACCCCAGGATCCCTCCTGGGACACACCCCAGGATCCCTGCTGGGACACACCCCAGGATCCCTGCTGGGGCACACCCCAGGATCCCTGCTGGGATACACTGTGATCCCTGCTGGGGCACACCCCAGGATCCCTGCTGGGACACACTGTGATCCCTGCTGGGACACACCACCCCAGGATCCCTGCTGGGACACACTCTGTCATTCAGTTGATCACTGTTAGGAGCACAGACAGCAGCTCTTTGTGTCATCTCTCCAAACTTAAAGGCCTCCTTGGATGAACCATCTCAAACAGCCCACATGAGCTGTGTGTTGGGTAATAAAAGAAGGAAACCAATAAAATGCAAAACATTTATTCGAGTGTGTTGTACAAAAAGTTTCCAGTCATAAAATGTATATTACAAATCATTGAAAAAGACAAGACATTGGCATGCATATTCTAAAAAGAAAAAAACAAACCACTTTGAAATGATAAAGTCTAGGTCATGATGTAGTTTTTCTAAGTTTCAAGTGAACACTTTCATTGTTTGTGTTTCTGTTAACAACCTTTTTCATAATTCCCTATTTAAAAAACTTGAACCTTCCAAGAACTCATCTGCAGCAGCTGACTGGAGGTGGTTACTGCAGTGCCCTCAAGCCAGACCTAGCTAAATCAAAATTTTCTTTAAAAAATTTTGAAAGTAAAAATCACAATTCAAGTCACAGGCATCACTGCTATGAAAATAAGAGATCAACTGTATTTTGTGCCCAAATGGAAAGCATTTTGGCTTAAACTTGCTCAAAATAGATTATTGCTTGTAATTTTAGTGTAATGATCTGGGTAGGTGAATATACAGTAACATCTGCATTACCAAGATGGACTTGTCACTTCAGTAATAGCTAACTAGAAAATCTGGAAGTTCAATAAACAACATCTTTTCTAGAACTCCAAGTCAATTCACTGCTATTCTGAATGGAAGCTTTTGCATCTTTTTCACTCTAGACCTTAGCATTTCAAGAAAAGCATTATGTTTACAAATAACAATTGCATGTAAATATGGTCTTGAATATAAAAAAACAATAAACACCTTTAAATAATTTTAAAACTGGTTTAAAGCTAAGCATATTGAAGGGCAAATAAAAATTCTGTTTCCCAGGCCAATATAATGAGAAAACAATCTCTCCAATGTAATTTGTCCTGACATTCAGCTAAAACAGTGCTTTGAAAAATGCAATCACTATCTCACCTTCCGCTCACTGGTTCACAAGGCTTTGCTCACAGTTTGGACCCAACAGTGCCAATAAAATGCAGGATCAAATATGGACATATTTGTTTAGAGATAAGACTTTCAGAAGAAAATACAGAAAGAAGAGATAGAACGGTTTAACAGTGAAGACATGAGAGAAGTGGCTACAAGAGATCTAGAACATACAGCATGCATGTTTTCCTGCAGCATCAGAACCTTTCTGATGTGCATAAAAGTAACAGATTCTCCAAGGTCCTGGGGTGTAGAGAGGATTTTTACAGGTCTCTTCTAACCTGCAACCTCTGTTAAGGTTGCAGTTAAAGGGCCTTTATACGAGATGAACAATAAAAAAAAAAAAGGTGTATAAAACCCAGTAAGACCCCTGAACTCCCTGAACTGAAGTGTCCCATTGCTTGAGGACAGACACCACACATAGTGATCTCCTTTCACACTGCAGTCTGCTTCACACTGTAGTACAATTCCCACACTACTGCCAGCCTGCACACATACTCAGCTGGCTTTTACATCACAGGAAGCAGATATTTATGTTCTTCCTGAGACTTTTGGTTCCTACTACAAACACAGACTATGCAGCCAACTGCCCACGTAATGGCAACACAGAGCTGAAGACAAGTGAGCAACATGTCAGTGCAAATGATGGGTTCTGTCAGAGCCAAGCTGGAGCCCCATGTAGGCATAAAGAGACCTGCTGGGAAATAGAGTTGTGAAGCAACAAAGGGAAAAGGAAATACAGCTGTGTGGCAGCAAAGGAATCACAGTAAATACAGATGTGCAGGAACAAGGGAATCCCAGCCACGCCACTCCTTGGAGTATGTCACTGCAATGCAACAGTTAAAGAACAAATGCAGAAGCAAGGGAGAAAAAAGTGGCATGAAATGCCAGGGACCCTGAGGCCACACCTCACTCCAGAAGGCACCACATTCCTGACAGGTCTGCAGATGGATGGACTTGTTCTGAGACAAGCATTTTCACGTGGCATGAGCTTAGGAGGAGGCAGGATGTATTTATTGTGTTTTATATGATACTCTGTTATGAGCTACACACAGGAAAAACTATTTTCTATTTCATCCAGAGTAAGGTTATATTTCTAGAATATGGACATCCATATGGATAGTTATGCTCAAGTAACCACTCTGATAAAAGCTTAATTTCCCTCATCAGAGACACTTTAACATAATTTTTCTCCAGACAAGTCAAATCTATTTCTCCTTCAAACTTTATGCCAGGTACCAGCACTGGAGCATAACTTCTGTCCACGCTCTAATTTCATCAAGACTGGTTCGTATACAGGATCAAAGGGAAAAAGGGGGCAAGGAGACATTGGATTTTATTTGAACAAAAAGCTTTAAATATAGTGAAAATGGAAAGAAATCTTGGAAAGACAGAAAAAAGACAATTCTTTTTGGGTTGGTAAAACCACAAAACTGCCTCCCAGTCTGGCTGGAACAGTGCCGTTAGACTGAAGCTCAGCATCAAAAGCAAGAGGCTGGGATGGCATCTGGAGAAGACGACACAAAAAAGAAAGTACATGGAATACTGTAGTTCTTCTGTGTCTTGTAATTTACAGCCAGGAGTTATTTATCATATTTGTAGTAGCCTATTAAAAAGCACGGTGGCAACAGAATCATCCATATTCAGACTTGGCTTTTCCCACAATGTCAATCACAGGTTTATTTGACCTGTATATACCTAAACATGGTCCAGAAGAATCAAATAAACTGTTTCCAAAATTAAAGGACACAGTTACAATTCTAAGGACAAATTCTGCAGACTGTTACTCAAGGGCACAGTGCTCATCACAAGAGATCTGCAAGCACCAGTTCTTAAGGCTACAAGAAGACATATTCCCCATACAGTAGCTGTTAAGAAAACTATGGCTCAGGTAGCAAGAGGTTTTTCTTCATTTGAGCTGCCTTTCTGAGGCCATTCTTTACAGGAAACAAACAAACCAAAAACCACAGAAAAAAAAGTAAATTAACTACACATTCATTGCTTTAGTATTTAAGATCACAAAATAATCTTAAACTTACAGGACAATGTTAAAGGAATAAGCAGTCTGGAAACTGGCCCATGTAAAAAAAATAAATATAGATCTTTAGGGAAAAAGCAAAAAGCCCTCAAACACTACGTCAGTATATTATAGAAGCTGTGGGTCAGAAAAGGGAAATGGTGTCCAGTGGTTGGAAGGTGTGCTGCAAAAATAACTTTACATTGATTGCATTCATTTGCATAACAACAAATTTAGAATAGGTAATTGTAATAGTATGGCTGAGAAACATAATTTCACTAGATACATCTCACAGAGAGAGAGACATGATTTACTACATATTTAACCTTCTACTCAAGCAGAGTGGGAAAATTACATTAGAAAGATGGCCAAGTACATCAATGCAGTTATCCCATCAGCCCAAACAGCCAAATCTTCATCCTATTTTTTTGTAATGGGTCTTATGATAACGGATTAAAACATAATTCTAAATGTCTGTTAGCTTAACTTCAGCAACTCAGTCTTCCCACTCAAAGAGAGAAAAGTAGCATCTTTGATTTATTTTTAAATGACAAAATCTTGAAGCTTAAAGCCCCTTTTGTTCCCACCCTGCTTGCATAACAAAGCCATCAGTCCGAGCCACTAAACTGACTTTCTAGGTTATATCTGTCAGTCACAATACTGTTCAGAGAACATAACGTCCGAAAGCCACCAAAAACATCCAAACCTTGTCACTTGTCTGATGAGTCTTAATGTTTTGAATGACAAGATCAGAGTTCAAGAGTGCAGGTAAAAACAGGATTCTATGCTGGAATCAAATGGTATCCAAATTTTGTATCCAAACTACTAAGTTTGTTTTTCAACTAGTAGTTGAAAAAACATTTGCATTCTTTGGAGCAGTCAAGTATTTTTCCTCGTGCTTAAAGATGAACACTAACCCTTATGGGACTCAAAGTTATCTCCAGAGAAATGCAGCAGCAGAAACCTTAAGCTAAATGGACACTGTCAGATTAAAAAAATGCATCCTATTAAAATAAAAATCACCTGCTACCCATACAACGCATTTTTTATAAAAAACAGTTTTCTCCCTTCACTCCTTGTTAGACTTTGCCTTGAGCACTTGAATGCTGCGTCACTTATGTCCTTAACAGAGGCAGTTCCTTTGACTGTTTGAAAGTAATTCAACTATTTCTGCTCTATTTTGTAAATATTGCTCCTTGGGATACCTGACAATGCCCCTTTAATCCTAAGAGAAGTATGAATAAGCTATATCTTGCTCTGATTAAAAAGATCAACGTTTACACTGGATAACTTTTAAAATCCCCAATATTTATCACTGCCAAAAGTACAAATATGTTTTACTTCTAAAATCTTAATGAAATATTTTTAAAGCTGAATATGTCAAAAGGATTAAATTATAAATACTGAATATCATAATTTGTGTCCATGATTTAACTTGTGACAATGGCAAAATCCCCTAAAAATCAAACAGTTCGGACTCCGGGTTTGACACTTCCGACTTAGGATGGTGTATATATTCAGGAATCAGAACCCCCCATTCTCCATCTTCTGAAATGATGACATGGAGCTCAGGTGTGACAGACCCAGATGTTTTACCATTGGGCTGTCAAACCTTCGAGAAAGACACAATGGCAAGGTCCTGAGTCAAAAATGACTAAAATGAAGCTTCCCTCTGTTATTGCAATTGTGGAGCAGCATTTTGAATGAATCTGTGGTCTAATTTTCCTAAGCTGGGAATTGCTGAGGATACCAGGCAAAATACTAGCATTTCTACAGCTGTTGAGGAAACACACTGTGAATCTCTCCCAGGGCCCTGTAAATGAACACACTTCACTGAACTTTTTTTCTGGGGGTATTACACTGGTTATATTTGTAATTATAGATTAACTGTACACTCAAGGAATCTCATCTCATTTTAGCTAAAAATCTCTTTTCTGCTTTAGGTTTCTATGTAAGACTTTAAATCCTGTATGGGGAAAAATATTGTACTTCAATATAGCGTTTCAACAAAGAGGGAAAAATAAAGAAATCTATTAAAAATCCTGGCAGTTT
The DNA here is from genome assembly GCA_013399835.1 of Leptocoma aspasia. Taxonomy (NCBI): domain Eukaryota; kingdom Metazoa; phylum Chordata; class Aves; order Passeriformes; family Nectariniidae; genus Leptocoma; species Leptocoma aspasia. The sequence goes on from VXAX01007985.1 coordinate 100,377, forward strand.
TGTTCAGTAACGTTTTTTTGAAATTTTTTTATAAAAATGTACCAAGGAGTAAACCTCAAAGAAATCAGGTGATGCATATAAAAATAGTTTTCAGTGGCTTTGGAAGGAAAAAATAGCAAAAATAAAAGGAAATAAATGAAGGGGGAAAAGCACAAATAATAGTTTCTTTCTTCTTTTTTCACATCACTGAGCATCCTCTAGAGGTTGTTCTGGGATCGCCCTAAAATAAGATAGACAGAGTTGAATTTACTTCTCACCAGCTATTCAGATTGCAAGCCTAGGCTCTGGTTATCATCTCAGTTGCCAAAAGCACTTTTTTAGTAGTTTAGTTACATTAAGGGAACATCACTACATAAGAGGAAGTAGAGTACATGCCCCAGTCTGCTGCCAGGACTGACACACTGCTTCTCTGGTTGTGGTTTCCTGCAACGAGTTGACTGCTTAGTCTCTCTATTTTCAACAGTTATACAGATGGCAAATGAAAATTGTGATGTCATTAGCTCGAGACCAGCAAGTTCCTCTATTTGAAATGCTGATTCTGTTTGAGAGAGATCTCTGCTGTATAGATGCTTTTTTTGAGTAAGAAAAATAAGTTGTTTTATACTACAAATATATGCACAATCTTTGGAACCAAAAAAACTTTGAGAACTCACCTGCAAACCTGCACAGAATGGGTTATTTGTGTAAAGAGCTACTAATGGCCATTGATCAGAAGAACAAATCCCTTGAGTTTCAAATTTAAAATATTTTCTGGTATCACTTATATATATCTTTCTCATTTTTTTGCTCTGTCAACTTCTGGTCCCTTATTTCACATTGTTAAACTGAAGGTTATCAAAACATACAGGTGGTATTATTAAGAAAAAACAAGTTTAGTTCAGGTGTAGAAAGTATATTGTGTCAGAAAATAAACCAATAAGCTGAAGCTTGCAGCAAGAAAAGCACCCCCATTACTGGTTTTCAGTGGTTATCTGGTAACATTCTGCCTCCAGTAAGAATGCCCCAGCTCTGTTGCACAGAGCAGTAGATACTGGGAGGAACACTGCCTGCTAATGCTGAAAATGTGTGAGCTGAAGCACAGATACCCTGAGCTGGCATCAGCCACTGTCTGAGCTGTACCAGGACGGATCTCAGCAATAATTCCTGACAGCACTGCTCACACTGTCCTCTCTCGATGGACTGCAATGATGCAAGCAACCATTGGAAGAAAGGAAGAAAGGACCAGGAAGCTCAGAGTTGACAAAAGTTGAAGGGGGATCCCCCCCTAAATTTTATGCCTGATTGATCCAACTAATGAGGCACAAGTTAAACATCTGGTGTGCATCTGATTACCTGTTGGTTGAAAAGGTCTTCCTCTCCATATTCTGCTTCGTCTTCTTCCTCTTCATTCTCTCGCACAACTACTGATTTAGTAACACTTCTCACTGCAACTTCCTACACAAAATGACAGATAAGGAGATGGCCAGGAGTCTTTATCTATCTGTTAAGTTTTTGCTATACTATCAATATAATATCCTTATTAAATTTTGGAGAGTTTAAAGCAACTTGGACTAGATTTAACACTAGCTATGCAAGCAAATATCGGCAATATCCTGCAAACCACATCATTCTTATTTCTGTGCACTAAAAGGCATGGTAATGTAATTCAGCCACTTGAATTTTTTTCATTACCCTGGGATTTAAGAGGAAACAGATGCGTTTCAGGTGATTGTAGTCAATTTTACACAAGGTCACAGCAGACACAGGTAGGAGCTGTCCGATGCAGTGTAATGTGAGAAACTAAACTTTCTCAGTATGATTACACAACATAAATATAACTAATTTCTAATAAATATTCAATGTCAATTGCATACATTGGTTATCAGCATGGTTTTACAAGCCAGGCACTAAAGAGAATTCTAAAACTCCAGGAAGCTTCCTTTATTACAAAATTATTTTTAATACTTCTAAATAATAAGAAATTCTTCTGCCTACTTGCACCATGGAAATCATAGGTGAAAATCTCTAGTTGTGGAAAAAGTTGCCCTTAGCATACACTCCTAAGCAGGGATACTAAAGGTAACCATAGTGAAAAGAGACATGGGATTTGACATTTTTTCAGGTACTAGTTTGACCACACAGTTTGAATATGGAGAGTGTTAGCTTTCTATTTGTCAAATTACCCCCCTCGTACCTCATCCTGCCCACAAAGTTCTTCGAGAAAACTGCCAGTGAGAAAGGCAACACAAAAACTGATGCAACTGTGGTCTATTTCCTTTTCCTACTGCTATCAGATTGCTGGGATAATGGCCTGGTTAGGAGTAACAGCCAAGGCACGATTCTCCCTTGCAAAAGTCATCTGCAGGGGTGATTTTAAAAAAATTAACTAGGTGCAGGTGTAGGACAATGCAGAATGCTCAGGAAACTCTGCCAAATGAGAACTTATTATATGCTTCTAACATGGAAAGGACATTTATCTTCCTACATTAATATTTACATTGCACCTCAGAATATCATAGGGACTATATAATGTAACTCTGAATTGCCAGAAATGCTTCTTTTCTTTGTCTCTTCTGAAATTCCAAATTCCAAACAAATTCTCTACTAGCAGGGTATTCTTCTAAAATAGGAAAAAAGTGTCTGTGGGCATAATCATGATGTCTTAGGTTACAAGATGTAGCTGGGGGTGTGTATTCTATTGCCATCTGTTAGAGGTGGGGCAGTTATCTTCTGTTAATTGAGCAGCTTTCTTTATCTCTTCCACAACCCATCCTCCCTCCAGAAAACATCTTCTGTTCATGGGCCATTGAGTCTCACTGCATGACTGATAACATTCCATCATCCCACTGTGAGATGCTCTGCCCAGGGGGAGGAGCCAAGCATTCCTACCTGGATATAATCTGAGATTGGGAACACCAAAGCAGCTTTCCTACTGGATTCCCAGAGGAGCAGCTTTCTTCTCCACTGGATTTCCAGAGGAAGACCAGGCCCATCTACACCATCACTGGACCTTCAGAGGAAAACTACACCCTTCCACAGGATCACTGCTTCAACAGAACCACATCTGTCACTCCAGGAGGACTGCAGGCACCATTTAATCAGACTGCTACCAACACCCTGACCAACAGGGTGTCAGGTTGTATTCTGACTCTGTCAGTGGGGTTTTTTTGTACTATTGAATTTTTATTTTTAATTTTCCTAGTAAAGAACTGTTATTCCTATTCCCATGTCTTTGCCTGAGAGCCTCTTAATTTCAAAATTATAATAATAATTCAGAGGGAGGTGGTTTACATTTTCCTTTTCAAGGGAGGCTGCTGCCTTCCTTAGCAGACACCTCACTTTTCAAACCAAGACACATGACGATCATAGTTTTCAAAAATATCCCAAAAATGTCAGAGATATGTACAGACATCTAATTATTTCAGTGTTATAAACTGTCATATTAGAAGACAACAGGGGAGATCTTACTATCAGGATTTTGTCATTGTATCATGTCACCCCACCCTCAAATTAAGAGTTTGGGAGATAACCCAACCCATGGACACAGCCTACCTCTCCTTCAGAGTTTACGAGGTAAGTGCGGATATTTCCACCAGTGCCCCAGCTGCCTTGATTCTTCCACACGAGAACAGAAGGGGGGCTATGAGATACGCCTGCATCTGCACCCCAGATCTAGAGAGAATGACAATCTGTAATTAGCTGTTTATCCAATCTTTTCATTTAAAAAACATCATACAAAAAATAAACATATCCCCCTGATTCTCCTACTTCTCTCTGCATACTAGGTTTCTTTTCTGAATTCCAATGGTAGTTTTACCCTACTTTTAACTACACTATTACTTGTAGTAAGGTATTAAAAAAACTAGTAATGCAGTCATGAATTCTTTTCTGAACAAATTTCTCCTACCACTGTCTCAATAATCATACTGTATGCAGCCAAGGCAAAAAGCAGCATGTAGTATCAACTTAATCTTTTATGTGTATCTGAACAATTTATATTTAAGTAGAAATAGCTGCAAGTGATTAAAATATAAGTGTTTCTTCTTAAAAGAACATCTGCTGCAGACTGAAAACAAAATGCAAAATTATTGAAAAGCAGCTGTTCTACTACAGTTAATGCTGAGAATGTCCAGTCTTAACTAAAGTCTGGATGAATGCTCTGAACTGTTCCAAATTCTTTAAGAGGTTGAGCAGGATTAGGGCTCTAAACCTGGGCAAAGGTGTTTGGAAACAAACAGTCCTTGACTAATCCCCCAAAATACCTTTTTCTTCGACTTTCTCTGGGCCCAAAAAAATGGTCTTAAATACTGGAGTACTAATATAGAAATTAATTTTTTATTTTGCATTTTTATAACTGAAATCCTGCTCCTCTAGAGTGAGATCCATGAACCCAAAATACACCAAATCAGGCACTATCAAACTTCAAGACTTCCAATTGCCACAGCATCAACAGAAGAATATGTTGTTGACATACTGTAAATACAACTTACTGTAACAGTCTGCCCAGCTCTGAGGACATACTTAGGAGTAAATTTGTAAGCAATTTCGTCTCCATCTCCAATTTGTCTTTTCAGTCTCCAGTTACCCAAAGACTGATCCTAATGGAGACAGTCAGAAAGTTATTCAGAGTGAACAAAACAGAACGAACAGGCATCAGAATCTAGGTCTTTGTTAATAAAAGAATGGGAATATAAATTTATTTATATGGTTGTTAGACATTTGCATTCTACCTTGAAAGTATTTGCCTATATCCTGTCAGAGTCTAAGGTGTAAGTCCTGTAAGGTCATTCAGCAAAATTTTAAAAGATATCCATTTCACACAACAAAGTTCTGCTAGACAGCAGGCTGTTTCTGTGAGCAATGTCTCAGCACACATTTACACATTTGAGACACAAACTGTATTCTCCTCCTGCAGCATGTTAGCCCCCCATTATTTTCGACTTTTCAAAGCCCCCATTAATTCCTGCAGGATGCTGCACCTTGAGATGCTGCTTCTGCTCTCCACATGGCCACACGTACTCATGCTTCAAAGGGCTGTGTATCATCTCAATTTAGCTCCTCCTTGTTTTCTATGAGTTCTGCGGATGCTCACCTTCTCTGAGTTGTTCTTAAGCTGAACATATTTGCCCTCCAGGTCTATCTCTTCTATGCTGATACTTCCTGTAGCTGAAGCTTGCTGGGACATTTGAAAGCTACTGCTACTGCTGCTGCCACTGATACTTCCAGTGCCAATCCCACTTGTTCCACTGCCAGAAAGCTCCTCTGCTTCAATACGTTTTCTCTTGCCTCGGGAAGAGCGAACAAGTGAAGCGCTGCTGCTGCTGGAGGTAGCCCGAGAGACTGTGACACGGGAGGAGGGACTTGGAGAAAGCTTCAACCTTAACACAACCAAAAGCATTTTAATTAACTCACCCAGAGAATCACAAAGCTACAGTATCCTCAAGTAACCAGACTGTAATGTGCTCCGAGGCTGACAGCATCCTCACTCTGTATGTCAGGAGGACTGCATACATGAGGAGGAGAGGGCTATCCATCCCTGAGGAATGTTCTGGCAGTATGACCATGTGACATGGAAAGCAGTGCTACTGAGAGCAACACCGATCCCTTAACCCCTCCCTCCAGTACAGCTACTACTAAACACACTATTCTTGGGCCCCATGATTTAAAACCACAGAGGTACAAGCATTTAAGTAAAAAGATGATATGAAGACCAAGCACAGAATGATATATTTCACTCTACTCCAAGACCATTACAAAAACCCAAAATAAGGACAGTGCTCAGTTGAGAACAAGCATTCCATGCAAGTGTTCCATGCAACAACACTGTGGAGTGAAGCCAATACAATTTCAGTGAAAGGAAATCTGGGCATTCCTGCTCAAGTGGTAAAAAAATAAGGGCAAGAAATGAAAATAACACTTGTGAGTCCTTAGAAAAGAAAGTGGAATCTTTACACACCTTTCCTCTTCTCCTTCCAGGAGTTTTCGGTAAGCACTGATCTCCATGTCCAGTGCTAATTTAACATCAAGCAGTTCTTGGTACTCAGTAAGCTGAAGCTGCATTTGGTCCCTCATGTCTGTCATTTCCCTCTCCTTTGCATCCAGCATCTTCCTAAACTTCTCCCGCTCACCAGCCATCATTTCCTCCAGTTCCCGAATGCGATCTTCTGCTGCACTGGCCTAGGCACACAGCACAAGAAAAAAGCCCACCTGGCATCCATGCAGGTCCACTCAAAAAGTTAAAACCCTTCTCCCTCCCTAAATGAACATAACAAAGATTTCTCTGTGTAAAATTCAGAAAAGAAGGGTCAGAAATGTTAATACATTCATACAAAACAGCTGTGTGTTTGAGATGAAAGCCAATTTAGTCCCTTTACCTGTTTCTGAAGACCAGAAAGCTGGTAGCTGAGAGCTTCTATCCTCATGCGAGCCTCTTTCAGCTCCTCTCGAGCTGCACCAGCAGCTTTGTCATTTTGGTCAGAGGACAATTTGGCATTCTCCAGCTGGAAAGAAAGATTTACACAGCTCACTTGTACTGAGTTAGAAATCCTGCAATATCCTTTTGGTAAAAAAAATAGCAACTATTTAATTTTAGAAAATTTTAAATGATCTGGTAAGTTTAGGATAAGAACTGCATAACATTAAGGAATGCCCTAAGGACCAAAGGAAAATGTATTTCAGGATTTGCTTATGCTGTTCAGAAAATACTCTATTAGCCCTTCCATTATACAAGCAACCTTAGTTTCCAAAAAACTGACCACGTGCTCTGCTTGTTTGTCCTAAGGCAAATCACACTGGGTGACAGCAAAGGCTGCCTATCTAATTCATGTCCTGGTCCAACAGTTCCCTGGATGCCCAGAGACTAACTAAATAAAATATTCCACAGGTATTATGTCTCTGCTGGCTATTTGCAACTCAGGAACTTCCTCAGTCAAAGACAATGTTTTGCTGCTTACTATCTCTCAGTGAATTTCTTAGGCAGGAATTTGTCTCTGCTTTTTGAATTTTTGGGGCAACGAGTGTAGCTCTATATTAAAGAACAATACTTTTTGTTTCTTCTCAATCTGGACATTCTTACTGGACATTCACTGTCCCTGTCTCCTACTGAAAAAATAATAAACAATCACTCCTCATTCACCTTCCCCCATGCTATTTATCCTTTTACACACATCCACTGTATCTTTCACTTCTCTCAATATATCTCTTTTCCAGGTGAAGTTTTACTTAAAATTTTCTCATGCATGACTTGTTTCCCACTCCAAATTGTCTCTGTCAACTCTGTAGTACCTTTGCAAGAAGCAATAAAACTACTTGTGGTACTCTAGGTGACATCCCGTCCCAGAGGCAAAACAATGGGTTTGGTTTTATTCTCTTTCCCTAATAGCTGCCAATATATGACTTGGTTTTAATTTTTTGTTAAATTCACCTAGTGAACAAGCTTAATTTCTAGTGGTTAATTTAAACCACAACAGAGAGAGCAAAACCAGAATGCTTACATGGTAAGTTTCATGAAAGCAGAGAGCTAGGAAAACCATCCTTTGCATGCCTTAGAGCTGGACTTCAACAATTTTGCCACACCATGGAATCCACTCAAAAACTAAACCAATCCAATTCTAGGAACAGTTAGGGGCAGAAGATGTTCTTTAGCCACACAGCACAAAGGTTTATAAAATCAATCTTCATTAGCTCTGCTGTTCACTAGGTTCTGAGCAGCACACACAGAGCCTTCTTTAGGCTACAGATTTTGAAGGAACTTCAACTACACACTCCATTACTTCTTGTAAAGTTTAAAATTAAAAAATATTTGAAGTCTGACAACCATTCACTGCCTTATAGTCAGGCTGGCATAGTGCCAAATACCCATACTTAGAATTTCTATTGCTTATTATCACAGATCATGATGACCTTTCTTAGAAGCCCTTTTTAAGTATTCAAAAGTCACAATAAGGTCTCCCTGGAGAGTTCTCTTATCTGTGAGACCTCAACACCCCAGATCTCTCAGCTGTCTCCATAAGAGGTGGTCCAGTCCTTAGATCACTTTTGTGGCCTCCTCTGGACTTTCTTCAGCCACTCCACATCTGTCCTGTGCAAGAAGTGAGCTTTTACCCAAAACCAGCTCATCCTGGAGCTGCTCAGTAGCTAAACCTAATGATTTGCTTTGACATCATATTCCTCCCCAGCTTTGGCTCTCTAACAGGGACATTTCTTTGTTCAGAAATCACAGAATGAAGCTCACAGCTAAACCCCTTTCCCTCCATATTCCAACTTCATCCATAACAACCACCTTTATGCAGGGAAAAAGCAGCTTAATTTGTTCACTCCCCTGTTCAAAGCTTGTCACTTTTTCACTCTTTAAGTCTGTATATTGCATCCTTTTTTAAATTCTTTTTTTATACTAAGCATCTTCTATCCTAGATCTCCTTCAGACTGTGACAAGTCAATCCAAATAGCTCATTGTATAAAGTATTACATATTCCAGAGTTCTTTGAATAATTCCAACCCTGCCAATTGTGTTGGGGGTTTTAATTTTAATTTTGGGGTTTTAGTATCTATTATCTATAGTGTTGCTGCCATAAGTAATAGTTAAATATTTGTAGATCTGTGTTTCTCAAACCAAATCATCAACCCAAAGAATTCAAAGGGAGTCTCAGTGAAGGGTGGGGGAGGACAATGTTAGCAGTACCATCATTCTTCCAGCACAAGAGAACAAGAAGTGGCTGTAACTATTGACAAATACTTTCAACAGCCAGAATTACCAGGAAGGGGCTCTGAGCAACCTGGTCTAGTTGAAAGATGTTCCTGTTCAAGGCAGGGGGCTGGATCAGGTGTCTTTTAAAGGTCCCTTCCAGCCCAAACCACTATTCTATGACTTCCAAATTACATACCATGGTTTTCATCACCAAAGCTGGTCAAGAAAGGTCTGATATCTTGCCTGAAGTTTCCCTGTCACCAAAGAATTCACAGCTGCATCTAGTAAATTTCCAGTCCAGAACTACCTTAGATCATTGAAATGTTGCCAGGCTTAGACATATTTAAAAGTGTATTGGCGTGATTAAGAACACTGCAAAGACCACAGTAAGAGCAAAGTGACAATGCACCCTTAGATAAGAAGCCCCTTCCAGTATGTATATATTAGTTTGCAAGCTCACTGCATCCAAGCAAAAGCCCCTATTGAGACACACCCACTTCCAAGCTCTCCTATCCCCCCTCCAGCTTCTTATGCACAATGTATTGCACATATTGCAAGTCTTCCCAACTCCCTCCATTTGTGAAGAAAAACTGGATCTACTAATGTAATTAAAGAACCCTTATAGCAGAAGACATTTTCTAATCAGCTACTGAGTGACTATTCCCACTGTGTCTTCTGCAGAGACTAACAACAGCTCCACATGTTTTCTCACTAACTGATCTCTCCTGGCTAAAGCTATTGCTTGCTATTACCTCTGGCTATAACCTCCCTGGAAATGCACCTGTACACAAGTCCCAGGGAAAGCATTTGAACATTGGGACAAAACTTCCTCAAATTATAGTTACTTGTCTCCTTAAGACCAGTAGAGCTGGTAGAAGTGGTTTTTTATCTCACAAACTGGACTTCCAGTCTGACAGTGCTGTGGACAGCAGTTGTTACCTTAGCCTGATAGGTCTGCTCCAGCTCCATCTTATACAGTTTGACTTGTTCATCATGTTGATTTCGCAGATCCTCCAGAGCCTGAGTCATTTTGGATTCATACTCCTGCTGGCGGCTTGTGTCCACCTCAATCAAACGATGTTCATGTCGTTTTCTTGTTTCCCTTATTTCCTACACACACACAAAAGAGGGACAAATTCCCACACTAAGGTAAACAGTATGAGCAGTTACATTCATACAACAATTAACTACTGCAGTACTAACTATTTAGTATAATGGAGCTACAGTACTACAGGCATTTAAGCCTGGGAATTGCTGTATACACTAACAGATTCAAATTACTGTTCTCATTTGTCAGGATGTAATTCTTAAAAGTGATCCAACTTAAAACCAGCTTCAAAAATAGCCATATACTGTCTAAGTAAGGAGCTGTTTTATGTTACAAAAGTCAAAACAGGGGGAAGGAAGGTGAAAAAATCATCAATTTTTACATAGCAAAGAGATTCCATGTGCTGCACCACAAACCCTGTCCTTCTCAATATACATCCTAACATTACAATAGCAGTCTACAAGGAATCAGATGAAAAAGAACACCTTTTGTGAACATTATACATATTAAAAAAAACACTATACAGAAAAACCGCATCTTCAAATTTCATTCTTAAGCACATGTGGATCTCATCTATGTTCTATATACTTGATGGTCCCTTCTTATTAGATTTTTATTACAGTATTAATAAAGCAGCAATCCAAGCAATCCTGAAGACATAATTTTTTATGATCAGAGTTTGCACTAAGAAATTTTCATTTTTAGAAATGTATGAGTCTTCTGTGCTTAAGAACACTGGTTGCAAACTAGTAAGGTAAGGCTTACTCATGCACTTATTCATGCAGAGACCTGGCCAGGTCTGAATGTGTGGTATGAGAAAAACTATTTTTTCCTTCAGGGCAGGACAAACAACCAAGGAGTGGTTCTGAGTACTGGGAGGAGGCCTGAAGTTAGCAGCAGGGCCATGAGGAACAATAGCAAGTGAAGCAAGGCTCAATTTTCCCAGACTGGAGTCATAGCAGGCTAACACATATTCAAAGCAACTTTACTAGCTGTTTTGCAGAAATGCTCTACATCTAAAATAGATCCCCAGAAACATGTCCTTTTACTAGCAGCAATGTGCTCTGAAGTGATATGGAAGAAGCTTTTCTTTCTGTGGTTAATTTTTACACCAAGAAAACTAGCAAGCAGCAGTCTCTCAGTATCTGTAGGCAATGACAGCTCAGAAGCTGAAGGAATGTTGTGGGGGACTACAAAGGATCAGGTGAAGAGCTGAGCTGATCCAGCAATTCAACACCACTAGAATAAGCAGGCCTCACTTGGCACACTCCCAGTCACGATGTCTCAATTCTAATGGAGATTTGGATGATTCAGTAAACCAAATCAACTCACTAAGGTAAAGGAAACCAATTTCTTTATTGCTTCGTGTGCTGAATTGGTGCATGCAAGAATCAATGAGCTTCAGGGATGGCTAAAGAACACACCCCTTGAGCACATCAAGCTTTAGGATTAGCTTCTGCTGTCTCATTTAGCTTCACCTTCAGTCAATAGCAACACATTCTCCCCAAGAATAAAAGCTATTTTAAGGTTCTACAACCAAACAAGGATCTGTCACTGCAGTCACTGTGCCAATCCAACCACTCCAGGGCATGGAAGTGAGACAGTGGTCAGTACATCTCAGGGTGATCTCCCTGGTTGGTTTCTTTGCCATGCTCCAGCCCCTGTCCCCTGTCCATAGCCACATAGCCCTGTCCCACTCCTTAAACCAGTCTGAGCACTCATTTGGATTCTGTAGTAAAACAACTCAGCCACTAAGCAGTCAAAAATTAAACTCAACCAAAAAAAGTCAGTATTTTTCTAGTTAATCTGGTTGAAATGGTTAGGTGAACGGTGAGCCAAGCATCACACCTAGAGTGGGTGAGATGAACAGCGGGAGCATGTGGCGACTGCTCAGCAGCCACTCATTGAATGAGCTTGCAGAACTACCAGAGATGGAATAAACACACGTAACACTTTACATCTGGTACAGAGAGAAAGTCATGCTTCCCTTCCCGAATTCCCACTATCACAAAAATTTTGGTCTTCACTAGAATGATTCACTAACAGGCAGAAAACTACCTCTGCAATAAGCAAGGCAGTTGCATACCGTTCTAGTCAATAAAAACAGGTTATAATCAGGTCCAGCAATCAAAGTTGGTGTAAGTAAAGAGCAGGGCCATGCAACCAGGTCCAGAGAGAGGGAACAAGATCTTCCCTTTCCCACAGCAGTCGGCTGGCTCTATGAATTCACCTGCCTATGGAACAATATTCTTGTCACCTGGCTCTCATACTGACTCCACCACTGATTTACCATGTAAAAAGGTGTAAAACCTCCACCTCTTTTATTACTCAGCCCATTTATAGGAAGGATAATACTGATTTTCTCTACCTGGACTAGTTAGTAGTTGCTCATAGTCAAATTGATTAAAAGCTACATTAACTTTGGACAGTGGCAAGATTACTAGATTGATAATACCTCCTCAAATACATTCTTCCTGAAATCCAGATCCTCTTGCAAACTCTGGCACCGATTTTCCAGGTCCACGCGCATGAGTGTCTCCTTCTCCAACTGCTTCTTTGCCACAGCATGACCATCTTCAGCCTAGTAAACAATTTTAAAGATAATTCTGTCTGGATTCTTATCTTCCATCCATAAACCTTTTACAGTCTTCATCTGATGTCTTTGGAGCAGTTACTCATAATAACAAATCTAATGTCAAGCCACTGATTTAAAGAAAACCAACCTACACCACCACCAGAAAGAAACACAATAAATAAACAAAAGTCCCAGAAAAAAAAAAAAAGAACAAGTGTGTATGTGTGTTAATTGATATTTAAACCAAGCTTATATGTTTGCATACCAGCTATTTAAAATGTAAGATTAGTTCAATACATTCTGATACAGGAGCCGAGGATTATTAATTCCTCAAGCACAATATGTTGCACTTTCTTTTTCTTGCTAGTATGGTCCCACTGCATACTCCAGCACAAGTGTAAAATTATGCAGGACCTTACAAATGACAACATTTAATAATCCAATGTATAGAAACATCAGAAATTTTGAAATACAAGCTTCTGACAACCAAAATGTCTAAAACACTGTGTTGCTTTGGTTGTTTTACATAGATTTCTTACAATTTAGTTTTGTATCCAAGAGGGGCAGCCAAAGGTTCAGCAGTAAGCAAGGTGGATCACTGATGTTCAGACTATAAACTAACCGCAAAGAAAGAAGGGAATTTATGCTACACAGCCTGTCCTGTGCTGAAGCAAGAGAGCGTTCCCTATCATACCTTAGCAAGCTGGGCGCGCAGATCAGCCACCTCTGCTTCCAGACTGCGTTTCTCATTCAGGACAGTATTGAGTTCTGCTTCACTTCTATGGAAGAGAACTTCCAGATCTTTGATGCGACCCTGAGCCACGGACAAATCTGCATCTTTCTTCTTGTAGCTGGAAAAACAAAAGTACATTATACTTATACATGGGTGTACACCCATCCTGAGCACGTCCTGGTTACAGCCACAGGTATTTTGTCATCAGACACCTTTTATTAAGCCCACAGCTCACCACTATATGGCTGCTGCAGTAACCTGCAAATGCTGCTGATCACTGACCTGGAACACTCCCAAAATGTGCAGCTGGTACCATGTTCTGTAAATGCATGGCACATTAAAAAACATGTCATGGACAGACAAGGGAAAAACAAGAAGCAACTCTGGCAGCTAAGAGATGGTAATACACACAAGGTGTAAACAGTACCTTTCCATCTGGCAGCTACACAGCTGATACCTTTTACTTCGGAGTACAGCCTATGAATGAAAGTGCATGCAATGGCCAAAGAGGCCTGAGCATCCACGGGGTTTTATATCTGATGTTGTCAAGCATATTCCTCATGATGTATTCCCACAAAAAGTAGTAAAATAAAATAATCCACTATGGAAAAGTGGTTACCTTTCAGGAATAAACCAGTATTTCCTCAGCAGTATTCATTATGGGCAAAGCACGTCCAAGTGCTTTAAATATCATTATTTGAGCTAGTAATTTATCAGTCTTTTCATCTAACATAGTGACTTTCTGCAGCTTTTCTCAGCATGTATCACTGTGTTATTAAAGAACTGTTCTGTTATGTGCTGTAATCCTTCCTTGTTGCTGCTTAAGCTCGCTGTTCTAGTCTCACACCACATGGGATGGAGGGAACAGTTTTTAAATTTTTTTCTCTTAAGTCATCACAGACAATTTTTCTCCTTTCCTCACACTTCTAATCTATAGATCTGTAGTTTGCACCTGTGCTCCATAAGCTGCTTTTAAGGGCCCACAGAAATAACTTTGAAGAGAATTCCTACTATGTATAGGCTTTTAAAAGCTTTGTATTTAATCTGCAACTCCAAACACGGAAAAAAAGAACATTATGTGTGCAAAGAGAAAAAAAAAAAGCCGAAAACCTCTATTCTAGATTAATACAAACCTTGCTGCCCAGCCTGGATCCTGAAGCTTGGTTCCCAAACTCCTCATCACTTGTACTGTCTTCTTGAACTCCTGATTTGCCTGAATTGGCAAGTATTACTTTACAAAAATCCTCCATTATGGGGTATTGGTGTGCCCTACATACAATATTTCTTTACATGGTTCAGCATGATGTGCATCTTTTTCTAAGTTGACATCTTCATTTTGTGATGCATTCAGCTTGTGTTTTCTCTCTGCATTTCATGGTGTAGATCTTGGAATTTGTTTCCATTTAACTGTAAACAATTTTTCTTTTCATTGGTCCAAGCTGTCACTGTGAATTCTGTTCTGCAACATATGTGCAGTGTCTTTAAACTCAGCAGCTTGCTGGAGGCACAGACAAAAACATGGCTTCTACTTAAAAGACAGTTATTTAGCAGTAGTCAGAAGGCCATAAGCCCTATGTTACATATGTGTTGTAAAACAAGCCACTGTGCCTGTGTCACAACCAATCAGACCTGGGAGCCTTCTGCCTGTGCAGGACCCAAAGGGCAAACGCCACTTCACTCTGAGCACGAGCAGCAGTATATGCTCACACAGCCTCCTGCTTCTTCCCCCCTGCAGAAGCCAGGCAGCAAGCGAGTGCTTCCAGGCATGGGAATGAATAGAAGTCTTTGATGTACAGCTTGATAAAGAACCATAGAGAATTCTTGACAGTGGTAAGTAACTTCAGCCCCTTCAAGGACACTGACAACATAGCAAATCATTTTAATTTTTATTTTCACTTGTAATTTCAGCCTGGTTTATTGCCTTCATGCAAAAATGTGACAGAGGTTTTACAAAGATACAACTGCTTGTGGGGGTCTCTGAGATTTTAAAACGTTCCCACAAGCAATCAATCCACGTGGTGAGATGTGTCAATGCTTCGAGGAACATCAAGTTCGGGTAACTCTTGAGAGCTCTTTTTTTCCAGAAAGGGCCAAATTTGCTCAAGGGAAATTGTTTCAGTGACCACAGATTCACAGCACTGTTTGGGTTGGAAGGGACCTTAAAGCCCATCTTGTTCCAACCCCGTCATGCTCCAAGCCCTGTCCAACGTGGCCTTGAACACTTCTAGGGATGGGGCAGCCACAACTGCTCTGGGCAACCTATTCCAGGCCTTCACCACCTCACAAGGAAGAATTTGTTCCCAATACCAATTCTAAACCTATTGTCTTTCAGTCTGAAGCCACACCCTGTTGTTCTGTCCCTACATGTGGGGTAGGCAGCAGGCAGAGGAAGCCACAACATGACATTCACCGCTCTCAGAGCTGGGAGAGTGCAGCTCCAGCAGAAGACTGCTAGAACAAGCAGAATGATGGCACCTTCTGACCTTCAGACCTGGCTTGACCTGGGGAAAAGTGACGCTGATAAAGATACGAACAGACAGACACTTCAAGAACAACATGACAGGAGACTTTCCTTAACCATTCCATCAGAGTTACCTCTGCTATCAATGAATGGACCTTATTCACTTCACCAAATCTGGTTCAACAGTCTTGCGGGAGGGTGTTGTTCTACCGAAGCAGAAGTGTTGTGCACCTCACCAGTAAATTAACTGTTCCCATCCATGCCTCTGCCACTTCTCCCCTCTCTCCAGTAGTCAAAAGTTTTGTCAAACAGCCGAAGATGAAAACACAAACACTGGAAGCCATTACATAGCATATAGGAGAGAACCATACACGCTACAGAATGATATGAGAATGGCTATTTTTACAACAATAATACAAAATATGTCCCTACTCCTGATACAAACATCTTTAAACTAAAAGTTAAGCTGTTCCTTACATCACATAAATGGTGTTCGAACATCTTAAAGATATTTAATTTTTTATAAAGTTAAACTACCCAACTGCTTTATGAACCTAGTTATGAACTTGGTTCAAAAGAAAAAATTTTACATTAATGAGTTTCATTCAAGTACAAATAGTACACACATGTATGTATTGTAGATGTTGTAAAATACACAGACTCACAGAATGGATGGAAGAGACCTTAAATCTCATCCTGTTTCACCCCTCCCATGGTCCATTAGACCAGGCTGGCTCCAAACCCCATCCAGCCTGGCCTTGAACACTTTCATACAGATGGGGCAGCCACAGCTTCTCTCAGGGCAACCTGTTCCAGTGGTTGGATATTACATTCCTCCCCCAGAATATGCTGGGGCATTGAACAGACTCACCAGGGAATGATCACAGCCCCAAAGCTTCCAGAGCTCAAGAAGAGTTTGGACAAGACTCTCAGGCATAGGGTGGGATTTTGGGGTGTCTGTGCAAGGCCAAGAATTGATTTGATGGTTTTTGTGGTTCCATTCCAGCTCAGGATATCCCATGATTCTATGATTGAGTGCATCACCACCCTCACATGGAAGAATTTCTTTTCAATATTCCATCTAACGCTGCCCTATGTCAGTATGAAGCCATTCACCCTTGTCCCAAGTCCCTCTCCCTCTCTTGGAGCCCCTTTAGGCATTGGAAGGGGCTCTGAGGTCTCCCTGGAGCCTTCTCTTCTCCAGGTGAGCACCCCCAGCTCTCCCAGACTGGCTCCAGAGCAGAGGGACTCTAGCCCTCAGAACAGAACATGTGGCCTCCTCTGGATTCACTCCAGCAGCTCCACATTATTCTGATGCTCAGTCCCCAGAACAGAATGCAGTACTCCAGGTGGGCTTGAGGGGGCAAATCATCTCCCTTGACCTGCTGGCCACACTTCTTTTGATGCAGCACAGGATATGATCAGCTTTCAGGGCTGCAGGCATACTTTGTTAGCTCAAATTCAGTTTTTCATCCATTGATACTTGTATCTCCTCAAGGGCTGCTCTTGATGCATTCTCCACCCAGCCTGTGTCTGTGATGGGAATGACCCAACACATATGCAGAACCTTAAACTTGGCCTTGTTGAACTTCATAAGGTTCACACAGGCCCACTTCTCCAGCCTGTCCTGATCTCTTTAGATGGCATCCCTTCCCTTCAGTGCATCAACTGCACCACACGTTTTGGTTGGCTGTTCTTTCTCGTTAGAAGAAACTGCTTCCTGCCCCTTGCCTCCCTCATGCCCTAGTTTCACATTCAGTTTCAGGGTACTCTGGAAGTCTTACGGAGATGATGAGCTGGTGGCTCCTGAGATAATAGGAGCCAATAAGGAAACACATGTGAACTACTTCCAAGAAATTAAGGGGCATTCATCTAAGACGACGATACAGCCAACAGTCCAGCTGCTTCTCTATACCAATGCATGCAGGGTGGGCAATAAATAGGAGGAGCTGAAAGCCACTGCTGCTGGAAAGCTGTGACCTAGTTGCTGGTGAAACTTGATGGGACGAATTTCATGACTGGACTTCAACTATCAACAGCTACAGGCTGTCAAGAAGGGACAGTGAGGAAGGAGGAGTGGAGGGGTTGCCCTCTCCAAGAAGTGGATTGAATGTGAAGGGCTGTCTCTAAAGAACAACCATAAGCATTTTGAAAGCCTATGGGTAAGAATCAGAGACCAAGGCAACAATAGGAACCCTTGTCGCTGGCATCTACTCCTGGCTGACTGATCAAGTGGAGCCTTTTTGTTCCAGCTAGAGGAGGCATTGCATTCATAGACTCATCCTGCTGTGGGACTTCAACCATCCTGGCATCTGCTGGAAAAGTAGCAGGGTGAGCTGTAGGCAATTGAGGAGGCTGTCAGAAAGCACTAACGACAGCTTGTCAAGCCAGGTAATAAACAGCTCTACCAGATGGGATGAGATACTGTACCTGATGGTCACCAATACAAATGAGCCAATCAGTGATGTGAAGACTGGAGGCAGCCTGAGTTGCAGTGATCATGCAGTCCAGGAGCCTGCAGTCCTGAGAGACATGGGTCAAGTGAAGAGTAACGAAGAACGAATTTTAGGAAAGCAAACTGCCTACTGTTCAAGGAGTTGGTCAATAGCACCCCCTGGGAAACTGCCCTCAGTAACAAGGGAGAAGATATTTTCAGAAGTTTTCTAGAGCACAAGAGCTCTTGATCCTCAGGACTGGAAGGCAAGAGACCAGCATGGATGAGTTGCGACCAGCAGGTGAAACTAAAAGGCAAGAAGATAATGAAGAAGCAGTATTAGTACGGGCTGGTATCCTGGCAAGAGTATGGAGACATTGCCTGGTTGTGGAGGGACAGGGTCAGTAAGGCCAAGGCGCAGCTGAAGTTGAACTTGGCAAGGGACACCAAGAATAACAAGATCTTCTGCAGGTATGTTAGTCAGAAAAGGAAGGTCAAAGCAAGTGTACTTCTTTGATGAACAAGACTGGCGAAGTGGTAATAACAGATGAGAAGAAGGCTGATGTACTCAACAACTATTTTGCCTCAGCCTTCAATGGCAACCTCTCCAGTAGATGGACCACTGGGAAGGCAAAATAGCTCACACTATAAGAGAAGGTTAGGTTTATGACCACCTGAGAAACCTGAATATATCCAAATCTATGGGACTGAACAAAATGCACCCCAGAGTCCTGAGGAATTGGCTGATGTAGCTGCCAAGCCATTTTCCATGACATTTGGAAATTCATGGCAGTCAGATGAAAGCCCAGGTAAAAGGGAAACTTTGCACCTGTTTTTCAAAAGGGTGGGTAGGAGGATTTCAGGAGTTACTGACCTGCCAGCCACACCTCTGTACCTGGGAACACCATGGAACAGGTCCTCCCAGAAGCCCTGCAAAGGCATACGGACCACAGGGAAGTGATTCAAGACATCCAGTACAGCTTCTCCAAGTTCTGCTTGACCAACCTAGCAGCTTCCTTTGCCCACTGATGGAGTCACTTCATCGTGGAAGGGCCATGAATATTGTCTGTCTGGACTTCTGTAAGGCCTTTGATAAAGCCCCCTACAACATCCTTCTCTTTTAAGTGCACAGGTAAAATTAGACAAAGGCATCAATTGAAGGAAAGTAGTGGGCATATGCATAAACATAAAAGAATTTGAAAATTCAGAGTAAATTTGGCTTTTGTAAAGGAATGCAAGGAGCGTAAGCAGGGGTAGGAACCCTGCACAGAAGGGCTCCGAGAGGACCTTATTTCACCTCTGCCCAAAGAGGCCACTGCAAATCTGGTTACCACAACACACTTCTGAGTTCTGTAGCATTCCTGCCACTCACTAGGGTCTTGGGAGACCGTCCTGGGGTGACTTTATGATGCTTGTATCCCCATTCATCTGTTTAGCCCAGAAATAAGTTTTGTACCTTTAAGACTAGTTCTGAGAGCAAAAGGGAGGGAGAGAAGAAACGTGCAGTTTGTTTTCGTAACTGCACTCATTCCTCCACATTCCGGCTCCTGGACTGTGTTGTCTGCAGCATAGAGAGACAGCAAGACAGAGCTCTCCTTTGCTTTTAGTTAGTTTTTAGCTAGCTAAGGTAGAGAAATTCCTTAGACTGTAGTTTTTCTTAAAACTATTTAAACCTACTCTAGACTGAACACCCAGAAGAGCATTGGCAGCTCACACCTGTAGCCCGCCGGGCCGAGCCTGGGCTGTCGCACTTCCAGCGCCGGAGGGACTGATAAGAGACTGTGTAAGCTGAGCTACAGTCCACGAAGGGGACTTTCTGACTTTGTCATCTCATCAGATTGGCAAGAAGTTTTATTGTTTAATATTGTTCCTTTTTTGTGCTGGTAAATACCTATTAAATAAACAGTTTTTTCCCGCAAGGAAATCTTCTTCCCGAACCAGTTGGGGAAGAGGCTGCTTATATCTGCTTTCTAGAGGAACCCCTTTAGAAGTTTTCTCCCANTAGACTGAACACCCAGAAGAGCATTGGCAGCTCACACCTGTAGCCCGCCGGGCCGAGCCTGGGCTGTCGCACTTCCAGCGCCGGAGGGACTGATAAGAGACTGTGTAAGCTGAGCTACAGTCCACGAAGGGGACTTTCTGACTTTGTCATCTCATCAGATTGGCAAGAAGTTTTATTGTTTAATATTGTTCCTTTTTTGTGCTGGTAAATACCTATTAAATAAACAGTTTTTTCCCGCAAGGAAATCTTCTTCCCGAACCAGTTGGGGAAGAGGCTGCTTATATCTGCTTTCTAGAGGAACCCCTTTAGAAGTTTTCTCCCAAATTTGCCTTAAACCAAGACAAATACATTTTTTGGCACCCAACACGTGGCTCGAGAAAGTGGAAAAAACCTGTACTGATTGCATTTTTGTTGTACTTACTCTCTATTGGGATAAAGCAATCAGTCGCCATGTTGCTTGAATTCATAATGTGTCTCTGGGTAGAGGCCTTCATGTGTTTCTGGTCCCTAGGCTTTTTTGAGGTTTTAATATCTTTCCGGTCCCTAGGTTTATTTTCTCACCCGGAAATAGTTCCAATATTGTACCTAACACATAGCTTTTACAGTAGATTAAAATAGCTATTGTGCTGGGCTCAGTAATGATAATGGTGATAATGATTTATAGGGAGTTTACAAAGGTACTGGAGTCTGTTCAAGATATGTATGGTTTATAGTTTCTTCATCCTACCCTGTGTCCCAGTTTCAGTAGCATGCTTTGAGGATTTATTAGTAACTGCACCCAGTTTGTTAGAGGAGGAGCAAGGGATGAGGCTTTTCAGCCTTTCCTTTGCTTCTTCTCCTTTGAATCTGTTAAGTTGCTTTTTAAGAATGTTCAGTTTCCCCTGAATGTTAAAGATACCACTCTCCTGGTATTTAATCTGGTAAGCTTCTGTTATACGGTCTGCAGTTTGTGAGGGCTGAGATGTCCAGAGGAGCTGATGAGACCCCTGACCCACAAGTAGACCCAGGCGTGGAAAATCCTGAATGGTGTGGAGAATGGGAGGATATGGGTCAAACCCTGAAGGAATTTTCTGACTCTATAGCCTGAGACTTTCCACATAAACAAATACAGAACCCAGCTGAGATGGGGAAATACCTGAAAGAGAAGTGCCATGATGACTTTAAGGAGAAAAAGATCATTGCAATAAGCTGGGCCCTGGCCTATGCTTATTGCACACTGTTAGATACTGTAGGGCAGCAGATAGAGGCAGGGGGCAGGGAAATAAATCAGCCACTACCCCAGCCACTCAGGCTGCAGCCAGCACCTCAGCTACTAAGGTTGTAGCTAAACCAGATAGTGAGCCTCAATCAATGGCTGCTGCTCCTACCACAAGAGGTGAAAAACACACAACCAAAACTGATCAGCCAGTAGACAATGATGATCCAGGGGAAGGACCCTCAAAGCCAATTACTGAAACAAAATCAGAAGTCACTACTGAGTCCTTTTCCCTGAAGGACCTTCGTGGCCTAAGAAAGGGTTACACTCGATGACCTGATGAATCTATAGCTATTTAGTTAGTCCATCTTTGGGATGCTGCAGGCGAGACTACAATTCTGAAGTGAGGCATTTGGGATCCCTGTCACATGATCTGGTTATCGACCAAGGAATGATGAGGGGGGCTGACTCTCAAAGTCTCTGGGCACGGGTCCTGGGAAGCGTGGCATGAAGATATCTGTGTGCAGACAAGCTCTATATGCAGCAAACCCAGCAGAAGACCATAGAACAAGGGATTCAATGCTTGAGAGAAATGGCAGTGGCAGAGATTGTCTTCTCAGATGACCTAAACACTGTAAATCCAGACTTGGTACCATGTACATCTGTGGTGTGGTGAAAACTTGTATGACTTGGGCCACAAGAACACGCTTCTACTTTAGCAATAATGAAGCAAGATGACAGGGAGGAGATCGTCCTTGATATGGCAAAGAAGCTCCGAGCCTATGCAGATGCTGTGCATGGTCCAACACATGCAAGAATCACAGCTTTGGAAACACATTTACAGAAATTAGAAGACAAGATAGAGAAGAATCACAAAAATCTCAGAAAGGAGATGAAAGAGGGCTTTTTCCAAATCTCGGCAGTACAGATCAAAAGTTCTAGTACCAAACACAGACATCCCCCAGATAGGGAGAGAAAGTACACCCCACAAGCTGAGCTGTGGTTCTTCCTGCATGATTGTGGAGAAAACATGAAGAGACGGGATGGAAAATCTACTGCTGCTCTGGCACAACGAGTGCTTGAATTGAAGGACAAGAAGANCACGCTTCTACTTTAGCAATAATGAAGCAAGATGACAGGGAGGAGATCGTCCTTGATATGGCAAAGAAGCTCCGAGCCTATGCAGATGCTGTGCATGGTCCAACACATGCAAGAATCACAGCTTTGGAAACACATTTACAGAAATTAGAAGACAAGATAGAGAAGAATCAAAAAAATCTCAGAAAGGAGATGAAAGAGGGCTTTTTCCAAATCTCGGCAGTACAGATCAAAAGTTCTAGTACCAAACACAGACATCCCCCAGATAGGGAGAGAAAGTACACCCCACAAGCTGAGCTGTGGTTCTTCCTGCATGATTGTGGAGAAAACATGAAGAGACGGGATGGAAAATCTACTGCTGCTCTGGCACAACGAGTGCTTGAATTGAAGGACAAGAAGACTCAGAGAGGAGGTTCCACCAAAAAGGAAGCAGCTCCAATAGCCCGTAGCTGAACTGCCAGGTATGATGATGATGATAACAGTATGTCAGATCCCCTTGAAGGAACTTCCAAGACCTATGCCCAGGGAAAGAAGGATAACCAGGCTTAGAGGGGCCCTGCCTCTAGCTAGGTAGAGGCTAGGGAAAACTGTTGTTTTTAGACTAAGTAGATTTGTTGGCTTGGCACATCAGAACCATAAAAATATAAGGCCTTAGTCAACACTGGTGCACAGTGCACATTAATCCCCTTGAGACATGTGGGGGCAGAATCTGTTTCTATTACTGGTGTGACAGGGGGATCACAAGATTTTACTTTAGTAGAAGCTGATGTGAGCCTGACTGGGAATGAGTGGAAGAAACAACCCATTGTGACTGGCCCAGAAGCCCCATGCATTTTAGGCACAGACTTCCTCCAAAGCGAGTATTTCAAAGACCCAAAGGGACTCAGGTGGGTGTTTAAGATAGTGGCTGTAGAAACAGAAAGCATCAAGCAATTAAACACCTTGCCTGAACTATCAGAGAACCCATCTACAATAAGACTCCTAAAAGGAAAAGAGCAACAAGTACCAATTACCACCTCAACAATCTAATCATCTCAAACACTAAAAAACCCCCAGAAAATGTTACAACATTGGTAACACAGTAAGAGAAAAAAATCTAAACTAAACAAATATGTGCCCCAGAATCCAAACCCTGGGAGTTGAATTTGCACTCACATGAACCCTGGGGTAGCATTATCTGTCAGTATCTGAACAAGACACAGAAAGAAGACATAAACAGAAGTGCTTCCTCTGAAGTCCATTACAACTGACAGAAGACCCTTGCTCTTTCCTAGACCACAGGCCCTGCCCCAAATCCTTGTGTCCCATCCAAGGCTCGGTACAGCTTGCTCAGCTGCTTCACAAGTTGAAATTGTGCAAGTAGGCAGCCCCAGGAAGGAACTAAAAGCAGGGTAAACTTCAGGCTCCTTTGGGCACAAACTAGGCCAACCACACCCTGTGGCTTCCCCGGAGTATCTTCAGTACCTTCAGGGCTTTCCATGCTCACAAACCAGGCTTCGGGAGAAAAAAATAAACGTGGAATCTGCTAATAAACCAGGAGGTTGACTGTGATCGTCTGTCACAACGGAAGTCTATTTCCTGTCCCAGCAATGCAACCTACTTCAAGCAAACAACAGGCTGTGTTTGGGATCACTCCTGGCCAGACTGCGCTGGCATCTTTAAATTTCTCCTCTGTTATGAGCTTGAAAGAGAGATAGAGGTAATAGCAGTGAATATAAAATTATGCAGTAACCTACTCTTCCACTACACAGTTCTCAAAGCAAGTTCGTTCTGAGAGAAGCACCATCTGTCAGCATAAATAGGCTTCAGTAATGAGCTAGATGTCAAGTGAACACTGCAAATCAGACAAAAAAAAGAAAGTTGCATTTGCAAGAGTCATATTTAAAATCTGGCCATATCACAAGCTAGACACCCCACAAACACTCCAAGTACATTACAAGCATCTCAATGGACTGGAAGGAATTTAGTAGAAGAAACTCTGAAGCTGAAGAATTCAACTCTACTGCTATGAACTGTAAACACAGAGAGAAACGCAGAAAATCAGGTATTTTTTTCCTCATCTGTTGCAGAAGACAAGCAAACAAAAAGCTGAAATTAGTTTGGTAGAATTGGTCATTGAAGTGACTGGTAAAGCGCAACTCAGTTGTCCAGATAATGGATGAGGGAGGTGATACAACGGAAAACACCATCTCCATCACTTTACATGCACAATTTTCTAAAACAAGGTATTTGTAACATTTCTTAGGGCTATCAAAAGAACAGGAATCAACTGGATTCTCATTAATTACCAAGTGAAGATACTTCTTACAAGGATACCTTAATCAAAATGGAGAAATACCATCATGCAGAACACAAGAGGTGAACCAAACTCCCAGTTACTACTGTTGCTCTCTTCTAGAGTTTGCTTTAAAAGCCAAGCAAGAATACCTGCTATCATGAGATGACAGAGACCTTAAAGACCTTAAAGTCCACGTGATGCCAATTGCCATGCGAAATATACTATCCAAAATAAATGTCAAGACTGCTGGCCTCAGGCTTTGAAGAGGAAAAACAGTCCCAACAGGAACATCCCAGTAGGGCCGGGTGGGATTCACCTCACTGCACTTCAGGGGTTTTAAGGCTGACCTAGTTACTAGAGGGGTTTTTCATGGTCAACAAAAGCTGAGCTAACCGAGTCCACAAATGCCAGTGCACAGCTTGCCTGACCACATGCAGGCCTATGGTATTGGCTGAGCTTCAACAGACTTTACACCAACCCACTCAAATGCAGATGCTTACACTATCGCTATTTCATATTTGGACAGTTGTTTTAGAGCAAATTCCAAAAATATCTCCAATGGCTGACTTTAAAAAGAGGGCGCAGCAGAGAAAATGAGTATCCAGTGATATAGTAAAATTTACAGAGAAAACATGAAATACTTTATCATAAATCAACTAGCTAGTCAGAAGAAAAAAAAAAAAAAGACAGAGGAGGGAAATACTTAAGTCCTTTTATAACCACTTAGTTGCAAATGAAAAGAGATGAAAGACTTACAGTAGGCCTTAGTGGCACTGCTGGATTTAAGCCTATTTTATGGCTGACAACATTGATAAACAGGTGATGTACATAATGACCTGCTCAGGAGAAATCTGTAATTCCCAAATCTTATATATTAAAATAGGTACCAAAATTCAATTAGAAGTAAAAATTGATTTTTCCACCACATATATTAATTTTAAAATGAAGTTTCTACTGCTAAACAGTATTTGATTACAAATAATTCCCATGGGAATGGAAATAATACTTGGCTTCAGGAACTAGTTTATTATGCCAATTCTCTGTGATGCAAACTGAACAGCAGTTTTAAAAACTTAGTACAAAGTCTTCTCCCAGAACATTTACATTCTAGGTTCATGTCTTTCCAAGGCAACACTGCTTCCAAACTGCTTCCAAACAACACACTTCCCAAACTGCTCAGGGCCAACCCTTTCCCTTTTCTTCCATTTCTCCATCAGTCATACAGTGAACCAGACAATAAAAATCATTAATTAACCCTCCTTCGATAGATCAATTTTAATCTAGATCTCTTTCTCAATCCAGTTTACCAAGCAGCTGCACACATGCATGTTCACATAAGGGGAGGTATGACAGGACAAAGCATGCACAGCCATTTGTTTGAGCCTCACATAACGTGACATTCATCATACATTTACAAATACACTTGTGTATATACTGCTGGAATTACATGCTCTGACCAGCTGTACCAACAAGCTGAAGGATTTTCCTTCTGACAAGCCTGTATCTTCTAATGGATCTGCTTCCAAAAGATGTTTTAAGAAGCATCATTAGTATCATTTCCACAGCAAATATTATCCATTCTAATTAAAAGAAAAAAGAATTGAATACTCTCCTCACCTTTTATTGAACTCCTCAAGTTCTGCTCTCAGTTTTCCTATTTCAATTTGTAATCTAGCCCTCTCTTTGGCAGTTTCATCCAGAACTCTTCGAGCATCAGCCAGTTCAGACTCATAGAGACTCTTGATTCCACTCACCTAAGGGGAAAAAAAAGTATTCAGGTATGAGAACATTACAACAACTATCAAAGAACTGAAGCACAGGACCAGGTTACACACAAGTTTCTTTGAAAAAGGGCGTATGATATGATTTCTGTCATTTAGGAACATTCTATATTGAACATTTTCAACTAACGAGCAACCCAAAGATTTAGCTTTTATTACCACTGTGAAAAAACATACTCTGTTTGAAATGTGCAAACCTTCCCAAGAGATAAACTGAACTAGATCAGTGCACCCTACAATCTTAACTTCAATTATTTGCCCTTATTCCCAATACTGCTGCTTTAGGAGATTTTTTTAAAGCACTTGAAGACATTTTGTGGAATACAAGCCCAAGAGCCCATTTTGACTCTGCTGTTCTTCCACTACAAAGCTACAAATAATTTGAAACCAGATGAACTACAGAATTGTGAACTGTTCAGAAATGAGCTTCCACTCTTGTTCTCTATCTCAGAGGATAAAGAACTACAGACTTCTCCCTGTCCCAAAATAATCTATCATATAATCAGCAATACGGACTGCATGAGGCACCTCAAAGTCTTCTACACCTTTATATTTTTTAGAAGGCAAAATTATTTGAAAGTTATATCAGATAGCTAAAATGTACAGACCACGTAAGATTGCTGCTTTTGCTTCTGTGAAAGGATACCAGAACAACTTTCATAGAACCACAGATTATCCTGAGTTAGACCTGTCAAGAGCATTGAGTCCAACTCCTGGGCCTGCACAGGGCACCCCAACAATCCTACACTGTGCCTGAGAGTGCTGCCCAAATGCTCCTTGGGCTCCTTGAGCTCTGGCAGCCTTGGTGCTGTGAGCACTTCCCCAGGGAGCCTGCCCAGTGCCCAAACACCCCCTGGGGAAAAAAAGCTTCTGATATATTGCCGTGGACAAGGACTCTTGACAATAATTTCAGAAGGCTAATATGATTTATTAAAATGACTCCATAATCAGAGGATTTCGGGCAATAATGTGCCCAGGTACAGAGCTCAGATGTTTCATCTTCACTGCCCTGTACAAGAGGAATTCCCAGAATGCTTACAATATCAGAGATATCACAGTCCTTCAGCTCCTTCTCCCACACTCAGACAGGCAGAGCAATTCAATGTCCTTGAAGAATAACACAGAGATTTTATTTACAGAAAACCCATACAGAGTAAAAAGACAGCAAATGGATGTTCTCCCATGGGAAAATTCATCTGCAGGTTTGCACAGAGAAATTTATAATATGTTCTTGTAACACTGATATCCAAGCTAAACCTCCCGTGACTCAGTTTCATGCTGTTTCCTCAAGCTCTGCCATTGGTCATGAGAGTGTAGAAACTGGTACCTGCCCCTCAGCTTCCTCTCATGAGGGGGCTGAAGACTGCATTGAGGTCTCCCCTCAGTCTCCTCCAGGTTGAACAAACCAAGTGCCCCCAGCAGCTCCTCATACAGCTTCCCCTCTAGACCATTCCCCATCCTTGTGGCCCTTTATTAGTGTAATGTCTTTTTTATACTGTGGTGCCCAAAACTGTCCCCAGAACTCAAGGTGAGGCTGCTTCAGTGCAGAGCAGAGAGACACAATCCTCTCCCTCACCCAGTTGGCCTGATACACCCCCAAGACATGGCTGGCCCTCCTGGCTCCAGGACACTGCTGACTCAGACTGAACTTGCCATTGACCAGAACCACCCCCCCCAGATCCCTTTCTGGAGCCCCTCTTCAGCTTCTTGTTCCCCAATCCATCCACATAACCACAGCTGCCCCATCCCAGGGGCAGCATCTGGCACTTGCCCTTGTTAAACTTCACATGGTTGGTGATTCCCCATCTCTCTGATTTGTCAGAATTTCTCTGAAGGGCCCCTGCAGGTGTTGACAGCTCCTCCCAATTTAGTGCCATTGGCAAACTTTCTTAGTATTCCTTTGAGTCCTGCATCCAAGTGTCATTGATGAAGATGTTGATGGGCTGAGGTTGGAGACCCATGGAACTCCACTTGTGACCAATGTCAGCCTGATGTCCGCCCCATCACTATAAACCACTGTGCCCAACTCCTGAGCCAGTTGCTCACCCATCATGTGACAGGGTTATCCAGCTGTATGCCGGACATTTAGTCAGGTGGATCCTGTCTCTCTGAAGCAGTTGTGAATCCTGAAACACAGTTCCAAGGTCACAGAATCACAGAACAGGCTGGGTTGGAAAAGACCTTAAACCCATCTCATTCCATCCCCTGCCATGTGCAGGGTCACCTTCCACTATTCTAGGTTGCTCCAAGCCCCAGTCTGGCCTGAACACTTCCAGGGATGCGGCATCCACAGCTTCTCCGAACAGAGCACAGGTGTAGAATCGCCCGCTCCCCTGCTGCCCACACTGGGGGCTCAGCCTAACACAGAGGGGGTTTCTGGGGCCCAGTGCCCACAGCTGGAGTAGGTTGAGCCTCTCACCCACCAGCACCCCCAAGTCCTTCTTCCCAGACTACTCTCAATCCGTTCTCCACCCAGCCTAAATTTGTGATTGATGTTTGTTGTAGAATCCAAAAGCCTGTTGCCAACAGCAGTTGTGCAATCCAGAGTTGTTCTCAGGAACAGCATAGCTATCCTCAAGCCCTTCACTCTCTCCATACCACCGGGGCTCTGATGCCACTGACAATTGCTGTCTCAGTCTGAAAGACAGGTGTCTGCCAAGGAAGGCAGGAACCTCCCTTGGAATGGAAAATGTGGCCCCTTTCTCCCCAAATCATTATAACTTTGAAATTATGGGACTTCAGGCAAAGATATGGGAAAATGAATAACAGTTCTTTACCAGTATGTATATGTATAAGAAAGGAAACAAACAACCACAGCAGAAGCAACGACAAACAGAACCACAAACCCAGTGACAGCTGGGACCCAGCCAGAATCATAGACATTGTGATGGCCAGAACCACAGACCCAGTCCCACCCAGAACCACTGACCCAATCCCAGCCAGAACCACAGACCCAGGGACACCCAGAACCACAGACCCAGGGACACCCAGAACCACAGACCCAGGGACACCCAGAACCACAGACCCAGTCCGAGCCTCTCTCGGCCGCAGGCACTTTCCCCTTTGGTGCAGTTCCGGACACAGCCGGCAGGGGCGCTGGTGGCTCCCGGTGGGCGGGGCAGGTGCGATGATTCCCCCGCTGCTGCAGGGGGCGCTGTGGCGCGAGCTCGGCCGCCTGCAGCAATGGCGGGTGAGAGAGGGAGAGAACGGGCTTCCTTTGCAAACCCTCAGTGGGCAGGCAGTCTCAGTGCCACTTAGGAAGCTGAACGGCCTGCAGCAGGAACCTTTGAGCAGCAAACTGGAACAGCAGAGGCAGGCATAACCAGGGTGGCAAACAAAGTATAGCAAAAACTCAAGAGCTGTCCCAGGAGCCACAAGCCCGGGGTGTCCCTTAAAGTGTAGCAAAAAGCCAGAAGCAGCAGCAGAAAACAGCTGGGCTGGGCAGTGGCAGCTGGGAGACACTCCCTCTTAGGGGCTCATGGTCCCGGGTTTTCCCCTGGCACACCCGAGGATATGGTAAGGGTCCTTCCCAGTGAGGTCGGGTGTTGAAGAGGTCCCAGTTCAACAGCTGCTCTTAGGAGCAAAGGCTCACCCATGGTAGAAGCAGCAGTGCAGGACAGAACTCAGCGGTGGCAGTGAATTCTCCCTGCAGTAGCAGCAGCCCAACCATCTCCCCTCTGATCCCAAGAGTGAGCGAGGAGTTGAGCACAGCCCCTCAAGCCTCAGCCAAAATCTCAGGTGTCTCTGCACTTCTCAAGAGAAAGCCCCCCACCTCAGGGACTGCAGCCAGCTGCACCCCTTCCCCATATCTTGCCCACATCCTTTGTCTTTCTCAAGTATCTAAAGTTCTGGTCTCTTAGGCAACAAATTGGAGAAAAATTCCGTAAGAGTAAGAAAGAAAAGAAAAAAAACCAAAACCAAACCAAACCAAACAAATAAAACCACCAAAAACACCACAACCAAGAAAAACAAACAAAAAACCCCCAAACAAACCCCACTCCTAACCTCCAGCAATCACCCAGAGCCATGCAGTCATGTTTGATACTCTTCAGGTCCCTCTTGCCACTAGCATTGGTCCCTTTGTTGAAGAGCAGAAGGATAAAACTTATATGGCCATGTGAGCCTCAGGAGCCTCTCTACAATGTCCAGAATACAAGCCCTGGGAAGCAGCAACAAACCTTCCCAGATGACAGGTTAGGCCAGCAAATGGGTCCCCAACTGTGAAAACGGAAACCCCATCTGAAGGCAACAGAAAAAAATAAAACAAAAAGGTCAAAATTGAGTTCAGCAGAAAACAAAAGGACATGCTGCAGCCCAATCCACTTCATGTCCATGCGCACCCACCAGTAAATCTTCCCGCACAGAGGCCAACCTAGATACTCTTATGGCACTACAAATGTGCTTTCACTTTTTTATCCCCTCTTTTGCTGGCAAAAGAGCCTGCAAGTTTGTAATTGGGCAACACAGGGAACAAGGAAATAGAAAAAGAAAACAGATGTTTCCATAGCAGACTCTGAAAGACACAACTGCTGGATGCTCTCACCTACCTGTGCTGGGAGCATTCAAAGCTCACTAGGCAGTGGGTCAAGGGCAGACACACAGACACAGACTCCCCCAAAGCAACCCTACTTGAGAAAAGCTGCAAGATGTCACTCAGTGAAGACTTGAAACACATCAAGAAGGCACTGAACCAACATGCTAGGCAAGAAAAAAGTTCCAGCTAACCACAAGTGATTCCAGACAAATTTGCTGATGAAACATTAATCTCATAAGCATACATTAACATGCAAAACACAAGTGTATTCCCATCAGGTGTGGCTCAGTATGTTCTTATTTAGACAGTTACAGAGTGACAAAGGACTGCCAGTCAGCTATGGCTCAGACTCACCAAGAATATCAGTCAAGTTCTCAAGAACAATGAAGATGTGTGTTATGTCACTTCCCAGATGATGTCTACAGTGCCAGGAAACCATTTAACCCAATATTTTAGAGGATGCAACTTGCGTGACCCAATGTCCACAGCAGCATCTGAGCATGTATTTTGCAGGTGACAACTAGGCAACACCAGACCCTCATATCCTGGTCATGACAGTAGCTCTGGTCACTACACATGGTGCACACAAAGGGCATGGTAGCTCCAACACTGGCAGGTAAGAGGAAACCACGTGAGACTGCACTTACACCCACAGAGATGGGAAGACACAGGTGAAGAGGGAATCCTCACAGATCCTGCTTTTGTCACAAGGGCAATTGCCGTCAGCAGCTGAGGCTGCCAAGGATCTTATTTTTCTCTCTAATTCTTCTTTGAGAGGGTGAACGCAGTGGGGTGTCCTCGGAACAGTGGAATAATCCCTCTTGTCCCCATCAAAACATCTGTACCAGAAGGCTGCAACCATAAGCACTGCAGGGGAGGGCAGGGAGTTAGTAAAACGGAATTGAGGAGAGCTCTAAGGACTGTTCTCTCAGCTCTTCCAGTATCTCCCCTCCCAGCCTTGCAAATTAGGCTATTGCAACAGTGACCCCAACACAGTGAGAACAGCATCAGTCATTTACTAAGGATGTAGAAAAACAAGGGGATGAGCTCCATTTCTCTTCTGTCACAGGCTAACTTACTCAAGGGCAGCGATGGAGGAAAGCAAACAGAGAAGGAATGAGGACAGTTAGAGGTTGTGGCCCTCAGCCACATCTGCAAACCTTTTTTTTTTGCATTTGTCTGTGGGCTTACAGTATACACTTTTTATTTGTCTAGGTGCCTACTGCATACAAGTAAAGCAGCATTTGACAAGGTTAGGAAAAAGGCTATAATGAATAAAGAACTAAAGATTAATCAACTGCAAACCTCCTTTTCTCTGCTGTTAAGAGATGGCAGCCCTGTGCTCATCAAAAAGAACAACAGGAATGATACTGTTCTAAGGCCATGCTGAGATTGCACACAGATCAGCAAACGGCTGCTTTCTGCAATCTTGTTCAAATTGGCGATTGAAACTATGAGGAAAAAGAACATCCTGATCAGCTGATGATTAAAGAATCTCTGGCAGAAGAGTGACTACAGTCCTTGACTGATCAGCATCAGCAGAACTTCTCTGATCCAGAAGACACTACCCTAAACCAGAACTTTGAGCATGGATCAAAACTGCTCCCATACATGCAGGGTGGGGGTAGGGGGTGTCAGGAATGGTCACCCATTACTCAGGACACATCATGTCAGTAAATAACAGTCTCATCCAGCTCAGGTATGGGCCCGGTGAGATACTGGAGTGACAAGCAAAACCTCTCTCTCATGGTAACTATGGTTCTGTATACTGCTTGCCATAGCTATCCTTAACCTTGAGAAATTCATCTTTGATCATTTGATCATCATCTGCTCTCTAGCCAAAGTCTCAGGTAGCAACCAATAGCACACTGGTGAGCAGTCCCTCCTGTCTGCTTCCCACAACATGCATGATACCACCTACCACAGTGGCAGGTGATTTTTTTTCTGCCATTACCAAAGAAAAGCCAAAAATAATAGAATATTCAGTCAGCTTTTAAAATAAATGAGACTCAAATTTACACAAACACAGTTGAGGACAAACAATGGGAATTTTCATTTTGAACACTGTGGAAAAAGAAAAGTCTCCTATAAGCATGTAGAGCTTAGATGCTTACATATATAAAGATTTAATAATGCAGAGAGAACAGTATGCAAATTTCACTGGACTATGTTTAACTGTGCTTCTACACAAGTTAGAGCTGCTTTGGGGTTTGTTTGGGGGGGGGTTGTGGGATTTGGAGGGTTTATTTTCAATTAATATCTTATTTCACACTAAGCCTAATCTTTTTATGAATGCAAGTTCCAACAGTTAATAAGAAAACTGAATTGTCAGTAGAAAATCCAGTTTGCTAGGTTGGTCCCAAAAGTGAAAGGACAGGATTCCCCCATTCCAGTAAATCGAAAATCTGACAGCTATGTTGTCTTTGCTTGAAGACAGGTGTCCGCTAAGGAAGGCAGGAGGCTCCCTTGAAACAGAAAATGCAAACGCCCTGCCTCTGAATTATTGTAATTTTGAAATTAAGGGTCTCTCAGGCATAGATATGGGAGTAGGAATAACAGTCATTAGGAAAAAATAAAAATTAAAAAAATATATAAATAAAAATGCAGTAATACAAAACAACACTGACAGAGTCAGAATATGACCTGACACCCCGTTGGTCAGGGTGTTGGTAGCAGTCCCATTAAACGGTGGCTGCTCCTCCTGGAGTGACAGATGTGGTTCTGCTGAAGCAGTGATCCTGTGGAAGGGTGTAGTTTTCCTCTGAAGGTCCAGTGATGGTGTAGATGGGCCTGGTCTTCTTCTGGGAATCCAATGGAAAAGGCTGCCTGTGGTGCTCTAAATCTCAGATTATATCCAGGTAGGAATGCTTGGCTCCTCCCCCTGGGTGGAGCATCTCACAGTGGGATGATGGAATGTTATCAGTCATGCAGTGAGACTCAATGGCTCACTAACAGAAGATGTTTTCTGGAGGGAGGATGGGTT
This sequence comes from Leptocoma aspasia, assembly GCA_013399835.1. Lineage (NCBI taxonomy): Eukaryota > Metazoa > Chordata > Aves > Passeriformes > Nectariniidae > Leptocoma > Leptocoma aspasia. The sequence continues at coordinate 134,164 of VXAX01007985.1, forward strand.
GTGGAAGAGATAAAGAAAACTGCCCCACCTGGTTTTAACAGGTAGCCCAATTAACAGAAGACAAATGCCCCACTTCTAACAGATGGCAATAGAATACACATCCCCACCCACATCTTGTATTTCCAACCTAACACATTATCCATCCTTATTCAATTACCATCTGCATCATACCCAAATCAATAAACTCTACACAATGAAACCGTACACACAGTTCTCACTTAAGACTAGGTTTCCCTGTGGTACACAACGGGCTTCTCTATCCTTCTGCATTACCCACCAAGTGTAACCAGGTCTTTGAGTAAAAACAATCCTACTGATGGGTTTGTCTTTGCCTGACATGGGACTAATCCAAACAGTCTTTCCTAAAATACCTTTCATGTGTACCACAGGGACTTTATCTCCATCTACTGTGTGTAATGGTTCAGATTGGGCAGGACCAGCTCAATTGATGGACCCACGGGTGTTGACCATCCAGGTGGCTTTTGCCAATTTCTGAAGGTTCTTCCACCAAGTGCCCCCAGGGCAGTCTTAAGTAGTCCGTTGCACCGTTCAACTTTCCTGGCAGTTGGTGCAATGATAAGAGATATATCCATTCAATACCATGTTCTCTGGCCCAGGTGTTTATAAGGCTGTTCTTGAAATGGGTCCCACTGTCTGACTCGATTCTCTCAGGGGTGCCATGTCTCTACAGGACTTCCTTTTCCAGGCCTAAGATGGTGTTCTGGGCCATAGCGTGAGGCACAGAGTAGGTCTCCAACCATCCAGTGGTGGCTTCCACCATGATCAGCACATAGCACTTGCCTTGGTGCATCTGGGGCAGTGTGATGTAGTCAATCTACCAGGCCTCCCCATATTTATATTTGGACCACTGCCAACCATACCAGAGGGGCTTCACCCGCTTGGCCTGTTTGATGGCAGCACATGTCTCACAGTCATGGATAACCTGAGGAGTACTGTTCATAGTTAAATCCGCCCTTCGGTCTTGTGCCCACTTGTAGGTGGCATCTCTGTCCTGATGACCTGAGGCATCATGGGCCCATCGAGCTAGGAACAACACTCCCTTATGTTGCCAATCTAAGTCTGTCTTTGACACCTCTATCTTTGCAGCCTGATCTACCTGCTTGTTGTTTCAGTGTTCCCCACTAGCCTGACTCTTGGAGACGTGGGCATCTACATGACAGACTTTCACATATAGTTTCTCTACCCCAGAAGTGATGTCTTTCCACTCTTCAGCAGCCCAGATTAGTTTTCCTCTATGCTGCCAGTCAGCCTTTTTCCACCTTTCCATCCAACCCCACAGAGCATTGGCTACCATCTACGAATCAGTATAAAGGTAGAGCTTTGGCCACTTCTCTCTTTCAGCAGTGTCCATGGCCAGCTGGATGGCCTTGAGTTCTGCAAGTTGACTTGATCCACCTTCTCTTTGCTTGTGCAACCTGTCGTGTAGGGCTCCATACAGCTGCTTTCCACTTTTATTTCACCCCTATGAAGTGACAGAACTGTCAGTGAAAAGAGCATATTGTGTTCCTTCTGCTGGTGGTTGGTTNCCTTCTGCTGGTGGTTGGTTGTATGGTGGAG